>JBAIAA010001102.1:0-459464 GCA_037893245.1 Crossaster papposus
AAGTTGTTGGCCACGATATTTTCAAAAGGCAGAACCCCCCCCCCCCCCAAAAAAAAAAATAAATAAATAAATAAAACATTTCTCCGACTGTTCATTTTTAAGCACAACAAACTGATAAAAAATGGTAGTGGATATTAGCCGGCACTGCACATGCACTGACAGTGAGTTGGTGGTTTTGGGGTGTTTTTTTCAGGGGGGGGGGGGGGGGGGTGTGTGTGTTAAATTGGGATTTGATTAAAACTGTGAAAAAAAAAGGAATTATTGTCCTTTTGGAGGGGGAAAAACCCACAAAAACAACACACAGTGTTCAAACCTGTATGGTGGAGTGCTGCTAATTATGAGCTAGGAGGGGCAATTTATTATGTAAGAGGGTGGCCGGCTTAATAATTTTGTTTTCTTAACCAGTTCGCGCCGGATGACGTATATAAACGCAAACATTTCCCAACAATTAAAACGGATGACGCATAAACACGCCAAGTTCAAGTTCGGAAATGTATGTCAGCAGCGCGCAAGGCCGGAAATGCGTGGGTGTGCTTCCCGGCACTATCAGCCTGAACACGCTTCGGATCGAGTTTCGTTAAAAATAATCCCGCCCGTCGGCTCGGCGATGTTAAAATAATCCCGGCGCGAACTGGTTAAATAGAGTGACCAAAACTTGAAATTGAATGATAATTGGTTTGGTGAAAGCGTACCTGTATTTTTTTTCAGACAAAATTTAATGTGAGGGTTTGTGATTTGGAATGAAAAAAGTTTTTAAAAAGCCGGAAAAAAGTATAATATTATACTAGAAACACTCACAAGGTTCTAAACATGTGCCTTCTTGCTTTTTATTGAACTCTTAGGGTCGTTAATGATTATAATTTCTCTTTTAGTTAAGGTTGACAGAACAACACCAGAGCTAAATAATGAATCACCAGCCGTCAATGAGGTCATAAGAACGAGCAAGTCTCCAAGTAAGTAGCTGGAATCTAAAGGGTATCTTTTGGTATCTTTATAATAATATATCCAAATCAGGCACATACTGTTTTACAATAGAGTCTTTGTTTGACTGTTGTCTTCTGCAAATTGTGGACACACATATGATTTGTTGACAGGAGACATTTAAAGGTAGAATACAACATTTGCAGATATCAACAAATTTTACTACAAAATTATTAAGAAATATCTTAAGAAATATATTTATTTTAAAGTAAATAATGATTCTATGCATCCAGCAAAATGATTGCGCTACATATCCTGTAATTGTTTTGAATTTAAGTTTTTTATAAAAAAAATTCTTGCTATTTTCTCGGCATTCATGATTGTAAAATTTTGGAGAGTACAGTTAAAACGATATTTACTATAAAAAACAACCCCCCAAATCCACCCATTCATGATAATTCAAGCAATTATCAATGTGTATCCTACCTTTAGGCCTGCTTTTTAAGAATCCTCGAAGTGATTATCTTTGTGTAGACGTTACTTTTTAACATCTGATAAACATTTTGATTAAACATCTGATAAACATGGACAAATTTTACTTCTTTTTATTTTGGTTATCTGGTTTACAAATAAATGAATACATAAATCACTGCCATTACTTTTTCTACTTTGAACAGGCGAGCCTGGAGCTCAAAGACTAGCAAATACGGGTACGTATGCATTTTAATCAACAAACAAATAAGCAAATATGATTTGTTTTAATTCATTAATATAAACAGTAGTATGAACTTACACTTGTACCCCACGCACTGTTGGAAGCACGAACAACGACCCCTCGAGGGAAGGCTACAATATGCAAATTAATTTGTACTGGTCATGGTACGCCGTCAGGTTCAGGTATATTTAATTTCCACAGTATCAAAATAATAATTACAAAATCCACAAAAGAAAGTCAATACACCATATTTACAGAATGAATTCATAGTATTTGTGATACTGCAGAGGGATCCATGAAAGCAAAGAGCGAGTTTGACCATCGACCAATGGTTCACTAGTGGTAGGTTTGTGATGTCACTAGCGCATGCACAATGAAGTTACAGCACCAACAACTCTAGTCGAACTGTAATCAAACTTTTGTGGCGCCCGAAACATCGTACTCGCACCGGAAAAACAATATTTTTAACGTGATATTTCCGTTTATCTACTGGGCTTTTTTGTGTTATTCTTTTGTAGAACGAGTTTCGGGTATTGCGACCTAAAAACCACGAGCTGTTTTGTTTTAGTCGTGATTCCAGCCGATAAATTGTGATGTGATCTGTGAAAACCCGTCGGATGTCGCAAAGTTCAAGTCCCATAAAAGCAAAACAAAAAAGCAAAACAAAAATTCAAAAAAAGAAATTCAAAAAAAAAAATATATTTTTTTTTAAATTGATTTTTCATTGCTATTCTGGTACCCTATGGTTAGACGCTGTTTTCTCAGAAATTCGCATTGCCAATAATTGACGTTCATTTTAACGTAACTTTTGATGTAGAGGTCCTAGAGACCTGATTTAAAAAGCATTAGAAAGAGGATGATCTCAGTTTTAAGATGATAAAGAACTCATTTTTGTATTTTGCCACCATGTGGCGGGTTTTCACAGATCGCATCACAATTGTGCATTGGTGCTGTGTGTATTTTATGTGACACACACATTGTGTATCGTACATTGAATAAAAACAACAGGAAAAATGTATTCGTACTCGCTCATGTCCGATGTAAACAACCGTGTTTTTTTTGTGTCTTTTCCCGGGAACGGTAAGACATTAGGTTGGTTTTCTTTAAACCATATGTTTGAAATAGGATAAAGTAAAACAATCAAAAACATGCAATTTTCAGAGATTTCAGGCCCTAGTACACCTTTAAATGTACATTTAAAAAAAATTGACACCGTCACAAGAATAGTTGAAAGTGTAGAATTGCTTCCAAGACCAATTAAAGTTGGTTAAATATTGATCAACTTTGTAATATCTGTTGTCTTTTAGTTGTTGCACATGACTATTCTGGGCTAGTGGCTGGCATAATAGTCGTGTCAATGGTTGCATTCATCTGTATTGCGATTATTGTTGCTGGGTTCGTGTTCCACCGAAGATCAACTACCAACAACATGGGTGAGCTAACAGGACAACAAAATATGTTCCCGTCATTAAACTCGAAAACAAGACTAGCGAAACATTTTGTAAAGCAAGTCGCACAGTAAACCAAAAATTAATTATTAAGGATGGCTGGAACTGGTTTATCTTGTCTACAAAATGTGTTGGTTTTATTGACTCTTCTGGGTACACGTATACGATGTCACTGCCCGATGCTCCTAACGGCCGGTATTTATTCCTCAATCACTGGATTATACGCATGACTGCACAGAGGCCTTTGTCCAGCAGCTGCACTGCACAATGGACCCAAACGTACACGCGTCACACAGGCCGCGTGCCACGGCATAGCACAGCTGACAACAGCATTCTGGATAGAATACGCGCCATGGAGTTAATCTCTCTACATCTACACTGAACAAAAATATAAACGCCCACAAAAATATAAACACCCTAAAAATGGTTATTTGTCTTGATTTGTAAAAAACATTTGTGTCCATCTCTGCCAGTGAGGAATTGCTCAGTGATGCAGTAATTCCACCCACATCTATCAAGCTGTTGTCCATCAAAGACACCACTGGCGTTACATTTACACCGCAGCATTATTCAGTGCAATATACGTTTGGGTCAACCAGGGGCCATATATTCATGAAACCTTAAAGCCTAGTTGGTTTACGTTGGTTTACGAGGCTGGCCAGCTGTGGTTTGCTTGAGTGACTCTGATCGTGCTCTATGATGTGCCGCTGAGATACTGCAGCAAGACCAGCCTTGTACCGGCCGAGGATCATACCGGCCGTAAAAGGGCCAGCCATTAATAGATGCCGGGCCTATAGTTTCATGATTACAATTTAGTTGTCAACGCCATAGTATAGACTACTAGGCATTTTAGTGTCCTACTACAAGGCCTAGTTGGCTACTAAGTTGAGGTTTCTTGAACATGCAGGGCCCCTGACCCTTATTTGACGATATCATCTGCTCATCAGCCCATAAGCATTACACCGTGTTTCTCTTTTCATTTTGTTTTCAGAGATTCCCGATTGCCAGTCGAAGCTGTAAGTATTACCTTCGAAAGTATCACGATTTGAAATAAATAATACAAATCACCGCGAACAAAAATCATAATTTGATTATCTCTGAGTTTGCTTATGATAAACTTTGAAGCAGAAGAAAAAAAAGATCAAGAACTATTTTTAACATATGAAGCAAGAAATGAGACGGAGTTAACCGGATTCGAACCACAGACTTTTCAACCCATAGCTTATCTCTCTACCAGGAGAGTTGGTTGAGGACAGCCGTTTTATACAGTTGTTCAATGTAGCTGCGTTGCGATTGCGACATTGACGCACAACCCAGCAGCTGCTGAAAAAAAAATATCACGGAACGCTACATATGTACACGGGCTAGTATGAAGTGTCTTCCATAAAAAATGGCGCACATGACGTAGGCAACAAGAGGGCGCTCTTTAACAGGACAAACCTCATCTTAAAAAAAGGACACCTAAAAAACGCTATACTGAACGATCGATATACCCCCAAAAAACATGAGCATCCCATGTTGTTCGTTTTAGCTTATAGTGGCGTTCCATAATGAATGTTTGTGAGTGCGATGGTAAGAATAATTTCTTGAGGTGACAGAGTGGAATAGAACATTCCATCTGTCACCGAATAAAACTTTTCTTTCTAATGCACAAACGTGAAAAAAATTTCATTGTTTTTATACAACGCCTGAATAAATCCTCACCATCTGATTGGTCAGAGCGCGACCAAGCAATGGAAGTTTTATTCACCGTTGAATAGTACCATTTAATAATTGTTTTTGCGGTGCGTCAGCGTGCCGCGCGATGTAACAAATAACTCGATGCACAACATTCCACAAATCAGATGACGGGGATTTATTCAGGTGTCGTATAAAGTGATATATATTGATAATATGCGATATAATTCTTGTATTTTTAACAGCACGTGTCATTCTATAAAGTACGACGAGGAAAGTGATGTCATGATTGAAAAGGCAAAAACAGTAGGTACGGTATTTGTTAAATCATTGCTCTATCAGTATCGTGGAAAGGTGTTGTAGATGTACAAGTTATTTTACTGGTATCAAACGAGAACAATAGTGCTCGTTGTGATTTTTAGCCTTGTGCAAGACGTTCGTCGTTGGCTGCGCGTGTATTTTGTTTTCCAGACGAATGAGGCCACTTTATAGCATAAATGGGCGTATTTACGCCACAGTGAGATTGGAAAACACTTAGGTTCTCAGATCCTTACTTTCCCTTAAATTATAAACTCACTCCAACAATAAACTTAGAAACCAAAAAATGTGCAGAGACCAAATTTGAAGACCAGTCGAACGATCTATAACCTAACTCATTATCCACTATAAAGCTACTGTGAAAGGTCGACAGAAGCTGTTTTTCAAAGAAGCTGTTTTTCAAAAACCTCAATTTCTCTTCTTTTTTTGTGGTTTTAGAAGAGACACTCTTTTGGAGAGTGATTTTTTTTCACTGAAAATTAACATCGCTTTTTGTTTAGATGCTCAGTTTTAAATGCACGCATAATATCATTGGGCGTATCATTTCACTTTGTTGCAGACATTCCACTACAAGTTCTGACCTCTGACCCCGGAGAGACAACTCGTGTACACGAACCTTACAGCAACTAAACAATATGTGACCCACTCTGCAAAAATGAGTCGTCTGTGTACAGTTGGTCAGAAAAAGCAGGATATAAGCTTTCATTTTACATATGGCCCAACTCTGTAGTGTAATGCATTGGTCTTTTATGATTGTTTGACATTTGCTTTTTCTCAGTTATATTAAAAATGTCTTTAAACAGAAATGAAGATTTATAATTCTAGTGCTTCATTAGATGCTATGGTTAGAGGATGACAAAAAACGTGATTAAATCTACTTTAGGGATCAAAACAACCTTTTCAAACGATCAGTTCTGAAAAAGTAGGTGTCAAGCAAACCAAAAATTTTTTAAACCCAAAAATGATTGGTTTAAAAAGAAATCACTTTTGAGACAATAAGCAGTCCTTTACGTGAAAATGTATTATGCGACATCAGACTCATTTTTGCAGAGCGGGTCACATTATGTTTCCAGGCTGTGTGGCGCACGTGGTCATAGTAGTCAACTATGTTGTAGCCCCATTCTTGACTATGTGGGTTATAAGTAAAATCGAGTGTACATTTTCAGCCGCCTGATCAGAGCACTTTCCGACCTCTTCCCGACCTCTTCCCGAGCACTTTCCAATTAACAGCAAATAAAACACGCATATTATTTTGTGTTTAGCCCCTCATTAAAAATGTACAATAATTTTGTGGTAGTGGAGTTTTAAAAATAATAAAAATTCTTTTAGCTTTTAACTGTGTGTTGTAAAGTATAGATTTGAGTTAAATTCTACTATAGTTGCGAGATGATTTTTATTATAAACTTATTTGATTTTACTGTAATGTTTGAAGGATTATTTGTTTATGTAGTGCTGAGGAAACATGCTGTAATATTACAATTCTTTTAGCTTTTATTACCGTGTGTTGTATGGGGAGTATCGAATTAGGTAAAACAAATGACTACAGTTACGAGATGATCTTTATTATAAACTTATTTTATTTTACTGTAGGCCTAATGTTTAAAGGATTATTTGATAATATAATGCTGTGGAAATCACATTGTAATATTCAGTCGTCTATTATTCTTACAATAATTGGCTGTACAATTAAATCAATTGCAAAATTGTAGTGTTTGCAAGCAAACTTGAACCCTTGATCCTGATTAGGGAATTGTGTGCACAAGAGTGTATAATCGCGTATGGTTCGGTGCATGTGTTTTTTTGCTGGACCCACGTACCGGTACGTGGGAAGATGAAACGTTTTAACGGCATATCGTCGCATTTTTACTGTGCGTTCAAGTATTTAATATATAAAGGTAACTCACTATCCCGCTCACGGTATTAGTGGATCTTACGAAAACAAAGACAATCTGACGACTGTCTGGCTGGCGTGCATGCTTGCTCGTTTCCTTGCTTGCTCGTTTGCTTGCTTGCTCGTTTGCTTGCTTGCTCGTTTGCTTGCTTGCTCGTTTGCTTGCTTGCTCGTTTGCTTGCTTGCTCGTTTGCTTGCTTGCTCGTTTGCTTGCTTGCTCGTTTGCTTGCTTGCTCGTTTGCTCGTTTGCTTGCTTGCTCGTTGGCCTGCTCGTTGGCCTGCTCGTTGGCCTGCTCGTTGGCCTGCTCGTTGGCCTGCTCGTTGGCCTGCTCGTTGGCCTGCTCGTTGGCCTGCTCGTTGGCCTGCTCGTTGGCCTGCTCGTTGGCCTGCTCGTTGGCCTGCTCGTTGGCCTGCTCGTTGGCCTGCTCGTTGGCCTGCTCGTTGGCCTGCTCGTTGGCCTGCTCGTTGGCCTGCTCGTTGGCCTGCTCGTTGGCCTGCTCGTTGGCCTGCTCGTTGGCCTGCTCGTTGGCCTGCTCGTTGGCCTGCTCGTTGGCCTGCTCGTTGGCCTGCTCGTTGGCCTGCTCGTTGGCCTGCTCGTTGGCCTGCTCGTTGGCCTGCTCGTTGGCCTGCTCGTTGGCCTGCTCGTTGGCCTGCTCGTTGGCCTGTTCGTTGGCCTGCTCGCTGGCCTGCTCGCTGGCCTGCTCGCTGGCCTGCTCGCTGGCCGGCTCGCTGGCCGGCTGGCTGGCCGGCTGGCTGGCCGGCTGGCTGGCCGGCTGGCTGGCCGGCTGGCTGGCCGGCTGGCTGGCCGGCTGGCTGGCCGGCTGGCTGGCCGGCTGGCTGGCCGGCTGGCTGGCCGGCTGGCTGGCCGGCCGGCTGGCTGGCCGGCTGGCTGGCCGGCTGGCTGGCCGGCTGGCTGGCCGGCTGGCTGGCCGGCTGGCTGGCCGGCTGGCTGGCTGGCCGGCTGGCTGGCTGGCTGGCTGGCTGGCTGGCTGGCTGGCTGGCTTTACTATGGAGTAATACGCCTTTTAACATTATCACACACAATATAATTCAATGAAAACACCCAACCCTTTTATACCCAGCATGAGATCGAGGGACCACCCCCTCCCCCTATTTTTACCTAACGCACACCCCCCCCCCCTCTAAAAACATAAAAATAATTCCTGAGAAAACACAACATTCCGCAAGCATAATGACCACCAAAAGGAGGGGGTTCCCTTCGTCTCATGTCTTGCTTCATATCTTGCTTCATATTAACCCTTTCACCCAAGTAATATCTGTATATTATAAGAGGCCAATGTCAGTGATGTACTAAAATGAAGGGCAAATGACTCGAACCTGCGACCTCCAGTGGGGATCACCCAATGAGAATACGACTTGTTATCTTAATATAATACACAAATTAACAAGGGAAAATGACTCTGTAAATTTGCATAAACTTCAAAGTAAACAAAGAAATTTGCAAGGTGAGACTCGAACGTGCGACCTCTGGAATGCCGGTTTGGTGTTCTGGAGGTCGCAGGTTCGAGTCCCGCCTTTGCAATTTCTTTGTTCACTTTGAATATTTGAAATTAAATGGTAAATGATAAAGCGTGTGAATTTATTTCCCGGACGAAATTGAATGTGAGAGTTCGTGAATTTGAATAAAAATGTTTAAAATATCCGGGAAAACCTACATTTTTTAAAACAACATTAAGTAACAGTAAGTTTGACATAAAAAGTGCGCAGTACTATTCGAACTATTCACAAGATTCCCAAGTCGAAATTTCAGCCTTATGCAATGTTTAATTTGGAAATGGTAACACAATTGAACCGTTAAAACTCGATTATCTCAAAAAGTGATTGTTGCTTGATTGGGATAACGCCCTTTTCCTGGGCACGTGATGATATAGTTATGCAGTGGTAATATAAACTAAGTGACTAAATTGCTTTCGTAAATACTTGTTAACATTTTTCACTGACGAAATTGAATGAAAACATATTTTTTTAATGGCCGTGAAAACGTATACACGTATTGCATAGAGGGCTGTCAAAGTGTAGATTTAAAGAAAACATGTAATAAGTTTTGTTTTGCTTAAATCAATAAAGTATAATGTTGACAACAACATTGTGTGTGAGGTTGTGTTTATTTTCTTTGATATATGGGGGATTTTTAAAAAAAATGTTTGGTCAAACCACTCTGCCCCTCGAAGAGAAGCCACCTTAACATAAAACTTCGCGAGGGGTTTGACGAAAATGGAGGCAGAGACTCACCGCGCTGCGGGGGCCGCTACCCGGCCTAGACTGCGCTCATTACAATAAGTGTCCGTCTTTACATGTTTTTTCATTCTGAATCGGGGTAAATATATCATGCCGACTAGGTGTGTAGATGCTGGGTGTAGAAAAACTATTAAGGATGGAGTACGCATAGAGAAAGGAAGCCTTCATTTTTAAGTTTAAGTGTTTTCTTTAGTATGATTTTAGTATAATTGTTTTCTTAGGTGAAAGTATGTGTGCAAAACAGTTTATTAGGTCAGGTTCATTACTATCCTGAGGAGAGCAAAACATTGAAAACTCCTAAAGTAAGGGTCACGTGCTTTAGTGGTTGGGAATTTCCAGCTACGCGTAAGTACAGACTTGTTTCCGGTCCGGAAGAAAACATTGATATATAAAACATATTGAGCACCACTAGGGGCAGTCTTTTTGCAGCCTGCTATTACAGACAACAGGATGGGATCGCTCTGTCAGTTTTACTGCATAGTGACATGCCTGCTATGTGCCATTGAAGGTAACAGTGCGATTTATTTTCTCGTTTTTAAAGTTCTAATAGGATAAACACAAGGCAATGGTCGCAAGACGAGCTTCTAGTTTTGAAAAGCTGTTTAAATTAATTGTGGTGTTGTAGTTATTTTCATCCCATATGCACCCTCTTCCTATTTTGCAGTCATTGTGTTCCTGGAATATCAGGCATTCTTTTTAGATATCTAGGGGGATGTGTTTGGTAACAATTAATCTAATCTGGAGTGTGTATAGGGTACAGGGAAAATAAGGGGTACCTTTGTGCCCAATATCGTTCAACCCCTGTAGGCTGTACTTTTAAAAAGAAAGAACAGAAATCAAAAACAGGTATCGTTTGCTATTCTATTTTTATTTCTTCAAAGGGCAAATCTGCGATGGCCCTATAGCCTATGTGCCAAATTCCATACTTGTATCACAGAGTTGTAAGGAGTCACTGATTCGGGTGACTCAAGTCGAGTCTAGTCATTTTAAAGAAGTCGAGTACAGGGGAGTAGCGAAGGGGTGGGGGAAGGGGGGGGGGGGGGGGGGGGGGGGGTCACACCCCAAATATTTTCCTCAGTCGGCATTTCGAGCCTCAGTCAGCAACAACGTGACCACAAAAACTCATTAGACAAAAGGGGGCCGCCAAATTAATAATTTCAGGTGTTTTATCAGAATCCATAGGTGTTAATCTTGGGGTGCCTCAAGGGTCATGTCTGGGCCCTATGCTTTATACATCTTATGCTAGTTCACTTTTTAAGGTTATTAACAAATACATTATCAGTTGTTATGGATACGCGGATGATACTCAGTTGCTAAGTGTTTCTCTCCTAAACTATGCGACATTTCGTGCTTAATGAGAAGCTCTATGAAATCGGCCCCTAGAGTTGCCCATGGAAACAAACTTGTTTGACTTTGTAACATGTAGTTCATTATTGGTACCAAATGTGAGACGTGGACTTTATTTTAAGTTTCAATTCTTTAAAAACACTCATTATTATTGTTGTCAGTGCTACTTTAGTTTCAAATTTTCTTAGGCCCATGTTTTTTAATTCCGCATGTTAATTATTCACTTAACACGAACTGTACGTTCTATTTACAACTCCCAGACCATGCAGGCTGCATGGCACGGCACTTTCACAGGTAAATCCATCATAATTTTAACACGATTTCCATTGCTTTTATTTTACAAAATAATGCATTTTTCTGTTCACTGTAAACCCCCATATTTTATCAGCACATGATTATAGATTGGCATGGTAATAGTTTTAGAGAAGATTTTAAAGTCTAAATGACGATTTTTAAGAGATAATTTAGGGAGCACTGTCACAAAATACACGAGGGTAAGTAGAGCAAGTTGTTTACTCCGTACCGATGACATAGCATGACTATATGTGCGGTACGCGTGTATGGAAGTTTGAGTTGATGAATGTTGGGAGGAGAAGCCAATTACATGGATTCCTATAAGATTTGGTCATTATTTTATTAGATTATAAGCTATGAGGCGGACTTGCGTGTAACAGTAGTTCTTATTTTTTTAATAATTTTTCATAGGTTTTGAGATTGTGTTTTGCATTTTATTTTTTATGTCCTAGCAATGTAGTTGCGATAATCGTAACCCACCATCCTCCCGACGGTCGAAGACCGGAGGGTTACGAGTCAACTAGTGTACAGAATTGGCATTTTTATAATTTCGACCATTATTGCCAGACTAGTCACCAGATTTGCCGGATTTTAACCACTTTTAAAGATCATGACACACATTTTAAGAACACAGATTTGATCTGCAATGTGTAATGACTCCGCTCATAACACTCTAAACATCATTGAGAAAATATTTTGGGGGAAAAATGACAAAAACTTACCAAATTCTCACCAAACGAGGTTTACGTTTATAACCCCGCACTTCAAAACCTAACCAAAAACCTCGACCAATCAGCGTACACCGTACTTCGGCTGTACACCGCAAACCGGCTATTCCCGCTTGCGGACTCACTGCATGGGCTTCTCTCTCTAGCTCAGTCTCACTGCTACATCCTATGGGCCTTTTCGGAGGCAAAGCCAAAGACGAAGCAACGGTTTCGAAAAGGCCCATAGAATGTAGCAGTGAGACAAATGCTGCGTTCCAATCGCATCGTTTTTATCGTGTTCACCGTGAATTTCTCCACGTTCACGAGTAGGTTGCATTCCAAACGCTACATACCACACGACGCACGCGCACAGTCGAGTTAGTCGTGCGGTAAGGACATTCTTTATAGCGCAAGAACTTGTACGTGAACCAACACGCATGCGCGAGTATTTCATTCGCGAAGTCGTGAACATGGAGAAAAAAATCCACCTCGAGTTCACCACTGGTGAACACGAGTTACCAGGCGATTAGAACGCCATTATGGCCGAGTTCGGGCGGTCTGTTCTTGACACGCGTAACTTGTTCTTGTTCCGAGTGCAATGTTCACGGGTCGCGTTCCCGCCGTTCGAGCGCGAGAACAGAGTTCGCGTGTCAAGAACAGACCGCCCGAACTCCCCCTATACGACTCGTGAACCCGCGAACACGACGCGATTGGAACGCAGCATGAGCGCCGAGAGAGGGAAGCCCGTGCAGTGAGTCCGCAAGCGGGAATAGCCGGTTTGCGGTGTACAGCCGAAGTACGGTGTACGCTGATTGGTCGAGATTGTTGTTAGGTTTTGAAGTGCGGGGTTATAAACGTAAACCTCGTTTGGTGAGAATTTCGCTAAGTCTCTGGTAAGTTTTTGTCATTTTTCCCCAAAAATATTTTCTCAATGATGTTTAGAGTGTTATGAGCGGAGTCATTACACATTGCAGATCAAATCTGTGTTCTTAAAATGTGTGTCATGATCTTTAAAAGTGGTTAAAATCCGGCAAATCTGGTGACTAGTCTGGCAATAATGGTCGAAATTATAAAAATGTCAATTCTGTACACTAGTTGACTCGTAACCCTCCGGTCTTCGACCGTCGGGAGGATGGTGGGTTACGATTATTGCAACTACTAGCAATGTTGCCTAGGGTAAATGCCGAGAGTAGTTGAGTGTTCCCCTTCACTTTTTCCCTAAATATAACCCTAACCCATTTTACCTCTTTTTAAAAAGGGAGAAACCTTGTGTGGACGTGAATAAGTTCACACAACTCAAGGTTTTCGGTTTGTGTACTGTGGACATCTTTTGTTTGCAAGTCCACACAATGTTTGCAAGTCCACACAGTGTTTGCAAGGTTGTTTAGTATTTACCCCCAATCGAATCAGGGCCCTAACCTGAAAACCCTTTGTTCTCTTTTGTTTGTACTTTCTAGAAGACCTATATGATTTGTACACGAACGGCAATTGGGGACGTTTGGCAATAGAACACCATGATATTGTCCTGTATTGTTCAACATCCCCTATTAAAATTTAATTTTAAATAAGGCCATTTAAAATTAATAAATAGGTTTACATCACTAAGATTTCACAAAAATTGGTAGGGAGGGGAATTTATATTTTATATTTTATATTTAACCCTGAGAATGACTGAAACCGCAAGGTGCTTTTCCCGCCAAAATACATCGTCAATCACTCAAACAGTAAATATTAAATTGAAATAAATTGAAATTAAATTGTATACGTAGCGATCGTTCATTGTTTATTAAATAGTATCAATACAGTGTGGCTTGAACACATTAGAATGATAGTCATAGTGGAAGGAATAGGGCAGTACATCTGACGTTAGCCACCTGTCCAGCGTGCAGCAACTTGCCCTGTTTGACTGACGATCTTTGCAGAGCGCGCTATTGCATGCCGTCAGCCACGTCAGGCAACTTTTCTGAAGGCGGGTTTTGATGAAGCGATCGCGTACGTCTCCCTACAAGCACTGGATGGCGCGCGCAGTTGTTATCGACGATCCTAGACCATCAATTGCATGCACAGAAGTAGAAAAAAACACAGTTTTAGAAAAAATATAAAATATAAAAAAATATTGGGACGGAGCTAAAAATCGGGACGGAGGGTGATGTAAACCTATTTATTAATTTTAAATGGCCTAACCAAAAAAAAAAAAAAAAAAAAAAAAGGAAGAAAAAACCCAAGCCAATGTGGACATGAGTTACATTAATTATGGGTCATTTCTTGGTCATTTTAACACAATTTCCCTAAAACGAGAATAATTAATTTAATTAGGTTCTAAATTGAAATTTCAAAAGGTCACTAATAGATTTCATTTAAGGTGCAGTATTTTTAAGGTGCAGTATTTTTAAAATTTGTAGCATTCCGATTCGTGCTGATTTCGTCTCATCGGACGAAATGATTTCTCCCCGTCAACTTGTTCCTAGCATTAGGCTGATTAAAAACACCGGTAATAAAGTGATTTCAGCAAAATTCGCCACACACATCAACAGATTATTCATTTTAACATTTTTTCAACCTGCCGCTAGAGGGCGCTATAACATGTTATGACGTCGCCGGTAATTTTTTTGAAAAGTTTATTCTAGCCAGACACTAACATCATTAAAAGTAAGTTCATATCATTTTTCACTTTTTAATTATAAGGCACTTTCTGTTTGGACCGGAAGGAAGGGTCATGTGATTTCACGAACAGGATATAAAATGAAGATCGTCGATTTTTCTATCAATTGCCACAAACATCAAGTTCCGGTCTTTTGCAGTTGATTTGTTATTGATTAAATCGATTACACATTAAAGATGACGTCACGTGACCCCTGATGACGTCATCATGACGTCATAATGACGTCTGTCTGCTAGGCACGAGTTCAATATAGGCCCTTCACCTGGGTTAAGTTTTATGGAAATACGACTTTGTTTTCTAATAAAAGTACTTGTGCACAAAAACGTGTACAAAGTCTGGCATTTTGGTCCCAAAAAGAAAGAAAAAAAAGTAGTAAAAGAAAAACAAAAACAAAGGCTTTTTCACAAAATTGCGAAAAAGCCAATTATACTAAACTTTAAATAAAACCTAGTGGTGGCTTTTTGAAATTCAAATCGAGAATTGAGCTTGGTTAAAGGGAAATTATAAACCATAGTTTATAATTGCATAATGTTAAAGAGTGTGTCAATTGCCATTGTGACTTGATTTTTATTTCATTTTTATCGGTTTCGGTAATCATATAAAACAGAGATTTTCTCGCACTGCGTTCACCGTCATGCGAGCCGCCATTTTGTTCTGGTTTATCGGTACATCCGAGATATTGTGACGTAGTGTCTGCACCATCAGTACGCGAAGCCCGATCGATAGCGGCCCTGCACATGCACGCAATGAATGCAAGTGAACCCTTTTGTGTACGGTATAGTGTATACATAATTTCTACTGTACATGTGAAAGTGGGCTAAAAATCATACGGGGAAGGACCTGATGCCATAATTACTAGCTCACAGATTTTCTATTCTTCTCAGAAAATACAAAATAAATGATAGTTTGTGGCGCGTCAAGTCGATATTCTGCACAGAAATGCAATACATGTACTCGCAATAGTCGGCGCCGTACAACATACGTCTGCATAATGTAGTTGGCCGCGTCAAAGTGGGATACCAGTGCGAACAACAGGCAATAAAGCGATGTGCATTGAGGTGCAGACACTACGTCATAATTTCCCGGGCGAGGCGGAAAATTTAAAGAACATGGGTACTCCTGAATGGCAAGAAATCGTGAATATAATAAGCGCGTGTGTCGTTCTCGATAACAAATCAAAACAAATTCTCTGCGGAGTCAGTATGTTACCATATATTCTTTTAGACTAGGTAAAATATTATTGAGCCTGGAATTTCCCTTTAAGTTTGGTGACGAAATTAAAGTATTGGTAATTTGTGTGAAATGAGTATTAAAATGAGCGGGAAAACCTATATTATAACTCGTACCAAAAAAACCGACCATGGTCGACCAGACAGGAATATTAACGCAATGGACAGGGAATATTGCAAATTGGGTTTTAGGGTTGCGTAATTCATATCAATGATTGTGTAGCCAATCTCTTGTTTAGTTGTTGATTTAGCTTAACTTTGAACACGAGATAAGCCAGCTGGACATATTTATGACATAAGACCAAAAGTTATGGCAATAGACACATTTTTTTAAGGGAATATAGGCCTATAATCTTCAAAACAAATTGTTGCGTTTGTTATGGGGGACAGCGTGTATTGAGTCAGAAATGAATGCACGTGATTTTATAAAATGCTACCCTGTGAAGACTAAACACAATGGGGACAATTGGAGTGAAAAGGTCTCCACAACAACACATGGCAAAAATAGCCCTCAGACAATTTTGTATTCGTGATCGTGAACAAAGCGATGTAAAGAAAAGAATTATAATTTGAGAATGATTAACACTGTGTTTTGTGCCACGGTTCCAATGTCCACGCAGGTTCTATCGGTGAATATATTGGCGCTGGCGAGAGAACACAGATCGCTTATGCAGGAAGCTACTACTCACAAGGAACCCGCACCTGGAGCGTTTCAACCACCAGCAACTGGAGGATTCGCCTCAGGTTTTCCAGCTTTTCCGCGCCGTACGGTAGTCTGCAGGTAGTGGACACATCCACCAATCGAGAGTGGATGTTTAGCGGGTCCTCCACTCCAGATGATGTGGTGTCGGAAGGAAGCCAACTTCAACTATCTTTCCGCAAGAATTCCTACGGGTCCGGTATAGGGTTCCATCTCTGGGCTAGCAGCATTCCCAGACCAAGTATGTCAATGGGCCGAATACATGTGCAAGTAGAACCTCCATGATACAAAACACTAGCAATTATTTTTGCTTAAATTTTCAATTACATACAAAAAGAAGAAATTGTTAGCAAGAAAAAGCTTTTAATTTTAAGCAAAAACTAACAGCTTTAAAGGCATCCATCTTTACATAGTCGAACAAAATCATCAATACCCATCACTCAGTAAACAAAGGCCGATCTTTCAGGGTGGAGCTTCTTTCTCATAGGCTGTGAAAGTATTAAATGTACACATGCATAATAAATATGTTCCAGGCGAAATTATATTTTGTTTAAATCTAGGTGAGAAAAAGAACTTGAACATCATCACGCTGTTAATTTATAACATATTAATTACTATAATGATGTGTTACAGTTTAAATACATTCCAGGTGTGAAATAGCAATTTCAATATCACAACAATGTCTTGAAAACACTGTCCCATATTACGTGCACATGCAGCTAATATGGTAAACAGGGTGATGACGTCATGCTTGGCATGTAATATCACATGGTTGTAATTCAGAAAGGGTGGTTGTAACTGTTTCCAATAATTAATGTTTGTTTTGTGTGACTTCTATCCATCGTTGTGCACATTATGCACATTATGCACATTATGCACCTATACCCTATTGATAGTAGACAAAACATTTACTTTACTGTCTAGCACCCCCAACATCAACGTCTCTTTCCCTGCGAGATTCCAGTGGAACCAGACTAGTGAGTGCTGTTTCAGTGGTCCAGGGCACGCCCTATACAATAACGTGTGACGTGCAGGACACCAGCCCTGCTGCAACCATTCGCTGGTACCTTGACGGCGCCCTGAGGGAAACTGCTGGCGCGCCCAGCCTAGGGGAAGACAGCTTGGTGAACACCAGTGATGCTTGGACGTTTACGCCCAGCCGAGCCAATCACGGCCAAGAGGTGAAGTGCGTGGCCAGCAACACGGCGTCACTGGAATCGTTCCCGTACGCCAACGTCACACTTGACGTCTTTGGTATGTTATTTTACGTAGTCGACTGTGTGCGCAAAAATCAATCGGGGTAAAATACCCCCCAAAATAATGAATGTTTCACATTCGTGCGATGGAAAGAATAATTCATTCAGTGACAGATATGGTATGTTCTATTCCACTCAGCTTCGCCTCGTCGAATCAATTACTAAAGTAAATTAAATATGCACGTTTTCACCATTGACATCAGCACGGCCGTACCGTAAAAAGTTCTATTCAATGGCTCTATTCAACGATGAATAGAACTTCCATTGCACGGTCGCACCCTGACCAATCAGATGGCGAGGATTTATTCAAGCGTTGTATTTAAACAAATAATGAATTTCTCACAATCGTGTGACTGAAAGAATAATTTCATTCGGTGACAGATGGAATGTACCATTCCAATTAACTTCACCTCGTGGAATAGAGCATTCCATTTATCACCTCATAAAATTATTCTTACCATCACACTCACAAACATTCATTATTTGTATACTATTGCGTATCAGTTCTGTCCTAAATCCAGCCCTCCAGTGAAATTACCCGAGGACATAGTCTTTGCTAAAGATGACAGTAATTGATATTTGTACTATTTGTGTACTTTGTGTGATCATGGTGCGACTAAACAAAAGGCCAGCGTGGTTTACATAGGGCTGGAGATGGTGCTGGGATCGAATTAATTGGAACAAACGATATACCCAGTTTTGAGTCAAGACTATTTGTTTTAAAAAATGGGCGCTTTGTGGGTGCATTTTTCCTTCTCATTTACATCAGTATTCCTGATTTTAATAAAGGGAAACTTGACTGCCAGTAACGATACATAGCTGGTGGCAGGAGTGGAGCACCAATTCGCTTGAGTGGTTCCTGGCATCAACCCAGGCGCAGACTTCAACTGGACCCTTGACGGCCTGGTGATCATCGCTGACAACATTAACGATGTTTTGAATGGCTTGTAGTTTGACGTTTGGTTGCTGACTTGCGTCCGTCTTGTGGTTCGCTTGTTATTGACTTGTTATGATTAAGACTCGCCTCTGGAAACTCTTGGGCTCTGGATGTTCTTTAGAAAAATCGGCCTTTTGCCAAGAGTGCAGTGCTAATCGTTGAAAAAAATGTAGTTTTTTGTGTACTTCAGTTTTTAACAAGCTGGGGTTTGGTGGGCTGTTGAGAATAAAATTGCTAATTTAAATATACATTTTTCCTTCTTTTTCAAGTCCCGCCCACGCAATCGTCCCTGACACTCTATGATGCTGAGGGAACCAGACTTGGCCCGACCGTAGCTGTTGACCACGGCACATCATGTAACTTCACCTGCGTAGTACAGGAAACCAGACCGGCCGCCGCCATTCGATGGTTTCTCGGTGGTGCTTTGCAGAGGACGGTCAACCCTCCCTCTGACGTAGTAGGTGATGAATTGGTGAATACTTCCGACAGTTGGGCTTTTGTTCCCAACAGAATAGTAAACGGTCAGCAGTTGAGGTGCGAGGCAGAGACGCCCGAGTCTCGAGAGCCACTGCCATCTGTGGCCACTATACTGAATGTTTACGGTATGTAATTTAACTAGTAATTCGCAGAGTTGTATGACTCGTGACTCGGACTCGGACTCGAGTCCGACTCGAGTCCCATTTTTCGTGACTCGGACTCGGACTCGAGTCACGATGACAAGTGACTCGGACTTGGACTTGGACTCGACCTTGTGGACTCGGACTCGGACTCGGACTCGGACTCGACCTGCGTGACTTGTGACTCGACCAAAAAATACCATAACAACTATTTTCAGACTATTGTTAACAAGAAACTCACTTTTTGTTTGACCAAGAGGGAATAAAGATTGTTCACGCAGATCCGACGCGACGCGACGCAACGCATCTCTCTAGAAATGCACGTATTATTTCCGATTAGTCTTTGGGCAAGACGTTGTTATACTTTAGATATAGATATACGCGATAACCAGCCGCCGCGAGAGGACGTGATATTGTGATTGTGATATTGTTTTGTAAAAGCCTAAGGTTCCTTTTATGTTAATGAAATAAAGGCGAACAATTCACAGTGTAGATCAAATAACTTCAATGGTTTATTTAACATAATCATGTACATGATCTAGACAGTTCATTAACCCTAACCCTCCCGGCTCGTTTGGCTAAGACATAACCTCAATCCTCCTATATCCTTCTGTAGTAAAGAGTTAAAAGCTCAAGGAACCTGGATCCTTCTAAATCCTTCTCAATTCTGCTAGTATGGCTATTGCCCTGAATCCTTCTAGATCCTCCTGCCTGCTGGGGGATGTTTTTGGGGGTCTGTGTAAACTGATTACTTATCCAACAAATTACCCTCAAACAAATGGAAGTGCCCAGTACAATGACCTTTTCATACCAGGACAAGGGCCACAGAAATTCCATTGTATGCACAACACTATGCACATGTGTTTCTTATTGATAATACATAAACATACATTGTCCAGAGACCCTTTCAGCACTGACCCACTGACCTTGCAGTATATACCTACTACATTTGCCATGACAATATACTGCACACAAATGCAAGCCCTAAAAATAACGAAGTCAGAAGCAGGCATTCCCCATGTCATTACACTGTACACAAATGCAAGCCCCCTCCCCCATAACATAGATCCTTCTGGATCCTATTTTGGGCAAGCTGCATACAACCTCAATCCTTCTCTTTCCTCTTGTGTCAAATACAGCCCGATAACCTCAATCCTTCTCAATCCTTCTCAATCCCTCCCATAGCAAAACCCCATCTGCCCTCAATCCTTCTGGATCCTCCTCCACTGCAATGTCCTAATAACCTCAATCCTTCTAAATCCTTCATTTTGTACAAGAGGATTTAGAAGGATTTGGGAGGGTTAGGGTTAAAGTAGAGGAAAGCTGTAAAAATTTAACTGTTTACACCGTTAGCTTTTCGCGGTACTTCACTAGTTAATGGTGACTCGTGACTCGGACTCGTGACTCGACCTTTGTGACTCGTGACTCGGACTCGGACTCGACCTGTATGACTCAGGACTCGGACTCGGACTCGGGAGGGGGGACTCGGACTCGGACTCGATGTTTGGTGACTCGAATATACTAATTCGTACCAGTATTAATTGTACATCGACCGGGCCCGTACATTTCACGAACCTTGATTCGAGGCGGGTTCAGGCCGGCATCTTTGGGCCTTTTGGATATTTCAGGCCTCGCTAGCTACGGGAGGTTGCTGACAAATTTTGTCAGCCTATCTTGTGACGTGTTCATCCGTCATCCGTTTTGAATCCAAGAAACAAAGTGTTGCGTGTAAACACGCCACCGACGAGAACGGATAGTTACAGAAGAGAAAGCAAACACGCCAGTCTGGCTACGCCGACCTGACTGACCACATTTACTTGGCATCTAAGGAGCTACCTATAGAACTAAAAGAAAGCCTGCATGGACTCCGGCCTTTAATTCCAAAGGGAAAGAAATAGACCTTTGCGTTGCAGGTTTATCCTAGGGTGTTATCTGTTATGTTTAATGCATATAAAATGAACAGTTTTTAATCATGTTTTCTTTCCTGAGCAATGCAGTAACTGCCTTCGAACCCCAGCTTACACTCTACTACTGGGTCAAGACTGACGTTGAATCTGACTTTATATTTGCTCTACCCATTTTGGGGTCAGAGATGACCGGACACTTTTCCGAGCCACAAATGACATTGTCACTAAGAACGGTGCCATTCTTTAGAAAGTTGAGTAATACAAAATCGCTGATTGCGGAGATTTTTTCGAATCCCATAGTTCTACCAACTGAAATATCTCTGTACAATTCGGACTGGAACAGCACCTACTCCAACGGAATGCTGTATCTGATTGCTGGAGTGGAACGGCAATTTACCTGTGAGGTACCGGGGATTGATCCAGCAGCATCTATGACTTGGATCCTGGGAAGTCAGGACATTGCATCGAATGTTACTTCAAGTGCCCTGGAGCCCCACGGACTGATGACTAGTAGCAGTACCGTCATGGTGTTGCCAACTTGGAGCAACCAGGGAGAGTTACTGCAGTGCCTTGCTTCCAACAAACCTGGCCACCCGGGGTTAAACGTCAGCGTGGCCCTCGATGTCAAAGGTTAGTCCGAACACAAATCCATGTGTGTAATTGTTTAGCCAATTTAGTGGAATTCACTTATTTCCCATTGGTCCCAGTTACGAGAGGACAGCGTGAAGACATAAACAGTTTGAGAGGTTGGAGGGATATCCTAGAAGAATATTCCTGGGAAAACTATACCCACGGAATAGGACCTGAAAACTCAATTCACATCTGGCCCCAGGCAGGATTCCAACCCCAGTCACTGCGGTGGAAGACAAGGAAAGGACCACTTCGCCACCATTTACGGAACAGTGGTTCATCCAGGATCTAGAGTTGAATCCAGGCTCACTCTCTTTCCCATTCTTTAGATGTTTGTGTCGTGTGTTTATGTCTGTTTTATCATGTTTCTGGCTCTTATACCACGAACTGCACACTTATTTTGTTACCGATTTCGTTATCACGTATTCTCTCCTAGTGCCTCCGCAGCAATCGTCTGTTTCTCTCCAGGACCTTGACGGATTCCCATTAGGAACCTCGGTGGATGTCGATGAAGGAACCCTAGAAACGTTCACATGTGTGGTAAGGGGCACTAGACCAGCAGCAATGATCGGGTGGTTTCTGGACGGTGTCCTCAAGAGCACAGTCAGCCCTGCCGATGAGCGCATTAACAGGCTCGTTAATACTACAGGGACCTGGTCACTGACTACAGAAATGAAGCACCACCGACAAGGACTGACGTGCGAGGCGAGGAATGCAGGGTCATCGCGCCCATTCCCGTCAGTGACTGTTGTCTTGAATGTTAAAGGTATAAAGACAGGAACCACATGACTGCCACTGTGTACCAAACCATCGCTAAGTCACATCAATTCCCCCTTAAATCCTCAATTTAAAAACGTGTAGTGTCTGTTTGACAATTTCTTACGCCAAGACGATACACGAACGCGTGTATTCCATAGGTCAATGCGCATGGAAAGTTACAAAGTCCTCGCTGGTACAATGTTTTATTTCACTCGGGTTACATCGATAATTGAAAGAGACATGTTTTATTTGATTTTGTTTTTAAACTCAGTCCTTCCAAAAGAGATTTCCTTGTTCGACTCCAGTGGAAACTACTCGTCTAATGACACTGCGTATCTGATCGAAGGAGTGGATCATCAGTTCACTTGCGTGGTGGCTGACATCAACCCGGGGGCGTCGATCACGTGGACTCTGGCCAATCAGGAGCTGGGAAGTAACAGCAGTGACGTCACGGGTACCAGCGGTTTTCTCACCAGTACCAGCTACGTGAGAATATCACCAGCATGGGCTGATCATGATGAACAGGAATTGGTGTGCCGTGCTACCAATATAGAAGGTCATTTGGGTCTCAGCACAGCTGTGATGCTCGACATAAAGGGTATGAAATATTATATAGGCCTATTTAAAATCCTACCTCTTACATTTTCTTGTATCGTTGCATTTACACAGTCTCACTCACAAATTTGATTGAACAAATTACTGAATGATTTTACTTCCTCCATGATTATACTGTAGTAGTTGGTGTACTACTTAGAAAATGCCAATAAGTGTTAACTCACCACTGATGTCGGTTGTGGATAATTACAACGACGAAAGCACCTCGGAGCACTGCACAGGCCGTGTACAGCTCCGGTGGCGTAGAGCGTACCGTAATGTCAGTAGCGGTGAGAATGAATGTCAAAAGTTGATTCTCACTCCACAGAAAATACGGTGAATATTCCCGCGTAGAGGGTGTTCACAAACGTTCACAAACGTTCACAAAGGACAAACAGTTTGACGGTAGACGAAGACAATATATATACGAGTAAAACTGATGAATAAAAACTGGTGTAATAAAGCTGTCAAAACGCTGAGTCGATAACAATGATCACAACGCGAAAAGCAAGACTATAAGTGCGTGTGGAGAAAACGTGGTCTAAACGTTTTGCAACTCGCTCAGTCAGTTCAAAGGTCACCAACAATAACAACAATTGGGCATGTATGCACTATGGCGTGCCAAATGCAACAAAATACAAAACAGTATTTATGTACAAACGATTTAGGTCGCTACAGTAGCTCCCCCCTAGATCGTTGCAAGAAGAAAAACGATCGATACGATCCAGGATAAACTGTTTCAGGGGTCCAAAACATGGTGGTGGACGTAACGTGCAGGCCAATGAACATGGCGGCCACTTCTCGTTGTCCTGACCTCCGGTGCTGGTGTGGGAGGTTGAATCGGCGTGGGAGGTTGAATCGGTGCGGGGGGTTGAATCGGTGCAGTAGGAGCATGAACTGTCTGTTCGGTTTGTGGCGGCGGGACTGCGGGAAAACCAGTGAGCTCCAGGTACGCTGGTTTCAGGCGATCTATGCTGACCGAATCCTTTTTGCCCTTGCGTTCAATGATGAAATACTTGGGTGTACGCTTCATGACTTTGAACGGATCCGAATATGGAGGCTGTAGGGGTCGTTTGACCGCATCACAACGTATGAATACATGGGAGCAATCCGATAGGCTTCGCGGAATTTGAGAAGAACGATGCTGAATTCGTGTCGTGGCTGGGGAGAATTGGGACATGTGGTGCGCCGCAACCGATGGACGTATAGGGAAGGATCCACCATGGAGGTTATATTGTCTGGTGCCACAAATTGTCCCGGGAGTCTGAGTGTTGTGCCGTAGACAAGCTCTGAAGATGTACACTGTAGGTCTTCCTTCACAGTAGTGCGAATACCTAACATCACCAGAGGAAGTATCTCATGCCACCTGTCTGGTTGAGTGTGCGCTTTCAACGCGGCCTTCAATTGTCGGTGGAACCGCTCAACAAGGCCGTTGGCCGCTGGGTGGTAGGCTGTTGTACGTGTGCGATTGCAACCTAGAAGTGCAGTTAACTCCGCAAACAGGTTGGACTCAAATTGTCTGCCACGGTCTGTGGTGATAGTTGAAGGAGTACCATATCGGGAAATCCACTGACCAACCAATGCTTTGGCGACGGACTCTGCAGTGATGTTAATCATGGGAATGGCTTCCGGCCACCTGGTATACCGATCCACACACGTGAGGAGATAAGTGTAACCTTCTGAAGGTGGCAACGGTCCTACGAGATCGATATGAATGTGGTCAAACCTAGCGTCTGGAGAGGCAAATGTACCTAAGGGTGAGCGTACATGGCGGTGAACTTTCGCTTTCTGGCACTGAGGACACGCTCTAGCCCATTCGCGAACATCCCTGTTGATAGCAGGCCAAACAAAGCGAGTGGTGATCAGCTTCTGCGTGGACCGAACTCCTGGATGGGATAGGCAGTGAAGTGCATTGAAGACACTGCGTCGATGTTGCGATGGCACAAAGGGGCGGTCGTGACCAGTGGACACATCACACCAGATAGAACCGCGTGTAGTGGGAAGAGGAACTTGTCGCAATTGAAGTGAGGTTGAAGTGGTGCGCAGCTTGATGAATTCTGCGTCGTTCGTCTGGTCAGCTGCAATCTGTTCGAAATCAATGGACGACGACGTATGAATGGCGTCAACATCAAAGCGAGAAAGAGTGTCGGCGACGATGTTGTCCTTACCACGAACATGGCGGATGTCTGTGGTAAATTGCGAGACAAAATCGAGATGACGAATCTCCCTTGGTGAGTGACGATCAGCCTTTGAGTGTAAGGCGCGAGTGAGTGGCTTGTGATCTGTATATACGCAGAAATGGCGTCCCTCCAGAAGGTGGCGGAAGTGTTTGATTGCCAAGTAAATTGCCAAAAGTTCCCGCCCAAAGGTGCTGTATCTGGTCTCAGCAGGCTGGAGTTTCTTGGAAAAGAAAGCGATGGGCCGCTGATCTCCGTCGGAGTGTTGTTGTAGTACCCCACCGACAGCTGTGTCTGATGCGTCGACCATCAGGCTTAGTGATGCACTTGAGGATGGATGAACGAGCATGGTGATGTTGGCCAGGGAACGCTTGATGTCGCTGAAAGCCGTCTCGCATTTTTCGGACCATGTGAAAGTGGTTGGCTTACGAGGACGCTCTGGTTGGTTACGCAACAAATCCGTCAGTGGTGCAAGGATGTCTGCACAATGCGGGAGAAACCGTCGGTAAAAATTGATGAGACCGAGGAAACGGCGTAATTGACGCACTGAAGTTGGACGAGGGAACTCACTGATGGCAGTGATCTTCTCATTTAGCGGATGAATACCCTGCTTATCGATGTGATGACCTAGGAAGTCAAGGTTTGTAGCTCCAAACTGACACTTGGCTGGGTTGATTACTACTCCGAACTCGGATAATCGTGAGAACAGTAACCCCAAGTGTTCATGGTGTTGTTCCAGCGAGTCGCTAGCCACAAGGATGTCGTCGATGTAGGCATACACGAATGGCAATCCGCGAGTAATCATGTCAATGAAACGCTGGAAGGTCTGAGCCGCATTCCGTAGGCCAAAAGGCATGCGCACAAAATGGTACAACCCAAAAGGTGTGGTAATGGCAGTCTTGTGAACGTCTGCAGGGTTGACGGGTACTTGGTGGTATGCACGCACTAAATCAATCTTGGAAAAGATGCGTTTACCGGTCAGGTTGGCGGTAAAATCATGTAGATGGGGAATCGGATAGCGATCTGGAACAGTTACTCTATTCAACGCACGATAATCCCCACAGGGGCGCCAGTCACCAGGGGTCTTTTTAGGCACCATATGCAAAGGAGATGACCAGTCGCTGTCCGATGGTGCAATGATGCCTAGGTCGAGCATGTGGTTAAATTCGTCTTTTGCGATGGTGAGTTTGTCAGCGGCAAGTCGACGAAGACGAGCAGTAACCGGGGGTCCAGTTGTGATGATGTGGTGGGTAACTGAGTGTTTCACTGGTACCTCGGTATAGACAGGGCGCGTCACTTCCGGAAACGAAGCGATGAGCGTGTCGAAAGGCGTATGCAACTCTTTGACCAATACCGGGCTCAGTGTAGGCGATGTTACTTCCATACCGCGTATCGAAAGGTGAGTGGTAGTATCGATAAGCTTGCGATTTCGTATGTCGACCAAGAGGGCATAGTGTTGCAGAAAATCTGCACCAATGATGGCCATCGGAACATCTGCAAGCAGAAATACCCATCGGAAAACCCGTCGTAGCCCGATGTTGAGTGTGCAAGACTTCTCCCCAAAGGTTGCTATAGGAGATTTATTGACGGCCTGTAGGCGTACTGAGGAAGGTTGCAGTTTGCGTTGTCTATCCGCTACCGATGAAGGTAAGACGCTAACTTCTGCCCCATGCAGTGTCAACCAGGAATCGAAGGCCGGTTGTTTGATCAGTGATGTAGAAAAGGCGACTAGGGGAACTTACGCCAGGCTGGCTTGTCGCCGTTAGTTGCTGGCGTTGGTGTTTTCCGACTTGGGTTGAGCAGAAGTGCGGCGGGAACAAGGACTAGTGCATTTACGGGCATTGCCGCCATACTTCCAGTGGTACCAGCACTGTTGGTCGGATGACTGGCGATCCGCTGATGGGGTGGAGTCTCGTTGGGTATTGCGCCGACGAGAGAAAGAACGAGAACGATCTCGCCTCTGACCCACCTGGAACTGAGTTGTCAAAGCCATTACTTGTTTTGTGAGGTCGTCTACCTTGTGCTGCAGAACGAGGACCTCGGACGGGGCTTGTGGTGGTGGTTGGGCATGCTGGGGTGGCAGTGCTGCTGAAAATGCTGCGACATGCTGTGAAATCACCGGCGGGGCAGACACCTCGACGATCTTGTCGGCTAAATCAGCCAGCGCTACAATGCCTACTGTGTCAGCTGTAGATGCGAGGATGGACTGGACAGCGGTTGGGAGGCGTTGCAAAAACAGCTGTTTCAAAATCTTCTCCTCCAGTGTGTTTTCCCCGAGCAACTGACGCATTCGCCGTAGAAGCTGTGATGGCTTGCGATCCCCCAGCTCCTCGGAAATTAAAAGCTGATGAAGGCGCTTCTGTTCTGAGGTCGAAGTCCGACGAATGAGTTCCGCCCTCAGTTTGTCATAATGAGCAGTGGCTGGTGGCGCAATCAAAATATCCCTTACTTCTTGGGCGATCTCTGGCTGGAGCGAGCCCACGACGTACGCAAAACGTGTTTCCTGTGTGGTAATTTTGAGAATGGTGAACTGGGCCTCCACCTGAGCGAACCACAGGGTGGGATCATTTGGCCAAAATGGCGGTAGCTTAAGGCTTACTGCTGCTTGTACATGTTGTACCGGAGGTAGGAGTGAAACAGCGGGAGATGATGTGTTCTCTGCAGCTTCAGGTTTCACTGGGTGTGATACCGACATTGTGGTGTTGCTATACAATTATGATCAGGAAAAGTCTGTAGATGTTCAGATCACGTCAGGGTCACCAATGTAGTAGTTGGTGTACTACTTAGAAAATGCCAATAAGTGTTAACTCACCACTGATGTCGGTTGTGGATAATTACAACGACGAAAGCACCTCGGAGCACTGCACTGGCCGTGTACAGCTCCGGTGGCGTAGAGCGTACCGTAATGTCAGTAGCGGTGCATGAGAATGAATGTCAAAAGTTGATTCTCACTCCACAGAAAATACGGTGAATATTCCCGCGTAGAGGGTGTTCCCAAACGTTCACAAACGTTCACAATAAAGGACAAACAGTTTGACGGTAGACGAAGACAATATATATACGAGTAAAACTGATGAATAAAAACTGGTGTAATAAAGCTGTCAAAACGCTGAGTCGATAACAATGATCACAACGCGAAAAGCAAGACTATAAGTGCGTGTGGAGAAAACGTGGTCTAAACGTTTTGCAACTCGCTCAGTCAGTTCAAAGGTCACCAACAATAACAACAATTGGGCATGTATGCACTATGGCGTGCCAAATGCAACAAAATACAAAACAGTATTTATGTACAAACGATTTAGGTCGCTACAATACCAACCTATATTTTTATTTTCTTGCCATATAGTGCCACCTCGATCATCCTCTATCTCATTGTACGATGCCAGTGGGACCAGTCTGGTGACTACTTTTGTTGTTGAGCAGGGATTGCCGATCAGTATTCGGTGTGAAGTACAGGATACCAGACCAGCAGTGACTATTCAATGGTTCTTGAATGGCATCCTGCAAAGATCAGCTGATCCCCGTTACAGAGGGGAGACTGGATTGGTCAATACGTCGGACACGTGGTCATTTACGCCCAGCAGAGCCAATCACGGCCAGGAGGTGAAGTGCGTGGCCAGCACGGCTGAGTCGCACCAACCTTTGCCATCAAATACATGTAACCTAGAGGTTAATGGTGAGTATGAGTGCCCTCGTGTAGTTACAATTTATAGTGGGTGTCGGCCTTAGATATCATATTTTGCTGGAGATTTGAGACAATGACACAGAGGCCTTGGGTGAAAGTCCGGAACGAATGTTGCAACCTGACGCTGTTTGTTTATATTGCTCTTCATACTGTACTGATAATTAAGGATGTCAAGTTCTCAGAGGTGCATTGTGTAAAATCGTTATCAAGTCATGTGAATCAGAGAGATTGACAGTCCTCAATAATTGTATAGTAAACCACACTGTCTGTGTATTTCTGGATCTGGATCTACCAGATGTACTCTGGATTGTCGGTAAAACAACAGTGAGCGGAAATGTACTGAACCTTGGTAGAATTACAAAGTGTAAAACCCCCAGTTCAAGGCCACTGTATGTAATTCTTAGGATCATTAAAACACAATGATGGCAAAAGCGGGGAAATGTGCAGGTCATTAGAAGTACAAAGTCACAATTGTCTGTACATGATTGTTGGTATAGCACTATACACTCGAAAATTGTTTTGGGTAAAATTGATGCAGAATTGAAATCTGAATTTATTAGTTGGGTGGGAAGGAGGGGGTATCGTGCACCCTCGGAAATCAATTTCTGTCCTACCGACCACACTGGTTGATCTTCTATAGACAATGGAGATCGTGAAAAAGAGGAAGTGAAGAAGGACGAGGACAAATTTGACTTTGAAGGTTTAATTAAAAGCTATGATGACTGATGAATCTGAAAGTGGACAATTTTATAAATGATTGTCCGCAAAAGTGCCACTTAATTGATATGTAATATTGGCTGAGATACAGTAAAAAAATTTTTTGTTTTGGTACTTTAGAATTTGTGCCACCGCGACACACAAAGTTACTTAAGGAAGTCTTCTAATGATCCTTGACCCTCAAAACATGGGTACATACACCTTCCTTGTGCAATTATGTCAATATATATTGGCTGATATATGTATACAAATGATTTTTTGATAATACTCCTATCCCACGGACACATGTGGTTATACTTACGGAATAGTTTTATTGTTATTTTTGACCCTCAAAACACGGGTCTTGACACCTTGATTCAGTTATAAATGCAATTTTGGCTGAGATATAATGAAAAATAGATTTTTCAATAATGGTGGCACTAATTTGCAAAAAAATGATACATTTTTTAACATAGCAAATTGTTTTCTACGCATTTGTTGTTACCTAGAGACACCAATTAGAAATTGATTTCCGAGGGTGCACGATACCCCCTCCTTCCCACTATAGCTCATTTCATTTCATTTCATTTATTCGTTCATGCAAAACCATGTTACATGAAAATTAATGTCTTTCCCAGTGTACATTTTAAAATACACATACAAGACAGACCGACAGCCCGACAGAAAGACGAAACAAAACCAAGTCGGGCAAAGTACATATAGTGGGGCGGCTTAGCCCCCCAAAAAAGGTCGATTGTGCACTTTCCCTTAAAAGCATGAAACTTGGCACATAGTTAGAGTAACACAATACAAGGATTTTTAGTCCAGGGGCCACCGGAAATTGCACCCCGTATGGCGGCCATCTTGGATTTCAAAATGGCCGCCATTGTGGATCTGTTTTGTTGAATATCTCCTTAACTGGTAGAGATATCGAGACAGTTGAAACGCCTATACCCACATTTTAGGGGTCTAGGAATCCATTGGTGACATAAAAAATTGAAAATTGTGGCCGCCATCTTGAATTCCAAGATGGCCACCATCCACAAGCTATTTTGCTCAATATCTCATGATTTTAAAATTTTTGAAATGAGATGGCACTATCCCATTCAGTGACACTCCCTTTCTCTTGACTTGTTTTGGCTTAAAATGGATTTTAAGCATGACTTAGTCTTTGCCGGTTATGTCCAAATTAAAATGTATATTGGGTGGACATAAGAGATTGAGTGACTTTAGTTGGTTGGATAATCAGATGTGATTAGAGGTGCGAGCAGAGGATTATGTTTACAAATCCTCTTGATAGCAATAGCATGCTTTCGTGCCTTGCTGTAGCACTCGTCAGTTGCAAATGGGTGATTTAAAAAGAATCGAAGCTGACTCGCAGAGAGGTTGTGGTTGGGATTGGGTATATTCCAATCATGTAAGTTTGGATTGAGCCATATGTTTGTTAGTCGGTTTCAGATTGTTCCTCCAGTAAGGAGAGCAATATGTTGAGGGTTTCGTCTGGTTCAGTAGGTTGTTCGAAAAAGCCAGAGTCTGTTGGGAGTGGTTCGAGCTTTTGCTTTTGATTTTAGAAATGAGATGGCACCATCCCACCCAGCGACACTCCCCCTCTCCCGACCCGTTCCGGCCCAAAATGGACCCCAAGCATGACCCAGTCTTCCCCGGCTACGTCCAAACCAAAATGCACATTGGGCGGACACAAGAGACTGAGCGACTCCAGCCGGTTGGACAACCAGATGTGACTAGAGGTGCGAGCAGAGGACCACGTTTAGAAACCCACCCCCCCCCCCCCCCCCCCCCCCCCCCCCCCCGACAGCAACAGCATGCTTTCGCGCCCCGCTGCAGCACTCGTCAGCTGCAAATGGGTGACCCAAAAAGAAAGAAAAAAAGCTGACTCGCAGAGAGGTTGCGGCTGGGACCGGGAACACTCCAATAATGCAAGCTTGGACCGAGCCACACGTCCGCCAGCCGGCTTCAGACCGCCCCCCAGCAAGGAGAGCAACATGTTGAGGGCCTCGTCCGGCTCAGCAGGCTGCTCGAAAAAGGCAGAGTCTGCCGGGAGCGGCTCGAGCCCCCGCCCCCGCTGTGGCAGCTCAGCTCCCACCAACCTCTCCCGAATGCTCTGGGCCCCCTCGAAGGCAACAAAAGGAGGCCTCGGAAAAAGCTCCGAGAACACCCGACTGCCCTCGATCAAGCTCCAGTGCCTGCCAACCGCTCGCCACATGTCACCGCGATCCATGTCTGGGCTGCAGGTGGCTGCGAAGACAAGCGGAGCCCGTCCTGCTCCCTCTCCATCCCCTGCGCCGTGCACCAGTCTCGATCGGTCGGCACGTGAGACCCCGGCTGCTGCCGTTCCGACTTCACCGGAAGTGCAGCCTCCTGTGGTTAACCTCTCCGAGAACACCTCGACTCCGCTGCGGAAACCATCCGCGCTGCCGGTGCCCCCAGCGCAGCGGAGCGCCTCCCCGCACATGAACGCCTTGAAAATACGGGGTGGGCGGGATGATGCCCCACGGAGATACTGGAAGGCCTCCGCCGGCCCCGTGCAGACCCCGGCGTCCAGGACTCCTGCCCCATGGAAACGGTCTCCTTCAAATATGGTCAAGTCAAGGTAGCCGATTGATGATTCAGAGGCCCCGTATGCAAACCTTAGAGTTGGGCGCATCCCACCCACCTCCGCGACGAGACCCCGGAACTCGTTCAGAGCTCCGTTGCAGATGACCAACATGTCGCCTCCACAGCGCCACCATGCAAGGATGCCACCCGCCCCCTGGACCACTTTGCCCTCGAAGCCGTGCAGGGCGACGTCACAAATTTCAGGGCCTGATGCGGAGCCCACCGCACAACCAACCCTCCGGAGAAAGAACCCACTCCCGAAACGGAAGCAGCCGCGACCGAGGATGAGTTCCAGAAGCCCCCAGATGCAAATTGAAGGTGGTTCCGCGACTGGGCGGCAACGGCCTGCGCCCTCGAGGGCACCGCAAACACATTGGACCGCCCCCGCCTGTCGGACACCGGTGCACATAGAAACAACATCCATACTCGCGACCAGGACATCCCGCGAAAAATGTCCCTCCTCCAGCCCGCGCAAAACGTCCGTCGTATCGCGGACACATGTGGGCCGCGCGGCCACCATGGGAAGAAGGAAGCAGTCTATGCACTCTGAAACCCCCGGCGTAGGGCCAGTACAACCACCCACAATTGGACGTCCAACAAAAGGCTCCCCCGGTGGCGGTGCCCCGCGCACCTTGGGGAGAAAACACATGGCCGGACACTGACAGCTCCGCAGAAGTGGGCCGAGGCACCTCAGAGCATCGCTGCCGATGCGCCTGCCGCCTCTCACCTCCACGAGTGTGCCGCGAACCATCTCGGCCTCCAAGCACTCTTCCAGCGTTGCACCAGGGGACGACTCAGGTCGCCAGCCCGATGGCGGCCCGAAAGGATGGCCCCTGGAGCGCCCATCACGCACCAAGAATGCAACTCCCAGCCTTCGACTGAAGGCACTCACGCCACCTACAAGCGCCCCGCGGCCCGGCCCAGCAGGAGCAGGCACGAAACCTAAACCCCTTCCCAAAGCAACTGCTTCGGTCCGCGACAGTGCCGCCCCGGATAGGCCTGCCACAAAGGACCGGCACCGCTCCGCCAGCGAGCGCAAATGACTGGATCCGGCTCGCCCGGCTCTCGATCCGCACCCGCCCGAGAAACGGCCAGACCTCGACCGACCAAGCGATCCCTCAGCTTTCCCGTCGAGTTCTCCTCCCGCCACGGCAGCCAAGAGACCAATGGCCCGGATACAACAGACAATGCAGGATGGGCCACATTCCAGTTCATTTATTACAGCCACCATACAATAATAAGGGCAAGATGACGGACCCACCTCCCCCGAGAAGGCGTGGCAGCCCCAAAAAGGACTGCTCGGCCCCGCAGTGGTCAGATATCGGCTCAGGGCTGTTGCCCCCTCCCGACGCCCCCGTTGGGCCGACAGGGTCCCGTGAAGAAGCTCATGAGCCTCCGAGCCTCCGACCCTGGAAACCCCCAGCAAGCCCTTCCTGCGCCGAGCGTCCGGCGCCGGCGAGCCGGTCCCGGGCGACTGGCAGCCGGTGCGTGCACCCCTCCAGCGAGATTCCCGCGAACAGCAACGATGCTCCCCTCCGGAGACCGCTCCAACGATCCCGGAACGAACCCTGAAACCTCAGAGATCGGCGCAGATGCGGCGGCCGCACGTCTACCTTGATACAGGGTGGCGGCGTGCCAGCCTCGACCGACCGGGAAAGGAGCCGCACCTGGCGGGCGATGCGCTCCCCGGCAGCCGTCAAAGCGCTGGCGCCTTCCGCCAGGAACCTCACCCGTTTGAACCCCTCCTCGGACAGTCCGCGCGAGAACGCGGCCGGCCCGGTTGCCGATGCAAATGGGCCCAAGTCCAGCTCGCAGGAGAGGAGAATACCCCTAAAACGTGGGTATAGGTGTTAAAAATGTATTGATATCTTTACTACTTCATGAGATATTGAGCAAAATAGCTCGTGGATGGTGGCCATCTTGGAATTCAAGATGGCGGCCACAATTTTCAAACTGTTATGTCACCAATGGATTCCTAGACCCCTAAAATGTGGGTATAGGCGTTTCAACTGTCTCGATATCTCTACCAGTTAAGGAGATATTCAACAAAACAGATCCACAATGGCGGCCATTTTGAAATCCAAGATGGCCGCCATACGGGGTGCAATTTCCGGTGGCCCCTGGACTAAAAATCTTTGTATTGTGTTACTCTAACCATGTGCCAAGTTTCATGCTTTTAAGGGAAAGTGCACAATTGATCAGCTAAGCCGCCCCACTAATATATACATGTGAAGAATGGGATTATAAAATTAGGAAAAAAATACACAAAAGTACACATTGGGAACAGGTTAGGCAGGGAATGATCGAGGGTTGAGGGAGCTAGGGGCATGGTTCGGAAAGCTTAGGTAGGGACCACACCTAGGGTAAATTATGGATCTATAAAATAAAAGTATATCCGGGAATAGTGAGATATGACATTAAAACTAGGGTAAAAACACAGCACGTGAAGTGGCATAAACTATCTGGTAAAAGTCGAGTTAAAAAATCTGAATAGTCCATGGTTAAAAAGAGAACATTTAAACCTATTGGTTTTTTAGACTGAGTTGTGGTATTTTTCCAGATGGAAATCCAAATGATATATGGATTCAGAGGGTGAGTTGTATCGGGACGAATATCATAGATTTTGTTGACAAGTTGGTACTCGGCAATTTGCTGAATATTCTCAACATCAGAACCAATTATCGTTACAGCTTGTTTGTCAATACGTCAACATTTTTTCCGATTGCACAATGTGAGTGAGTTGAACCATGCATGGTTGAACCAAGGTTTACAGCACAAAAACAAATCACAGTATGAATGGTACTCTAATAAAACAGTTTTAAAATCAGTATTATTAATTTCAACTGGTTCCTTCACTATTTTTGTTTTTCGAAAATCAAAAATCATTTTGTGTACATTCAGGATAAGATGATTTATATTGCACCACTCAACAAATCTAGCCATTTCATTCCTATAATCCACCTCAGAATTATTTCTGATCAGCCCAGATAAGGCCGTGTCATCAGCATATTTTACCATAACACATGTTCTGCTTTCAGGACGAAAATCACAAGTGTACGGGAAAAACAGCAGAAGCGACAAAACACAGCCTTGAGTTACTCCTGTGCTGATGTGGGCAATATCTGACATTACATTTCCAACTCTTTGTGATATTTCTAATTTCATATTTCTAAAAATCATTAGTCCAAAGTGCAAGATAACATTCTGCAGTTAATAACTAAATAGATTATATGGTTTAATAGTGTTAAAAGCAGATGAAAAAAATAAAAATAAGGTACGAAAAATTTCCACGTTTCTCTAGATGATCATGAATATTATGCAAAAAAGTGATCATGGTATCCACTACCCCACGTTTTGCTCTGTATGCAAATTGAAAGGGATCCAACATATTTATTGTTTCCACAAACCTGTTCTAGATTGATAATTACACTTTGGGTTCGATATGCCCTTTATGTCACATTTAACCTGGGAAATTTTTGACAGATTCGTTAACGTTGTTTATTTTTTCAAATCCCGGCTTCGTGTGCGTTTTGGTCACACGCATGCGTAGTTTACAAAATGCAGCTGGATCCATGTTCGCACTGGAGCCGGCGTTTGACAAACGTACATGATTTTGGATTCCCACAAGGGTTTTGCACAAGTTGGCAAGCAATTATTAACTTTAACCTTGTAGTTTTTGACGATTCACCCTCGCTTTTCTGAGGGATCCAATCAGCGACCGAGTTTGAGCCTCATCATGAATTATTCATTATACACAAATACAAAGGATATGACTGTGTGTGTGTACACAAGACAGTGTGTGTGCGTTTGTTTATGGTGTAAATGGAGGACACATGCCTGGCAACACGAAGGTGAATTGGGGTTATAGGGTTAGAATCGAGGACGTCCTCGATTGAGATTCGTGTACAAAACCAATGAGAGCCGTCGGAAAAAGTTAGAGTACAAACAAAGGAAATTATCGAGAGGAACAAAAGAAACTCCTCGATTTACACCATAAAAAAACATTTGTGTACATGTACATGTATGTGATGGCGACTGTATGCACGTATGCATTGCGCGAAATGTGCAGACTTTTAATAGCATTGTGTGGCCGATCTTCCTGGCCTTGGCAGTGCAAGCTATAGATACAGTCAACCGGCGTGGCCGCACCATTACCGGTCTAGTCTAGTCCCGCTGCACCATCGTTACGTTATGGTGCTGCGGCGCGGGGAGGTGTTATTTTTATTCCAGTGTATCGAACAAACGTCAGTATTAGCCTCAAATCTAGTGAGGTCGTGCGTCATTTTGGCAAACAGTTAATTACCTGCAAAAACTACCTTTCCTTGAAATAACAAGGGGAAATTTTATGGTGGACCTGGAGTGACATAAAAGTCGTAATTTTTTTCGCGACTAGTCTGACTATTCGCTACTAGTCTGGCTATTCGCTACTAGTCGTGAATTTATTTGCAACTGGTTATGAATTTATGTGCGACTAGGTGTGAGTAATTCGCGACTAGTTGTGAATATTTTTTGTTCTACTAGTCGTGAATTTTTTTTGCGACTAGTCGTAAATATATTGACGACTAGTCGTGACAAAATTGACGATTAAGTCGCGAACAAATATTTACGACTAGTCGTGAATAATTTCACGACTAGACGCAATTTTTTTCACGACTAGTCATCAATATTTTCACGACTAGTCGCAAAAAACATTCACGACTAGTGATGACTAGTCATGAACTATTCACGTAATATATTCACGACCAGTCACAAATAAATTTGCGACTAGTCGCAAAAATATTCACCACCAGTCGCAAAAAAATTCACGACCAGTCGCAAATAAATTCACGACTTGTCGCGAAAATGTTCACGACTTTTTATGTCCCTCCAGGGCCACCATATAAATTATCATTCGTTTTATGTTTTCACCATAGAGCATGGTGATTTCACTCAAAACAAATTAAACACCATAGAGAAATACCTCTGCACCCGCAGTCACAGATAAACCCCGGGGCAGCCATGATTTGCTGTGTCAATGTACAGTACATGTACACACATGTACATGTACATGTACACGCAGTCGTGAACCACATAACGATCGAGGCTCGATATTGTGTTTTCCTTTATTCCTACGTTATACCCATCCCCATTGCTTTGCGCTTGCACCGTCGATCGAGGACCGAATTTTTCCATTCATACCGCCGACCGAGGGGCTTTTGTTTCCTTTGTTCTCCTTTGTGCCCCTCGGTCGTTATGTGGTGCCGGAACATGTGTACATGTACATACGGGTCAATATATATATCGCGGCGTGTTACGTTTTGCGTAAACACAATAACCGTCCATCATTATCACGTGTTATGAATACTGCATATATTACAATAGTCTGACCGCGCCCCCAATGTGCCAACTCATCCAAGACCTTCGAGTGAGTCCAGCTAGTTCGCGGGTGCGGCTCGTCTGGAGATAGCCCCCTCTATAGCATCGGTGGTTTGTGTCAGTGATCGCGAAATAAACAACACGAAGGTCTTGGAACCAAGACTATAACTGTGTATAAAGGCAATTTACAATTCAGATTCCTAATCAATCTGGTCTAGGAGCTTTCGGAATGTACAATGGCAGAATGTTAGGAAGAGGTATATGCACATATGCCTGAAGCTCGCGTATACAATTTAAACGATGCTCTATGTTTTCCACAGGTCCACCAGATTTCCCTCGGATTGTTGGAAACGCGACAATGACGGAAGGCATCGCGACCACTCTGACGTGTTATGCTGACATGGGCTTTCCGGATGACTGGCTGCTGTACTGGTCGTTTGGAGACGCGTTCGACATAGCCAACCTCACGACTGTACTGTCTGCTTCGGGTGATCGGTTCCTGTTTACCAGCGTCCTTAGCATCATACCGACGAGAGACGACAACAGGAAGATGATCACATGCACCGCACGGAAGGGCTCTTCAACCGTTCATCTTACTACAACATTTGGTCCCATCACTGTGCACTGTGAGTATATAAGTTCATCATTTTGGATGGCGCGGTGCGAAGGTGAAACATCCAAGATAACATGATGGTCAAGCCTTCCGCAAAAGCAAACCACCGTTAGAAATGAGGGGTGGCTTCCCGTTGTACGAACAGGGTGTCCCGGGAATAAAAGCATATAGCCATATTTCTAGGTACGCCCAGTTCTGAGTACTTTGTTTACTACCAAATATTAAGCTGTTTGTTGCGAACAAAGCGAGACAAACATTGACAGTAAACAAATGAAACCTTGAGACTTAGGATACATGTAGAAAGATACATTACTTTTTTAATCAAAGTTTTGGGACATAGTACTTGGAATGTTCTCTGAAAGTACTCGGTCGAGTACTAATACCAAATGCTTAAAAGCCTAATACGTTCAAGATTCAGATTCTGATTATCAAAAACGTACGCCAGACTTGAAGCTATAGAAAGTCAAAAAGGTCGAAGGGTAACTGAAATAATTGCTTAAAATTAAATCTAATAGAGGAATTCCCAAATTTACCCCCCCCCCCCCCCCCCTTGGGCTGCCCAGTGCAAAATGTCCGTAGATCCGTCACTGAAGTACATGATTGCAAGTGTTTACATACTCACAATGACCAACACAAATGGGGTGGGTTCCTTTTGCCTCATATCTGGCTCCATGTGGCTTTTTAGGGAAAAAGGTTAGGAGTAGGATAACATAAAAACTCAAGTTGTTTGTCTACATTTACCATTTAGTTTGTCCGAGAATGATAGGCATCACCAACTGTCCACTCAAAGGCATACCAGACAGCGTAGTATCCTTCAACTGCATTTCGGAGAGCAGCAATCCAATAACAAACCTGACCTGGCTGCGAAACAGCAGACGACAGACCAACCCTGCTCAGCCAATAACCTCAGACGGAGACTTTAGTGGTCATGTGACCAGGGAGGACTACAGAACAAGTGTTCTAACCAAAGAGGACAATGGGGCATTGTTCACTTGCTGCGTGGGTAAGACGACAATCTGCCCCGCCGATGTATGTGACAGCTGCTTGCTCAATGTAGAATGTAAGTGAATATAGTAGTGTTCTTGTGTGTGCAATAAAGGACAATGGGTCGTATGAATACAAACTAGCAAATGCTATGAAGTACAAGCAAAAAGTAAAAGTATTTACTTCGAAGTAAAAGCATTAAGGAAAAGCAAATGCTTCAATTCGTATGAATAAAATAAAGTTTCACTGTTTAGCATTTACTGGCTGAAATAGCAGTAAATGCTTTTTACTTGCAATTGATTGCACATCCGAATGGTTTATAGCAATACAGTCTCTATTGTGTGTACGTACACACACACGCAACAGTGTGACCACGCTGACGGGGGTGTTTGAATTAAATCGGAACCTCAAGTTGCTGCTTCGCAGTCATGATGCCCTTTCCTGTCTCAGGAATATTGCAAGAACTTATCAGCCATCTACGTCTCATTTCCTTCCCCAAAATCAGTACAACTGCTTGTATTTTAATTCTAGACAATCCATCTTCCATGTTCATACCTTTTTCTGCCTAACCACATATACAAAAGCTCCTATATTTCATATTAGTATTTGCTTCTCTTTTTTAAACGTAGCCCCGACCCAACCTTGACAAATTAAGAGTAAATACTGCAAATCTGAAGCATTTACTCATTTTTATTCATACCAAATGGAGCAAATACTGATATTTTAGCAAATGCTGGAAATTAAAAAGTAAATACTTTTAGTCTTTAGCAAATACTTTCCAGTAAAACCTTTTGCTTCATTTTTATTCATACAGATTCCAGTAAATGCTTGAAAATTGGTAGTAAAAGAACATGCTAGTTTTTATTCATACGGCCCAGTAGTCTGGGTACACATTTGACAAACGATGGAGATTTGTGCAAAAGGTCTTCCGAAAAAAACAGAAACAAAAGAGAGACAACAAGGGGTATCATATTGAATGTGCTTACACATTGGTGTTTTTGTTAGGGGTTTGACCCCCCGTAGAATCGCGCATGGAGGACAGTACCCCTACTTAGGGATGGGTTAGGGTCTTGTTAGACACAATTGGATGTGTGTTTGTGTGTTCTTCTAGCCGCTCTAGAAAAAGGTGTATTTTTATCCAGATGAAGCAGTTTGACCGTACAATGCCGGTGTATCATGAATTTCATTGTGGCTGTTTTTCAAATATTTCTTTCAGGCAAATCAATCATGACACTTGTCAACGTCTCACACCCCATACGGACTTGTCAATTCCAACATAGCCGAACAAGATCAATTCTTCTGCAACCTAGCTGATGTGATGTCATCACACAGATCCAGTGCACTGTTCTATATCGCGGGATACTAATTCCAAGCTGGGCGTACCTCAAAACCAAGAAACATTCATGGGTCGACACACACGAGGCATACGAAACACCAATATGGCACAGCGTTGGCACACTTTCTTGATGCACACAGACTGTGACCGACAGACCAGTGAAGATCTACAATGTCATTGATTATATCGTTTGTCGCCAGCCGCAAACAGTCCTCCTACGAGACTTGCGCTCTTACTTTGACACCACCATAGACAGTGACCACCATCTTGTAGTTGCACGTATCGACGTATCAGCGGCTGGGGTCTGACAACACGGACACGTGCCACTGACCGTTTTGCAGACCCAGAGATACAAGCACAGTATCGCATCAAAGTCAAGTAGTCAGGTGGCTTAGCAAATTTAACGTTACCGGCCGGACAAAAGTACCAAATTTGGCATGGAGTTTCTTTTCGACCTATCTATTGATTTTATCCGTGGAACCCACTTGATCGGTTCCGATTTTCCAAGATGGCGGCCAAAATCCAAGATGGCCGCCAGAAACAAAGGAAATGTCATATATCTGGCTTTAAAAATCGGAGATGAACAAATGAGGTGTCAATTCACGTGTTTCCGGGGTCAATGAAACAGATGCTGGTCATGGCATTTTATTCAGGTCACCCATTTCCAAGATGGCTGCCAAATTTCAAAATGGCCGCCAATACTACATTTAAGATATATGACAGAAATTTGTATATAGAGGTGTAAATTATTTTTAGATTCAGCAAAGCTGAATCTTATAAAGTGGTATGGATATGTTAATGTGGTGTAGGATGTGACGGATTAATTCCGACAAAACTGTCAGTCAAAACTGGCGCTTTTTCCTGCACCAGCCTGCCGTCCAAATAAGTGTTCCTTGGTGATGGCTAACCTAATCCCTATATCTGACGGGAAGCCTATGCTTCCTCTCAGGATACCTCCTTGCAGGTTTCCTAGAGTGTGATCACACCGAGGGAGTGGCCCCAGCAAGTCCACCGCCACTTTCTCCATGAGCTCGACCACCAAATACTGTTTGAGCGGGGAAACTCTTTACTTCGCAGGAGATGTCCTCCTCCCACACAGCTCGCAACATCTAGTCTGATAAATGACCTCACATCCGCGGTCATTCCGAGCCAATAGTATCGCAACTTGACCTTGACCAAAGTCTTATTGACCCCTAAATGGCCACTCGTCTGGCCACTCGTCTGGCCACTCGTCCAGCCACCATGCAGCTCCTGAAGTACGACCTCTCTAAATTTATCACGAAGTACCAGTCGCAACCTCACGGACTTCCCATCGCCGGACTCCTAATTTCTAGGACACCGTCCTGCACCTTCCACTGATTCCATGAGGACCTAATCATCCAACCAATACCTCCGTCATCAAGTTGACCCTCTCTGACTGCATCCTTAGGCAAGTGTTGAGCAAAGATGCCCCTCACCCTCGCCTCTAGGATCGGCATGTCAGAGTCAACCACATGGCGACCATCGTCAACCTCACTGATCGTTGTCACCTTGGCCTTATTCGAAGCCTCAACGGTCTCTGACGCTTTATCAGCATCAGCACGACCACACTGTTCGCAGGCCTTCCGGGACAACCCATCAGCATTTCCATGCTTCCGCCCAGGTCTGTGTTGAATTGTCAAATCGTACTCGCTGATTACTTCCAGCCACCTGGCAAGCTGATCCTCGGGGTCCTTAAAATTAAGCAACCACCTAAGAGCAGCATGGTCGGTTCGGAGTAGCACCTTCTGACCATACAGGAACTGTCTAAACTTCCTGAGGTAGACAACTCCCTCCAGAAGGTCTCTCCGGGTAACACAGTAGTTCCTCTCTGCCTTGCTGAGTTTACAGCTCGCAAAGGCGAGAACCTTCTCTTCCCCATCATGGATCTGAGACAAAACTGCCCCAATCCCATCCCCACTAGCATTTGTATCTAAGATGTAGTCGCTATCAGGAAAGGATATGCCAACACTGGTGCTGTCTGCAGCCTCTGCTTTAACTCAACAAATGCCTGTTGGAAGGCATCTGTCCACTTGAACTCACGCGACTTTTCAGTCAGCGCATGCAACGGTAAAGCAACCTCTGCAAATCCCCTGAAAAACATCTGGTAATAGGAAGCCACGGCCCGAACCTTCTCAAGGTCGGTAGCCACACCTTCAGGCGACACAATATGTCCCAAATAGCCCACTGATATCTGAAACAAGAAGCACTTACTAGGCTTCAACTTCAAACCAGCTCGCCTCAACCTGGAGAAGACGACTTGCAGTCGTTCAATCTCCTCTTTTACAGTCTTGTCAAACACAATGACATCGTCCAGGTATATCAGCAGGATGTCCCACTGAAGACCTGTCATCACCCTCTTCATCAACCTTTCAAATGTCGCAGGGACGTTGCACAGACCAAAGGGCATGCAGCGCCAGCTGTATAAAACGTTCCGCACTACAAAGGTTAACTTCTGGTTGGCATCCTCATCGAGGTCGACCTGCTAATAACCGGACGCTAAATCGAGAGTGGAAAACCACTGTGCACCCACCAACGCATCTAGTGTCTCGTCGATACGAGGGACAGGGTAAGCATCTTTTATTGTTACCTTATGCAGACCCCGATAGTCGACACAAAATCGCTTAGTTCCGTTCTTCTTCCGGACTAAGACAACATTTGCAGCCCAGGGACTATAGGATGGCTCGATAAACCCTCGCTTCTTCAAATCTCCAACCTGCCTCTATATTTCCTCCTGATTACACAAGGGATGGCGCCGAGGCCTCTCCTTGTTAGGCCTCCCATCGCCCGTACTGATGTGGTGCTTTAGAAGAAAATACATCCTGAAATTCTATCAGGCATGCCTTTCACCTCATGATATTTCTCAGCGAGGTTGATCTTACTACGGTCGTATTATATCATGCAGGTAACTTGGCAAGCCTCCTTAAACCTCACACCAACGACTCTCACCCGGCACCACTACCGAGTCAACCTCAACTGTCGCAATTGTGCCCACAGTAATTCTTTGGGTACTTCAGGTACTTCTTCTAGTATTGACGCCATCCACCGAACTGACTAGAAACGGCGCAAAAGACCACAGAAGTCGCGAAAATGCGCTACGGCGATTGGTCACCACGCGCTAATTATCTATGCAGTTACCAGGCAGAAGCTACGTGAACTGGTAATTGGTTGCCTAACCTTGATCATGCAGCCGTGCGTTGATGATTAGCCTCTGCGCCATGTATCACGCAGTATGAGAGCGTGATCCTACATGAGCAATATATTTTTTAGATTAACTAGACATGCATACGACTCGGCATATAGGCCCTATACCCAGTTCCGTTACAATACATTGTATTGAACAATTGTAGATAAAATTCCTGAATACTACCAGTATTTACTTAACAGTGACAATGTGTATTTTTTGTTATATTTTTTGTTATAAAATGCCATGACCAGCATCTGTTTCAGTGACCCAAGAAACCCCTGAATTGACACCTCATTTGTTCATTTCCAATTTTCACAGTCAGAAATACGTAATTTCCTTTTTTTGGCGGCCATTTTGAAATTTGGCCGCCATCTTGAAAATTGGTGACCCGAGCAACATGCCACAACCAGCATATGTTTCAGTGACCCCGGAAACACCTGAATTGACACCTCATTTGTTCATCTCCGATTTGTACAGCCAGATATATGACATTTCCTTTGTTTCTGGCGGCCATCTTGGATTTTGGCCGCCATCTTGGAAAATCGGAACCGATCAAGTGGGTTCCACGGATAAAATCAATAGATAGGTCGAAAAGAAACTCTATGCCAAATTTGGTACTTTTGTCTGGCCGGTAACGTTAATCCTGAAAATTGTCGCTAAGCCACCTGACTAAAGCAAAGTCTGACAGATACAATGTCATCAGCAACAAGCACACAAACCAGCTGGAACGCTATATCGGAGGTCATCTGTAGTTTTGCAGTTGATACAATCGGTGTAGTTCCCAATACAACAACATGCAGCTAAATATCAAGAACTTTTTTGCCCGAATATGTTTATCTTTTCTCTAAAAACAGCTTGACCTCCGTCTTTAGATAGACAATACACCACCAGGTGAAGCAAAACAGAGACTCAAACATGAGCGAAACATTATCCTTCATTCCATGCACAGACGCGCGCTCAACAATACATCTGCATGACTAGACTATCTTGCAGCAGAAGTTGAACAACTGCATGACGGTGCACAGATGTTCCGTGCGGTACCATTACTCTATCGCAAACTGTTACACCTCTCCTGTGGTGTACAATGAACATGGGCGCACCGCCAATGACTCAATGGAAACTGGCAAAATGTTTCAGAGTTCTTCGGCGACCAGTTCCGCGGAGATGTGGTAACTGGCATGCCCCTTTTTGAAGGGTAGCGCCGCCCCTTGCTGAACCTACACGGCCTAAAGAAGTGAAGTCATCCATGAAAAAAATTAATAACAGCCGCTCGTGCGGCTACGACTCTATGCCTGCTGATGAGCTGCTCAAATACGCTGCTCAAATACGCTGCTCAAATACGCTGCTCAAATACGCTGCTGATGTTCTGGCACAACCTATAGCTGACACTTTAATCAGGCGTTAGAGGAGCAGCAACCACTCAGTATTGGACGCGGTGTTCTCATCCTACTACAGAAATCGGGAAAAACTTCAGGCTCTTTGTCCAGCCTCAGACCCATCGTCCTACTGACAGCACTGCGCAAGAAACTCTCTCTGGTGGTCCTCAATTGCTATGAGAAGGTGGACACGTTTCTTGCCCCGGGACAGAGTGACTTCTGTCGAGGTCGTGGAACTGCAGACCTAGTGTTCAGATACCGTTGGCTGTGCTCCAAGACACAACGATGTAAAGGCGGAGTGCAGAGATTCTTGGACTTGATATGAGTCTCGCATTCAATACCATCAGAAGAGACCGGTTGATGCAGGTTCTCCAGACGTTTCTTGACAAGTTCGAATTACGCATCATTCAACTTTTTTTAATATACACATCACTAGAACCCCGCCTGTTTGACACTACAATCAGCACATCTCAGGAAGACGTCTCCAGTCTGCTTCAATGGTTTCTAACTGTCAACCCCACGAAGAGCACACTACAGTGAATCGTTAGGTAGACCGTGAAGGAGAGGAGTGTCGTATGACGAAGAAGCTCGGCTCACTGTTAGGAGATGAGAAAAATGTCGCCCACCGTAAGCATCTACCCCATGTAGCATTTCATAAGATGAAAACACTTTGGCTACGGTGTCACCACGGGATTGAGGTACTTCGCCTGCGCATCTACAACGCGTGCGTGCTCCATGTACAATATGGGTACTTGGGGCCACACACAAAATTAGAATGACCAACCCGACTCATTCCACCGAAGCCAATTACGGCAAATTATTGGCATCTCTAATAAGGCACTCTATTGTCGCCGCAAGTGTGGCCCGCTCAGCATCAGGACCCTTGAAGCACGTTGGCGACTCTTAAGCCATGTCCAGCGACTACCAAGAGACGTACCTGCTAACAAATTCATCAATGAGTACTTCAGCATTAAAGCAGGCATGGAGGACACCTTCGTACCACACTACAAATTGTTCCTCGACAACGAGCTGAAGACAGTGGACAAGCGCCTACACAACACCGCCAATACAACCCTGACAAAGGAGAAGTGGAGGGTGTTGACGAGAAAAATCGTTGAAAGCGCAAAGACAAGCGAAATTCAATCTCATTGGTAGTATTGCGCATGCCTATAAGTGAAGATAATTAGAAGAATGACCGATCACGTGAGAGGATTTAACCAATAATAGGGAAAATTTGTCTTATTTACATAGGAGTCTAATTTTCATACGACACTAAGGGTGGTAAAGTAATATTCTTTTTCTGTAATATCGTGCAGATCGGCCGTACTTTTCTCAGCCGATGGTAACCACGCCCACTCCTGTGAGGGAGGGAGATGATGCCATCCTGTCCTGCAGCGCAAATGCAAATCCCATGCCTGCTGACTTCATTACGTGGGAGAAGGTCGGGTCTCCAGACTCGTTCCCCTCCGCCTACAGCGATGGCACCAGCAACCTGACACTGAGCAGCATTGGCAGGGAGCAGGCTGGGCCGTACAGATGCCGCGGCAACAACGGCGTCCCACCCGTGGTGTACTCGAATCCAGTCAACATTGCCGTCTACTGTAAGTCACCATTCTGTCATTTAATTTTAACATTAAAAATTTAACTTCAGTAATTATTTTTCAAACTGTTGTACATGATGACCCACAAAAACGGACAAGCACACCTCCACCACCCAAAACTACATATACCAATGGATCGAGAATCCTTCTAGACAAGCACACCTCCACCACCCAAAGCCAAAACTACCTATACTAATGGATGGAGAATCCTTCTAGACAAGCACACCTCCACCACCCAAAGCCAAAACTACCTATACCAATGGATGGAGTATATCCTTCTAGACAAGCACACCTCCACCACCCAAAGCCAAAACTACCTATACCAATGGATGGAGAATCCTTCTAGACAAGCACACCTCCACCACCCAAAGCCAAAACTACCTATACCAATGGATGGAGAATCCTTCTAGACAAGCACACCTCCACCACCCAAAGCCAAAACTACCTATACCAATGGATGGAGAATCCTTCTAGACAAGCACACCTCCACCACCCAAAGCCAAAACTACCTATACCAATGGATGGAGAGTCCTTCTAGACAAGCACACCTCCACCACCCAAAGTCAAAACTACCTATACCAATATATGGAGTATATCCTTCTAGACAAGCACACCTCCACCACCCAAAGCCAAAACTACCTATACTAATGGATGGAGAATCCTTCTAGACAAGCACACCTCCACCACCCAAAGTCAAAACTACCTATACCAATGGATGGAGAAGCCTTCTAGACAAGCACACCTCCACCACCCAAAGCCAAAACTACCTATACCAATGGATGGAGAATCCTTCTAGACAAGCACACCTCCACCACCCAAAGCCAAAACTACCTATACCAATGGATGGAGAATCCTTCTAGACAAGCACACCTCCACCACCCAAAGTAAAAACTACCTATACCAATATATGGAGTATATCCTTCTAGACAAGCACACCTCCACCACCCAAAGCCAAAACTACCTATACCAATGGATGGAGAATCCTTCTAGACAAGCACACCTCCACCACCCAAAGCCAAAACTACCTATACCAATGGATGGAGAATCCTTCTAGACAAGCACACCTCCACCACCCAAAGCCAAAACTACCTATACCAATGGATGGAGAGGCCTTCTAAACAAGCACACCTCCATCACCCAAAGCCAAAACTACCTATACCAATGGATGGAGAATCCTTCTAGACAAGCACACCTCCACCAACCAAAGCCAAAACTACCTATACCAATGGTCGGAGAATCCTTCTAGACAAGCACACCTCCACCACCCAAAGCCAAAACTACCTATACCAATGGATGGAGAATCCTTCTAGGCAAGCACACCTCCACCAACCAAAGCCAAAACTACCTATACCAATGGATGGAGAATCCTTCTAGTCAAGCACACCTTCACCTCCAAAAGCCAAAACTACCTATACCAATAGATGGAGAATCCTTCTAGACAAGCACACCTCCACCACCCAAAGCCAAAACTACCTATACCAATGGATGGAGAATCCTTCTAGGCAAGCACACCTCCACCAACCAAAGCCAAAACTACCTATACCAATGGATGGAGAATCCTTCTAGAATTAAATTGGCAGGTAGTTTTAGCATTAGGTCCTATTTTTGGAAGCGGAGTCAAAGGTCCTTTCACACCGAGAAATAACTAAACCGCGCCCGTGGGTTTAACATGACACCGTTTAGTTATTTTTTTAACCTCTGGCTTTGCTTCACAAAAATGAGACTGGAGCTAAAACTACTAGCCCAAATTGAGATATCTGGTATCATTTGTCTTCTAGAAAGATTGTCTATCCATTGGTATAGGTAGTTTTAGCCTCAAGGTAGTGGACGTATCCTTGTCTGTTGAGGTATGCTTTTCTGTTTTGGGGGTCACCCAGTACTGTTCAAATTTTGACATAAACTTTAACTATTCATAAAAATCCCCATCTCCTTATATTTACACGCCGCTTTTTTCACCGTTAGTACAGACGGTTAGAATAAACCCCACTAGCACAAGCGGGTGTTTGGCGTGTAGTTTGTTAAAGTTATAAACACAACTTGTAAAATTTTATTTTAACGTACAACTTCAAATTAGACTTACTTAAGAACTATTAGGGCATGTAACTTGTTTATTAGTTTAAATGGAGTCACTGCCGGTCGCTCCCAGCCAATTCCTGCCAAACACGCAACGCGCGCCCCACTGGGACGACTGGAAGTGCACTCCCCCAACCCTGAAAAGCAGAGCCTTGAACAGTGTTTTTAGTAATGTTATAGGTTCCAGTAACCTTCATATTACTCATCAGCTGTAAATCACGATTTTTAATACCACTTTTGGGTGTCACAAAACAATGAATGGGTCACCAAAGCCAGACCAAACAGAAGGACCATTTTTCTTTCTATTTAAACCTCTTCCCCATTGTTTTTCCCCGCAAGATGAGGTAAACATCACCAATAAGGTAGACAGCTATGTCGGCTCAGCGGACGGCGAGGGCGCTGTTCTGCCTTGCACAGCAGTGGGCAATCCGCTGCCTTTAATCGTCTGGTACGGCCCGAACAACGAAGTGATCAACAATGACACAGACCCAGGAAGAATCACTCAAGCCGTCACAGGCAACGGAGGAGATGATGTATATGGCTGGTCTGTTACGAGCACCATGGAAATCCAAAGAGTGACTGCGGAGGAAGACTATGGTCTCTACACGTGCTACAGCGGGAATGGTGTCGGACGCGTGGACATGTTGAATATCTATTTGAACGTTAAAGGTATGATATTAATAAAAACCTTCAAGAGAACAGATAGAACTAGAATGCACAAAACCAAAACCAATTTAAAGGTAGGATTACACCCTTGGTAATGGCTCAAATTATCAGGAATAGGAAGATTTGGGGGGTTGTATTTTCATTTAACTGACCTGTCCAAAGTTTTACAATCATGGATGCCGGGAAAAAACTGGCGTTGGCAGTTGTCTTTCGCGATCGCCAGTTGTCTTTCGCGATCGCCGTAATATATAAAATTCTATTTTTCGGAACAATTGCAGGATAATTAGCGCAATAATTGTGCTGGATGACTAGAATCATTATGTACTTTTAAATAAGTAAGATATTTCTTAATAATTCGGTAGTAAAATTGTTCGATATCTCCAAATGGAGTATCCAACCTTTAAAGAAAACATTTTTAAAAAGTCCCGGTGTCGACACGTGTGTCCTTAAGCAAGGCAATTAAACCACTATTGCTTCGCCCTTCGTATGGGACGTAAAGTTGTAGGTCCCGTGTGTTGTATAATTTATAATGTGTGTATATATCTTTCCCATTATACCATTATAAAATTGTATAATGCACGTAAAAGAACCCAGAACACTTATCGCTAAGAGAAGGGGTTTGCCCCGGTGTTCCTGGCTGACACAGCCTCTGTCCATAGGTTTCTTCTGGCTTACGAGCTACTGTGCCTTGAGCACTTTTGAAGGATCCTTGGTTTTATTACCAGAAAAATAATAATAATAATAATAATAATAAAATTATTAATATGTGTACGGTACTAGGGTCTGGTTGCAAAGAATGACCATCGCCGGATATTTGTTTGGAGAAATTTAAAACAAAGAAAAGAAACGTCTAACAATTTCTTCAACAAGTTTACATCAAACTGTTTGAAACATTCCTCATGCTCTCTTTGTGGCATGCGTCTCGCACGCGCGTGCGTATGTCACGTATATGATTTGACGCCGAACGTCAATGCACTGGTGCCGTGTCAATTTAGTAACGTGAAATACTGAACCATTGGCTTGCTCTGAAGCGTTTGACCAATAAAATGCCAACCGGTCCAGACAGTGCAAATTTAAGGCGACACCAGAGAAATGTGTTTACATCCACCCGCGTGACGGGCTTTTGACCAATAGGAATAAATAAACGGGCTGCGGTATTTTAGTTTTTCCTGTTTTTTTTTTAGTGTTGCCATCGCCACCATATGATGTGTCTATAGACGAGGAACGCACCACCGCCAATTCAGTCACCATTACGTGGCACCCTGAAAGCGAGGTTGGTGTGCCTCAGTGGTTCTACGTCAACTATCAGGAGCTTGGGAATACAACGGACTTCAAACCCGGCGCAGGAAGCCACAGACTGCAGGAATCCTACGAGTACACGATTGAGGGCCTGCGTCCTTACGCTGTGTACGAGGTTGAAGTATACGCTGAGAATGCCCACGGAAGGAGCGAGGCTGTTCAGATGGTTGCCAGGACATCACGTGAGTGCTTATATTGATTCATACAACACAGGAATTCTGAGATTTACAAACGCCTAAATATAGGTTTTACTGGCTATGTTAAACATGTTTTATTCAAACTCACCAACTATCAAATCGCACGCATTTAACAAACCAATTTAGTAAGTCAATTACCATTTAATTTCAAATTTGGGTACCTCTATTTGAACATTGTCTTGATATGTGCTTGAGTCAAGCACACATCTGAACCTAATTTACTTAGCATACAGTGATTGATATAAGACGGAATCGATCCCCAAATACTGCCCTATGGCAACAGCTTAGACGTATTTGATCTGTAACGACAAATATTCTCGACCCGGTGATTAAAAAGAATGACCAAAGGTTGAAATTGAATGATAAAATCACTCAATTAGTTTGGTATTAAAGCATGTAAATGTTTTTCTCTGACGAAATAGAATGTGAGAGGTGAGAGTTTAAAAATAATTGAGAAAACCTATACTAGGCAATCAAATAAGATAGATGACGTTCATCACATCATCTTTGTCCATGTTTAGAAACATCTTGATTTTTATCAAAAGCCACAACGAACAGTTATTATAAAGACCCATAAGAAATCATCCTGAGCCACGCAGAGTTTAACAGGCTCTTGAATTGCTGCCCTCAAACCCTGCAGACATTCACAGCAATCATTAAACAAGTTGGCCAATACATGATATGAACGTCCATCCCTGGTAAAATAACAATTTCTACCACTATACTTAATTTTATTGGCGTTTACGTAGCTTTTCAGTCTTTTATGTTTCTTATTCTGTATAATTTAAAAGCTTTTTTTCACGTTCTGTACGTTAATTCTCTACAATTTTTCAAATGAATTATAATCTTTACGTGGGAGGATGAACATTTGTGAGAACACCTCGGATGTCCAAGCGAATGGACCAATAGAAATGCGCGTTGGTTTCCCATGCCTTGGGCTGTTTTCCGAACCCCAGCTTTGTCTTCGTCTCAGGCTTCATTCATACAGTTTAGCAATAGGATTTAGCCGGAGACGAAGCCAAAGACAGGGTTTGGAAACGTCCTTGGTCTGTTTGTAACGGAGGCTCTAATTGGGCGCATGAATCTTTGCGCTAATAACCACGGTTCTTGCCGAATGTCCGCAGGGGTTTGAGCGCTATTAGTATAAAGCTCGTAAAAGCGCTGTGTGGCTCAAATTTGCACCCAGAGCTTTCAAGAGTTTACTCTTGTAGGATTTAACGAAAGACTTTTCCCATATGTATGCACTTCTCTCCAAACCAATTCGTAAATGTGATGTTGCATTGAAACTAGTAATGCACCAAAACTTGGTAATGACTTCAGCTCACAAGATTCATATATGGCGAGCTTATATTTATTACTTACGCGACGATATTATTACCGGTTTTCTCGGCTATTTAAAAACATTTTCCACTCAATTTCACAAACTCTTGTATCTAGCATTCAATTTCGTCTGAAAACAAAATTGACACACTTTTCCCAATCATTCAATTGCAACGTTTGGTCACCCCTTTTAAACACCGGGTCGGTAATATTCGCCATTACAGATTAAATTCATCTAAGCTGTTGTCGAAAGGCAGCATTCAGAAATAGAGACAAATTAAATTTCTGATTGCTGCCTTTGAGCAACAGCTTAGACGAATTTGATTAGTGATGACAAATATCCCCGAGAATACTGTTTAAATAGAGTTACTAAAATTTGAAATTGAATGGTAAAATTTCTAAATTGGTGTGGTAAAAGCGTGGTAAATCTTTTGAATGTGAGTGTTGGTAAATTTGAATGAAAAATGTTTTTAAATAGCCGGAAAAATCTATACCGGTACCAAAGAAATATCTTCTTTATACTTCAATACCACAGACTGTCCTGTTTTCACCGATCCGACACCAATCACAGCAAATCCCGTTGAGGAAGGCGATGACATTATACTGTCCTGCAGCGCTGACGCCAGTCCCATGACTCCTGACTTGATCACATGGGAGAAGGTCGGGTCCCTCGACTTCCTGCTCTCTGTTTACAGCGACGGTACCAGTAACCTGACACTAAGCAGCATTAGCCAGGAGCAGGCTGGGCCGTACAGATGCCGCGGAGACAATGGCGTACCACCTGTTACCTATTCAAGATCCATAGATGTCGGCGTTCTCTGTAAGTATTTTGTCACATCACAAACAGGTATTCAGTAATACTGCTGGTGGATTGGTAATTATTAGCCTATTGGCATATTAAACAATCGCAGTATTGTTATATTTGGTAGGCTAAAAATACGTAAACATGCTTGTGATGTAAACTGGCGCGTACAGTGTAGCTGCTTTAAGCAGTAGGTTTTCTACCCTATAAATAATAATCCTGCAGCCCAGATAAAATACTAATTACTGTGCACAATATTGATTAATGTCTAATAAATTATCATTATTGATCAAGGTTTTCGACAATTGGTTGACCAAGACCTAATTTGTTTTTGTGTTTGTGAAACAAACGTTTTATAATGTTCGGGTATTTCTTAATGTTTCCTATTGTTTAATAATGTTGATTCCTGTGCCAATATTAAGTCAACCGTATTTATGCCTTTAACATTCTGAAGGAAACATTTTAACAGCGTTTATTAGATTGCACAAATGGCAGAAATGCCTGCCCAATAATAAATTCAAATGACTGAATATACATGTACGTCTCGAAAAAGCTCATGCAAATTTGAATGCTGTTTTGTTGAATTGTTAAATTGAATTGGTTATTGTGTTTTGATTGACACAACAGTACTTTTGACTAGTCATAAAACAAAATCAAATGACTATTTTCAGCAGCATTAGATTTTGTGCAAAATAAAGTGGCGCAGTGGTGAAATTGACTATTAATACCTATATGTGGCCCGCTCCTACGAAACCTGACATAAGTCGCACAGGCTATTTCGAGATACAGCTCGTCAGAGTTGAAATGGGGTGAACAATCTAGCAGACATCGATTTAATTTTTTCGTTATTTTTTTATTCTTTAATATGTATACTTAACCCTCAGTTATAAGCCAAATCAACTTTAGGCTATTGATGAGAAAGTACAAAAATCATGCATTTATTGAGGCAAACTGTGTCCTAAAAGTGGTAATTTATCCCCCAAATACATCAAATTTTCCATAGATTATTGCAAATTGAAAATATGTATGATATAAAGCTGGTTTTGGTACCAAATGAAAGATGTGTACTAAATGGAAATAACAATATCTCACTAAAAAAAAAACACCACTTATATATCATACAAAACCAACAAATTACAATGAAGCTTGATAGACTTTAATATGTGAAGAGGTCCTCGCGCGCCCACTTGGGTCACTATCAGCTACATATAAATCAAATTTTCCATTTCACAAAGTGACCTATCTCTATAGGTTGCTGTTTGCACGCATGAAATATGAAAGTAGGTCACTGTCAGCCACACTAATTGAACTTTTTCGGTTCACGAGATAGGTCAGAATGTGGTGTGATCAATGATATGTATTACGACGTCACTAGTTTGCTTTTTCGAAACGAAATTCCACAAGGAGTAAATTAGCCGCTTTCCTATTTTTGTGCTATTCAATTTTCTTTTGCAGATGAAGCAACCATATCAAGCTGGGATAACACCTTTGTAGAAGCCAATGAAGGCGAAGGCGCTGTGCTGGCCTGTACAGCCAGTGGCAACCCCCACCCTTTGATAAGATGGTTGAGTCCAACCGGCTCCAGAATGACCAATCATACCGATCCAGGCAGGATAACCCAGGTCGATATCATTCGCGGTGGGGATGTTGTCTATGGGTATACTGTGACCAGCACCCTGCACATCAGAAACGTTACTGGTATTGGAGACTACGGCTTTTATGTCTGCACCTGTGGAAACGGTGTGGGGAGAGTGGACGCGTTGCCCATTCAGTTGACTTCAAGGGGTGAGTTTTCTCTAGCTATGGCTACGACTGTTGTTATGATACAGCTATTGTAGACATAGACAAAAGCCCTAGGCAATAGTTTGGGATGCGACAAATGTCATCTTTGGAACTGACTGGCCGACTGGAGAAACTGTTCAGTAAACTATTTTGTAGTATTAAACTGTGTACTGAAGTTAAATGTCTTGGGCGTTGGGGTTAATATTCATACTGCATCTTTCTCTAAGTATGCACTAGGATGGTGACCCTCACCGGGTGTCCGTACCGCATCGTAGCAGGAGGCAGCGTTTCCTTGAGCTGTGTAGCTGAGAGTACAAACCCAGCCACCAATCTGACTTGGCTGCGAGACAACATTGAGCAAACCAGTCATGAACAGCCAATGATTACTGAGGGTGACTACGGTGGCCGAGTGACGACACTGGACTTAACGACGGACGCACTCACCAGAACAGACGACAGGGTTGAATACAAGTGCTGTGCCGTACGACCATCGGTTTGTATCGCAGACGTGTGCGATACGTGTTTACTGAATGTTGAGTGTAAGTTTCATTTGAAACAATAAAGTTGTCATCGGAACAAATAACCATTATTTTGCAGGTTCGAATTTTCAACTGAAATGGTTCTCCACTATTAACCTTGATTAGTTACGAATGCATGGAGGATGCTTTTAGACAATGTAATTAATGCCCCTTTCCCACATACACGATGTTTGCTACGGTAGAGCAGGATTTTTCAAAGTAGAAAAATCTTGATGTACCGTAGCATGCAATTCGCACTCAAAAGTTCAAGGTCAATTAAATTATACGTTAAGGTGCCCTCACACGGTAGTGATCACCAGTTGCGTATGGTTGCGAACAAAAAATAGTGGTCATAAGTTAAGTTCCGAATGCAACTCACATGCAACTAATAGGTTTTAAAGGTTTGAAGTACGCAACAAGCACGCAGGTGATCGCAGACACACGCAGAGTAAGTTAAGAAATTGTGAACATGTTCAATAAATCTCTGCGGATGCCTGCGATCAATTTATAGGCAACAGGGACGCAACAGGTACGCTACGCGCAAAACACGATCGCAACACAATCGCAACAGGTACGCAACTCATAAGTCCTTAATGCAGGTGATCGCAAGTGATTTCTATTGATTTCTATTACTCAAAAGTAACTCTGGCGACTTGTGACTCATTTTGTTGTATGTAAAAACTAAAATATGTGTTGTTTTTCCTTTAAATTTCTATTTAACCTGAAGATCGTCCTTTATTTTTGGAGCCGGTGGTTCTCGCGGACGGGCCATTCGAAGAGGGAGATGACCTCATCCTGTCCTGCAGTGCAGACGCTAATCCCATGCCACCTGACTTCATCATGTGGGATAGGGTTGGGTCTCCTGACATCCTAACCTCAGTTTACAGCGCTGGTACGAGTACTCTGACACTAAGGGGCATAACAAAGGAGCAGACTGGTTCATACAGGTGTCGTGGAAACAATGGTATACCACCTGTTGTCTTTTCAACACCAGTCGACGTCATTGTGCATTGTAAGTTGCATGGCATTGGCATTAGTTGTGTTAACATTCATTGTAAGGATTTTAAAGTATCACAATGACCTGTTTTAAACCCCATTGTTGTACATTATTTGGCAACATTGCCTAAAATACCCTCTAAAAACTGTGTTTTCCTGCTTATGATCAGTTTGTATTTATGTTTTACTACACGCACTTGTCTAATTCCTAAACATCAATGTTTAATGGCTAAACCCTATCCATCCTCGTGCTAAACATGTTTAGCATTTAGCAAAGTTTACAAACGGATAGCAAGAAATTCTTTAGAAAAGTGTTTACTAGCTAATAAACCAAGTTTTTTGCAGTGTATGTGTATTTGACATCACTTGACAAATTTGGAGCGTTTTCGTAATGTTCAGAATAAACGATTTGTTAAATTCTTGTTTCCCGGTTGGTGTTATTTTTTCTTTTTCGAAGTTGGAGTTATCATAACAAACTCAGAAAACAACTACGCGGAAGCCAACATTGGGGAAAGAGCCGCTCTGGTCTGCACGGCGGAAGGCAACCCCTACCCGATGATGACATGGTTGGGTCCGATTGGCACCAGATTAACCAATCAGAGTCACCCCGGCAGGATGTCACTGGTGGAGACCATTTACAGCAGGGGTGGTGGCGTGGAGGGGTACACGGTGACGAGCACCTTGCAAATCATTTATTATGTGTGCGGCTGCGGGAACGGAATTGGAAGGGTGGACACCCTGACGATACTGCTGAATAGCAGAGGTGAACTTTAACTCTTGGGATAATTTGAAAGGTAGTATACATCATTTGCAAATATAAAACAAACTACTGATTTATTATGAAATACCTTACTTGACTGTAAGTGAATAACAGTCTCAAGCATCCCGTGAAATTTCGGTGTTTTGTGGTTTTAAAGAAAAAGTGCAATTGTGTATCAATTTTAAATAATTGCCGACTGGCAATCGTTTAAAAAAAAAAGGTCATCCGTTTTGAATCTGGGGAAAACTTTGCGTGTGTATACGTCCTCCGGCTGGATTTTATGCGATATTTTATAAATCTAAACAAAATTACCCCTAAAACGATCTGACCAAATTAAAGTTGCCCCTAAAACTGCCAAAGTTACCTCGTTTTACGGTAGTAGTCAGAGAGTGCTAAATCAGGAGAATAGGGCGGATATTTACTCCTGTAACTGTTCCAGGACATCAGCATAGCAGGCCCTGGTGATAGTGTGATCCTTTCCGTGTAATCACTCAACAAGTTAAACTGCACGCAGTGAAACTGTGTAGCTTCTTCACTTTTAGGCCATAAACTTATCAATGATCCCTCGTAACTAAAATGATGAGGTCAACTTGACATCATTTGCAATACTGTCATCTTGTAGAGTCTTTAAACTCAGCAGTACTAGAGTGTTAGTGTTTGCATTATTATTTGTGGAGTGCCGTGGCCTCGTCATCTGTATAGGTAAAGCCGCAGGTTGTGGGTTCGAGTCCGGCCTGGGATTATGGTACGTGTGCCCATAGGCAAGACACTTTGTCACTAATTGCTTCTCTCCAGCCAGGAGTAAATAGATACCTGTGAGTGTACAGATGGTTATAGTGGGATCGATTTTAGCTGCTTTGCGCCGAAATGGCAGCATCAACCTGTATATTCTCCCCAGGGAGTTGAGATGGTATTTGGAATGTTTCATTGGCCCAATGACCGGGGTAATAATGTGAAGCGCCTTAAGCACCTGTCTGGTGGATATGTGCGCTATATAAATACGCATTATTATTACATAGGTAATAACAGTGCGAGAACCCGGAGCCGAAGGCGAGGTCCATTACCAGCGGTCATCCCCCAACCCGGTCATTACCACGCAGTAACAACCGGGTTCTCGCACTGTTATTACCTTTAATAAATACCTTTTTAACGAGAAAAATGGTGAAAATACTCAGAATTTCGCGACTTCGCGGCTTCTTTTACGCCGTTTTACAAACGCAGCTTCGTTTTCGTATTTTGGCTTTGTTCATGTAGTTTAGCAGTGGTACAGTTGTTTTCCTAGTTCCGGATTTTTTCTAGTTCCAGATCGCTTCAAATAAAAACCTACCTTGTTATGGCTTGGTCTCCAATACTATTTGTTTAGATGAAGTGCATTTTGAAAAGAAACATACAAGCTTCTTGATACATAAGTAAAAATAAGTCGAAGTAAAAGTCTCAAATCTGCCAAAGACTGAACGTTCATTTTTTTTTTCTAGTTCCGGATCGCCCGTAAAATACATGCATCAACAGCACGCGCGCAAGCGATTTCATATGACGTGTTCTAATGGACCATGGAGAAATGTCTCCATGGTGGGACAAAGTTTATCGGATCGTTGCCGCGCGCAACACACGTACACGGACAAAACATTTCAAAGCATTTCTTTGCAAGTCCTTTTTTAAAACTTTATTGGAAGTTAAAGTATTTGACATTTATTTTAAACTGTATTTATATAAATTAATGAATACTTTATCAGAAATATAGGCTTGATTCGGGTTGGTTCTAGCGTGATAATTGTTCATGTACGTACATGTACGAAGCAGTTTTTTTACTCGATCCGGAACTGATCCACAACTAGACAAAGGGATGTCGGTATATTTGACGTCGTACAGTATGTATTTTAAAATAAAGAAGAGCATAAATATCGAAACAAAAACTGTAGTTTCTCCATCACTCAAGGTAAACTACTAAACCTATTTCATTTAAATTTCGAGGATTAGACTTGCCGAAAACAGCCTGAATATTTTTTGCGATCCGGAACTAGGAAAACGTCTGTAATGTGGCCAGAGTGCAGCCCAAAGCCGGGGTTTAGAAAACGGCCCTTGGAAAACCCATGATGTTACTACATATAATGACCGGCACGTGATCGAGTCTCGGCCAATCAGAAGCCTTCAACTCTCCTAGGTATTTATTAATATTATTTAGTTATTATTATTAAGCGTTGTTATTATAATAATTATTATTATTATTACTTTGCTAGTTTGATTATTTGTAAGACTCTTTTTCTTTCGTTTCCTTGCCATTTAAAGTTGAACCAGTCCCTCCAACAAATGTCTCCATTGACCAGGGTCGAATCACTACTAACTCTCTAACGGTAACCTGGATCCGTGGAAAGAAGACGGTAGGTCCAAAACAATGGATTATCGTCAATCACCACAAACTAGACACCACCACCACCACGGGCTTCAACCCCGGCACACGAAGTGAGAGGCTCTACGATGTCAGCGAGTACACTGTGGTTGATCTTCTGCCTGACACTGGGTACGAGGTTGAGGTCTACGCCGAGAACGTCAACGGTGTAACTGACAGTTTGAAAATAATTGGCAGGACTCTGAGTAAGTATAAATTAAATTGTCAGTGAACCCGTTTATAGAAAATTGTTTTTTATTTGCATTTTCCTAAAAATAAAATTTAAAATATAAAGAAAAAAAACCTGATATCAAATTAATACATTATTAGAAACCTGACACTATTTTACAAAAAGAAAAATCACATTTTTTTGTTCACTTTGTACTTCACTCAGTAAAATGTTATTTAAGCACTGTAAGGAATGTCAGAACTATGTTTTTAAGAGAGATTTGTAGCGTCGTAGGTGAAAATGTTCCCAAGTATTGGAAATATACGTGTTGGAGAAAAACAATTGCTCATTCATATTTTCCCCTGTTTTCCCACTATGCCCTGTGCCCAGTTTCGTTTCATTTTGCCAGAACGCGTCACATTTTTCTTTGTTCTTATTTTGTATAGAAAGTGGACCCACAATCAAGTCAATTCTTGTAGACGCTGGGGCCAATTTCATAGAGCTGCTTAAGCACAAAACATTCTTGCTTAGAAAAACCAGCTTACCAGCCACAACTCCATGTGATGTATATTGTTTGTGATTGGTACTTAGCTGTTGTTAGCTTAGCATAACAATCGCATGGAATTTTGGCTCCTAGCTTACCTGATTTATTAAGCAAGGGTTTTTCTGCTTAAGCAGCTCTATGAAATTGGCCCCTGGTTATTACTCAGTTATGGTTTTGTTTTTAGTATAAACAACAATTATTATGTGTTTTTCAAATAAGGTGAGCTCGGTGATGCAACGCCGGAGTCCTTGGCTGAAATCACTACTGACGCCATGAAGAAAACCAGTACTACTCTGTGTAAGTTACTTGTATTTGGCAGAATATTATAGGTTTTCTCGGCTATTTTAGAACATTTTTTATTCAAATCCACCAACTATCCTATTCAATTTCGTCCGTGTACCAATTTTGTACAAACCAATTTAGTCATTTACTTTTCAATTTTAAATTTTGGTCACTCTATTTAAACATTATCTCCGAAATATTTATCATTACAGGTTAATTTTTCCTTTAATAAATACTTTTTTAACAAGAAAAATTGTGAAAATGCTCCAAATTTTTGGACTTTTCTTTCGGCGATATTTCCAGTGTTTTGTTTTCATGTTCAGGGGCCATATTTTAGCTTATGCAGGGTACCCTGTCTCTTCAATATGTGTTGTTATTATTACCCATACTTTCATACCAGACTAGCTGACCACTGATGCCCACCGTGCATAGCAACGCGCTAGCGTTAACAGACGACACGCGCAATTTTTAAATGCCGCGCGTATAGATACAAACGTTCTAGCGCGCAGTATCAAGATTTGACGCAGCCTTGTTACAAGTTACCATAGAACTGTTGTATTCGGCCATTCACTGGCTTACATGATGTTTGATTTATGCCGGTTCGGGGGACATTTATTTGCTTCTTCTTGAAAGCCGGGCAATTACTACAAAATAATGCCCTTCATGTGATCGAGTCTCGACCAATCAGAAGCCATCAACTCTCTTAGGTATTTATTAAATTCGTCTAAGCAACAACTTAGGAGAATTTAATCTGTAATGAAAAATATTTTTGACCTGATGTTTAAAAGGAGTGACCAAACGTTGACATTGGATGATAAATGACTATTTGGTTTGGTGAAAGTGTGTGAATTTTTTTCTGTGACAAAATTGAATGCGAGAGTTGGTGAACTTTAATATTTTTTTTTATAAATAGCCAGGAAAATGTATATGAACCTCTTTCTTGAATCTTAGGGTTGTTAATAATCTTAGTTTTTAATTTCTCTTTATAGTTGAAATTGACAATACACCGCCAGAGCTGAATGCTGAATCATCAGCCGCCAATGACGTCATGAGAACAAGCAAGTCTCTCAGTAAGTACCTGGAATGTAAAGGGTATAAGTTGACAATACAATGCCAGAGCTGAACGCTTAATCATCAGCCGCCAATGACGTCATGAGAACAAGCAAGTCTCTCAGTAAGTACCTGGAATGTAAAGGGTGTAAGTTGACAATACAATGCCAGAGCTGAACGCTGAATCATCAGCCGCCAATGACGTCATGAGAACAAGCAAGTCTCTCAGTAAGTACCTGGAATGTAAAAGGTATAAGTTGATAAGACAATGCCAGAGCTGAATGCTGAATCATCAGCCGTCAATGACGTCATGAGAACAAGCAAGTCTCTCAGTAAGTACCTGGAATGTAAAGGGTATAAGTTGACAAGACAGTGCCAGAGCTGAATGCTGAATCATCAGCCGCCAATGACGTCATGAGAACAAGCAAGTCTCTCAGTAAGTACCTGGAATGTAAAAGGTATAAGTTGATAAGACAATGCCAGAGCTGAATGCTGAATCATCAGCCGTCAATGACGTCATGAGAACAAGCAAGTCTCTCAGTAAGTACCTGGAATGTAAAAGGTGTCTGTTGATATCTTTAATATCGGATTTTCCCGGCTATTTTAAAACATTTTTTTTATTCAAATTCACAAACTCTCACATCGTCCGAGAAAAAAAAATCACGCGCTTTTACCAAATCAATTTAGGTATATTTACCATTCAATTTCAAATTTTGTGTAACTCTATTTTTAAACATTTTGTCTCGGGAATATTCGTCCTTACAGATCAAATCCGTTCTAACAGATCAAATCCGTCAAATCCGTCAAATTGAGTCAAAATTGATATGACGTGAGACATATGATAAGATATATGATATAATATTTGATTTCGGAATGCTGTCTTTCGGCAATAGCTTAATAGACAAATTTGATCTGTAATGATGAATATTCCCGAGACAATTTGTTTAAATAGAGTGACCGAAACTTGAAATTGAATGATAGATGGTTTGGTAAGAGCGTACCGGTATTTTTATTTTTCCGGAAGAAATTGCATGTGAGAGTTTGTGAATTGGAATGAAAAATGTTTAAAAAAAACCGGGAAAAAAAGTATAATATTATAATAGAAACACTCACAAGGTTCTAAACATGTGCCTTCTTGCTTTTTATTGAACTCTTAGGGTCGTTAATGATTATAATTTATCTTTTAGTTAAGGTTGACAGAACAACACCAGAGCTAAATAATGAATCACCAGCCGCCAATGAGGTCATGAGAACGAGCAAGTCTCCAAGTAAGTAGCTGGAATGTAAAGGGTATCTTTTGTTATCTTTTGGTATCTTAATAATATTTCCAAATCAGGCACATACTGTTTAAAGAATCCTTGAAGTGACTATCTTTGTGTATACGTTACTTTTTTAACAACTGATAAACATTTTGATTTAACATCTGATAAACATGGACAAGTTTTACTTCTTTTCATTGTGGTTATATGGTTTACAAATAAATGAATACATGTAACCACTGCCTTACTTTTTCTACTTTGAACAAAAAAAATAAAAAAAATATATATATTTTTTTTAAATTGATTTTTCATTGCTATTCTGGTACCCTATGGTTAGACGCTGTTTCCTCAGAAATTCGCATCGCCAATAATTGACGTTCATTTTAACGTAACTTTTGATGTAGAGGTCCTAGAGACCTGATGGAAAAAGCATTAGAAAGGGGATGATCTCAGTTTTAAGATGATAAAGAACTCATTTTTGTATTTTGCCACCATGTGGCGGGTTTTCACAGATCGCATCACAATTGTGCAATTGTGCATTGGTGCTGTGTGTATTTTATGTGACACACACATTGTGTATCGTACATTGATTAAAAACAACAGGAAAAATGTATTCGTACTCCCTCATGTCCGATGTAAACAACAGTTTTTTTTTGGTCTTTTCCCGGGAACGGTAAGACATTTGGTTGGTTTTCTTTGAACCATATGTTTGAAATAGGATAAAGTAAAACAATCAAAAACATGCAATTTTTGGAGATTTCAGGCCCTAGTACACCTTTAAATGTACATTTTTAAAAAATTGACACCGTCACAAGAATAGTTGAAAGTGTAGAATTGCTTCCAAGACCAATTAAAGTTGGTTAAATATTGATCAACTTTGTAATATCTGTTGTCTTTTAGTTGTTGCACATGACTATTCTGGGCTAGTGGCTGGCATAATAGTCGTGTCAATGGTTGCATTCATCTGTATTGCGATTATTGCTGGGTTCGTGTTCCACCGAAGATCAACTACCAACAACATGGGTGAGCTAACAGGAAAACAACATATGTTCCCGTCATTAAACTCGAAAACAAGACTAGCGAAACATTTTGTAAAGCAAGTCGCACAGTAAACCAAAAATTAATTATTAAGGATGGCTGGAACTGGTTTATCTTGTCTACAAAATGTGTTGGTTTTATTCACTCTTCTGGGTACACGTATACGATGTCACTGCCCGATGCTCCTAACGGCCGGTATTTATTCCTCAATCACTGGATTATACGCATGACTACACAGAGGCCTTTGTCCAGCAGCTGCACTGCACAATGGACCCAAACGTACACGCGTCACACAGGCCGCGTGCTACGGCATAGCACAGCTGACAACAGCATTCCGAATAGAATACGCGCCATGGAGTTAATCTCTCTACATCTACACTGAACAAAAATATAAATGCCCACAAAAATATAAACACCCTAAAAATGGTTATTTGTCTTGATTTGTAAAAAACATTTGTGTCCATCTCTGCCAGTGAGGAATTGCTCAGTGATGCAGTAATTCCACCCACATCTATCAAGCTGTTGTCCATCAAAGACACCACTGGCGTTACATTTACACCGCAGCATTATTCAGTGCAATATACGTTTGGTCAACCAGGGGCCATATATTCATGAAACCTTAAAGCCTAGTTGGTTTACGTTGGTTTACGAGGCTGGCCAGCTGTGGTTTGCTTGAGTGACTCTGATCGTGCTCTATGATGTGCTGATGAGATACTGCAGCAAGACCAGCCTTGTACCGGCCGAGGATCATACCGGCCGTAAAAGGGCCAGCCATTAATGGATGCCGAGCCTATAGTTTCATGATTACAATTTAGTTGTCAACGCCATAGTAGACTACTAGGCATTTTAGTGTCCTACTACAAGGCCTAGTTGGCTACTAAGTTGAGGTTTCTTGAACATGGCCCCTGACCCTTATTTGACGATATCATCTGCTCATCAGCCCATAAGTATTACACCGTGTTCCTCTTTTCATTTTGTTTTCAGAGATTCCCGATTGCCAGTCGAAGCTGTAAGTATTACCTTCGAAAGTATCACGATTTGAAATAAATAATACAAATCACCGCGAACAAAAATCATAATTTGATTATCTCTGAGTTTGCTTATGATAAACTTTGAAGCAGAAAAAAAAAAAGATCAAGAACTATTTTTAACATATGAAGCAAGAAATGAGACGGAGTTAACCAGATTCGAACCACAGACTTTTCAACCCATAGCTTACATGTACCTCTCTACCAGGAGAGTTGGTTAAGGACAGCGGTTTTTATACAGTTGTTCAATGTAACTGCGTTGCGATTGCGACATTGACGCACAACCCAGCAGCTGCTGAAAAAATATATCGCGGAACGCTACATATGTACACGGGCTAGTATTAAGTGTCTTCCATAAAAAATGGCGCACATGACGTAGGCAACAAGAGGGCGCTATTTAACAGGGCAAACGCCATCTTAAAAAAAGGGCACCTGATGAACCAACGGCTAAAAAACGCTATACTGAACGATCGATATACCCAAAAAAAACATGAGCATCCCATGTTGTTCGTTTTAGCTTATAGTGGCGTTCCATAATGAATGTTTGTGAGTGCGATGGTAAGAATAATTTCTTGAGGTGACAGAGTGGAATAGAACATTCCATCTGTCACCGAATGAAACTATTCTTTCTAATGCACAAACGTGAAAAAAATTTCATTGTTTTTATACAACGCCTGAATAAATCCTCACCATCTGATTGGTCAGAGCGCGACCAAGCAATGGAAGTTTTATTCACCGTTGAATAGAACCATTCAATAATTGTTTTTGCGGTGCGGCAGCGTGCCGCGCAATGTAACAAATAACTCGATGCACAACATTCCACAAATCAGATGACGGGGATTTATTCAGGTGTCGTATAAAGTGATATATATTGATAATATTCGATATAATTCTTGTATTTTTAACAGCACGTGTCATTCCATAAAGTACGACGAGGAAAGTGATGTCATGATTGAAAAGGCAGAAACCGTAGGTACGGTATTTGTTAAATCATTGCTCTATCAGTATCGTTGAAAGGCGTTGTAGATGTACAAGTTATTTTACTGGTATCAAACGAGAACAATAGTGCTCATGGTAATTTTTAGCCTTGTGCAAGACGTTCGTCGTTGGCTGCGCGCGTATTTTGTTTTCCAGACGAATGAGGCCACTTTATAGCATAAATGGGCGTATTTACGCCACAGTGAGATTGGAAAACACTTAGGTTCTTAGATCCTTACTTTCCCTTAAAGATGGACTACAACGGAATAATGATAAAGGCTGTGTTGCTGTTTTTTGTTCGAGAAATGTATAATGATTACTAATATATCATTAGTATTCAATAAATCTTGTTCCTTCATGCAAAAAAACAACAAAATTAATCGGCATTCTACGACCCAGATAAACTCAGTTTCAGCAAAAGCCCTTAACTCATGAATAATTCATACTTTGTGTGTGACGTACTACCCATGAAAACGCATACATATGGTGGCCCTGAAGGGACTCCGCAGATCGCGAATATAATATTCGCGACTTTTGGGGAAAGTCGTGAATATCGACGTCAAATTTGACGTCAATATTCGCGACTTTTTTGGAAAGTCGTGAATATCGACGTCAAATTTGACGTCGATATTCGCGATCTGCGGAGTCCCTTCAGGGCCACCATGTATGCGTTTTCATGGGTAGTACGTCATCACTTTTCGCTGGTTTACAAGTCTGCTGGTACTATATCGTGGATTTCATTGTGGTTTTCAGTGGATCTTTGCCGGGAAAATTTCAAAATCAAAGAATCGAGGTCTAATTGTTTCGGTCAAATTGCAACAAAATTATTTAGAGAAAAACATGACCGTAACAATAAAGTGTTACCTGAACACAACATAAACAAGGTCCGATAATAAATTTAATGTGTGAGTTTTCGTTGTAGTCCATCTTTAAATTAAACTCACTCCAACAATAAACTTAGAAACCAAAAAATGTGCAGAGACCAAATTTGAAGACCAGTTGAACGATCTATAACCTAACTCATTATCCATTATAAATCTACTGTGAAAGGTCGACAGAAGCTGTTTTTCAAAGAAGCTGTTTTTCATAAACCTCAGTTTCCCTTCTTTTTTTGTGGTTTTAGAAGAGACACTTTTTTGGAGAGTGATTTTTTTTCACTGAAAATTAACATCGCTTTTTGTTTAGATGCTCAGTTTTAAATGCACCCATAATATCATTGGGCCTATCATTTCACTTTGTTGCAGACATTCCACTACAAGTTCTGACCTCTGACCCCGGAGAGACAACTCGTGTACACGAACCTTACAGCAACTAAACAATATGTGACCCACTCTGCAAAAATGAGTCGTCTGTGTACAGTTGGTCAGAAAGAGCAGGAAATAAGCTTTTATTCTATGGTTAGAGGATGACAAAAAACGTGATTAAATCTACTTTAGGGATCAAAACAACCTTTTCAAACGATCAGTTCTGAAAAAGTAGGTGTCGAGCAAACCAAAAAATTTTAAAACGCAAAAATTATTGGTTGAAAAAAAAAATCAATTCTGAGACAATAAGCAGTCCTTTACGTGAAAATGTATTATGCGACATCAGACTCAATTTTGTAGAGTGGGTTACATATGTTTCTAGGCTGTTTGGCGCACGTGGTCATAGTAGTCAACTATGTTGTAGGCCCCATTCTTGACTATGTGGGTTATAAGTAAAATCGAGTGTACATTTTCAGCCGCCTGATCAGAGTACTTTCCGAGTACTTTCCGAGCTCTTCCCGAGCACTTTCCAAATAACAGCAAATAAAACACGCATATTATTTTGTGTTTAGCCCCTCATTAAAAATGTACAATAATTTTGTGGTAGTGGAGTTTTAAAAATAATAAAAATTCTTTTAGCTTTTAACTGTGTGTTGTAAAGTATAGATTTGAGTTAAATTCTACTATACAGTTGCGAGATAATTTTTATTATAAACTTATTTAATTTTACTGTAATGTTTGAAGGATTATTTGTTCATGTAGTGCAGAGGAAACATGCTGTAATATTACCGTTCTTTTCGCTTTTATTACCGTGTGTTGTATGGGGAGTATCGAATTAGGTAAAACAAATGACTACAGTTACGAGATGATCTTTATTATAAACTTATTTTATTTTACTGTAATGTTTGAAGGATTATTTGATAATATAATGCTGTGGAAATCACATTGTAATATTCGTTCGTCTATTGTCTGTACAATTAAATCAATTGCAAAATTGTAGTGTTTGCAAGCAAACTTGAACCCTTGATCCTGATTAGGGAATTGTGTGCCAAAAGTGTATAATCTCGTAATGTTCGGTGCATGTTTTTGTTTGCTGGACCCACGTACGTGGGAAGATGAAACGTTTTAACGGCATATCGTCGCATTTTTACTGTGCGTCAAGTATTTAATACATAAAGGTACACTCGTTATCCCGCTCACGGTATTAGTGGATCTTACGAAAATATGACAATCCGACGACTGTCTGGCTGGCGTGCATGCTTGCTCGTTTGCTTGCTTGCTCGTTTGCTTGCTTGCTCGTTTGCTTGCTTGCTCGTTGGCCTGCTCGTTGGCCTGCTCGCTCGTTGGCCTGCTCGTTGGCCTGCTCGTTGGCCTGCTCGTTGGCCTGCTCGTTGGCCTGCTCGTTGGCCTGCTCGTTGGCCTGCTCGTTGGCCTGCTCGTTGGCCTGCTCGTTGGCCTGCTCGTTGGCCTGCTCGTTGGCCTGCTCGTTGGCCTGCTCGTTGGCCTGCTCGTTGGCCTGCTCGTTGGCCTGCTCGTTGGCCTGCTCGTTGGCCTGCTCGTTGGCCTGCTCGTTGGCCTGCTCGTTGGCCTGCTCGTTGGCCTGCTCGTTGGCCTGCTCGTTGGCCTGCTCGTTGGCCTGCTCGTTGGCCGGCTCGTTGGCCGGCTCGTTGGCCTGGCTGGCCGGCTCGTTGGCCTGGCTGGCCGGCTCGTTTGCTTGCTCGTTTGCTTGCTTGCTCGTTTGCTTGCTTGCTCGTTTGCTTGCTTGCTCGTTTGCTCGTTTGCTTGCTTGCTCGTTGGCCTGCTCGTTGGCCTGCTCGTTGGCCTGCTCGTTGGCCTGCTCGTTGGCCGGCTCGTTGGCCTGGCTGGCCGGCTCGTTGGCCTGGCTGGCCGGCTCGTTGGCCTGGCTGGCCGGCTCGTTGGCCTGGCTGGCCGGCTGGCTGGCTGGCTGGCTGGCTGGCTGGCTGGCTGGCTGGCTGGCTGGCTGGCTGGCTGGCTGGCTGGCTGGCTGGCTGGCTGGCTGGCTGGCTGGCTGGCTGGCTGGCTGGCTGGCTGGCTGGCTGGCTGGCTGGCTGGCTGGCTGGCTGGCTGGCTGGCTGGCTGGCTGGCTGGCTGGCTGGCTGGCTGGCTGGCTGGCTGGCTGGCTGGCTGGCTGGCTGGCTGGCTGGCTGGCTGGCTGGCTGGCTGGCTGGCTGGCTGGCTGGCTGGCTGGCTGGCTGGCTGGCTGGCTGGCTGGCCTCTAGAGTAATACGCCTTTAAACATTATCACACACAATATAATTCAATGAAAACACCCAAACCTTTTATACCCAGCATGAGATCGAGGGACCAACACCCCCCCCCTATTTTTACCTAACGCACCCCCCCCCCCCCCCCCTCTAAAAACATAAAAATAATTCCTGAGAAACCACAACATTCCGCAAGCACAATGACCACCGAAAGGAGGGGGTTCCCTTCGTCTTATGTCTTGCTTCATATCTTGCTTCATGTCCACCCTTTCACCCAAGTAATATCTGTATATTATAAGAGGCCAATGTCAGTGATGTACTAAAATGAAGAGCAAATGACTCGAACCTGCGACCTCCAGTGGGGATCACCCAATGAGAATACGACTTGTTATCTTATAATACACAAATTAACAAGGGAAAAAGACTATGTAAATGTGCATAAACTTAAAGGTAAACAAAGAAATTGGCAAGGTGAGACTCGAACGTGCGACCTCTGGAACGCCGGTTTGGTGTTCTGGAGGTCGCAGGTTTGAGTCCCGACTTGCCAATTTCTTTGTTCACTTTAAATATTTAAAATTAAATGGTTAATGATAAAGCGTGTGAATTTTTTTCCGGGACGAAATTGAATGTGAGAGTTCGTGAATTTGAATAAAAATGTTTAAAATATCCGGGAAAACATACATTTTTAAAAACAACATTAAGTAACAGTAAGTTTGACATAAAAATGCGCAGTATTATTCGAACTATTCACAAGATTCCCAACTCGAAATTTCAGCCTTATGCAATGTTTAATTTGGAAAATGTAACACAGTTGAACCGTTAAACTCGATTATCTCAAAAGGTGATTTTTGCTTGATTGGGATAACGCCCTTTTCCTCGGCACGTGATGATATAGTTATGCAGTGGTAATATAAACTGTGACTAAATTGCTTTGGTAAAAGCTTGTTAACATTTTTCTCTGACGAAATTGAATGTGAGAGTTTATGAATTTGAATGAAAACATATTTTTTTTAATGGTCGGGAAAACGTATACACGTATTGCATAGAGGGCTGTCAAAGTGTAGATTTAAAGAAAACATGTAATAAGTTTTGTTTTGCTTAAATCAATAAAGTATAATGTTGACAACAACATTGTGTGTGAGGTTGTGTTTATTTTCTGTGATAAATGTGGGATTTTGTTGGGAAAATGTTTGGTCAAACCACTCTGCCCCTCGAAGAGAAGCCACATTAACATAAAACTTCGCGAGGGGTATGACGAAAATGGAGGCAGAGACTCGCCGCGCTGCGGGGGCCGCTACCCGGCCTAGACTGCGCTCATTGCAACAAGTGTCCGTCTTTACATGGTTTTTCATTCTGAATCGTGGTAAATATATCATGCCGACTAGGTGTGTAGATGCTGGGTGTAGACAAACTATTAAGGATGGAGTAAGTATAGAGACAGGAAGCCTTTATTTTTAAGTTTAAGTGGTTTTTTTTAGTATGATTTTAGTATAATTGTTTTCTTAGGTGAAAGTATGTGTGCAAAACAGTTTATTACTATCCTGAGGAGAGCAAGAAATTGAAAACTCCTAAAGTAAGGGTCACGTGCTTTAGTGGTTGGGAATTTCCAGCTACGCGTAAGTACAGACTTGTTTCCGGTCCGGAAGAAAATATTGATATATAAAGCATATTGAGCACCACGAGAGGCAGTCTTTTTGCAGCCTGCTATTACAGACAACAGGATGGGATCGCTCTGTCAGTTTTACTGCATAGTGACATGCCTGCTATGTGCCATTGAAGGTAACAGTGCGATTTATTTTCTCGTTTTTAAAGTTCTAATAGGATAAACACAAGGCGATGGTCGCAAGTCGAGCTTCTAGTTTTAAAAAGCTGTTTAAATTAATTGTGGTGTTATAGTTATTTTCATCCCATATGCACCCTCTTCCTATTTTGTTATAGTCATTGTGTTCCTGGAATATCAGGCATTCTTTTCAGATATCTAGGGGATGTGTTTGGTAACAATTAATCTGGAGCGTGTATAGGGTACAGGGAAAATAAGGGGTACCTTTGTGCCCAATATCGTTCAACCCCCGTACTTTTAAAAAGAAAGAACAGAAATCAAAGACTGCTATCGTTTGCTATTCTATTTTTATTTCTTCAAGGGGCAAATCTGCGATGGCCCTATAGCCACATATCGTACTGTGTGCCAAAGTCCATATTTGTATCACAGAGTTGTAAGGAGTCACTGATTCGGATGACTCAAGTCGAGTCTAGTCATTTTAAAGAAGTGAGGGGGGTGGGGGGTGGGGGTGTCACACCTTTAACATTTTCCTCAATCGGCATTTCGAGCCTAAGTCGGCAACGTGACCACAAAAACTCATTAGACAAAAGGGGCCACCAAATTTAATAATTTCAGATGTTTTATCAGAATCCATAGGTGTTAATCTTGGGGTGCCTCAAGGGTCATGTCTGGGCCCTATGCTTTGTACATCTTATGCTAGTTCACTTTTTAAGGTTATTAACAAATACATTATCAGTTGTTATGGATACGCGGATGATACTCAGTTGCTGAAGTTTTTCTCTTCTAAACTGTGCAACATTTCGTGCTTAATGAGAAGCTCTATGAAATTGGCCCCTAGAGTTGCCCATGGAAACAAACTAACTTGTTTGACTTTGTAACATGTAGTTCAATATTGGTACCAAATGTGAGACGTAGTCTTTATTTTAAGTTTCAATTCTTTAACACTCATTATATTGTTGTCAGTGCTACTTTAGTTTCAAATTTTCTTAGGCCCATGTTTTTTAATTCCGCATGTTAATTATTCACTTAACACGAACTGTACGTTCTATTTACAACTCCCATACCATGCAGGCTGCATGGCACGGCACTTTCACAGGTAAATCCATCATAATTTTAACACGATTTCCATTGCTTTTATTTTACAAAATAATGCATTTTTCTGTTCACTGTAAACCCCCATATTTTATCAGCACATGATTATAGATTGGCATGGTAATATTTTTAGAGAAGATTTTAAAGTCTAAATGGCGATTTTTAAGAGATAATTTAGGGAGCACTTTCACAAAATACACGAGGGTTTGTGCATTGAGCAAGGTGTTTTTGTACCGATGGCATGTATAGCATGATCATGTGCGGTAGGCGTGTATACTTTGAGTTTGAGAATGTTGGGAGGAGAAGCTATACATGGATTTCTATATTAGATTTGGTCACTATTTTATTAGATTATAAGGTGTATGAGGCGGACTTGCCTGTTATTTTTGAAGTTTTTATAGGTTTTGAGATTGTGTTTTGCATTTAGAAATGTTTACTACTTTACTAAAGTACTACAGCACAGGACCACTCCTATATCCTCCTACGGTAAATAAAGCCAAGAGTTGAGTTGAGTGTTCCTCTTCACTTTTCCTAAATATCCCTAACCCATTTTACCTCTAGAGCTCTTTTTCAAAAAGAAACCTTGTGTGGACGTGAATAAGTCCACACAACTCAAGGTTTTTGGTTTGTGTACTGTTGTGGACATCTTCTGTTTGCAAGTCCACAAGGTTGTTAAAGGGATTGTATACGTTTGGTAATTACTCCAAAAATTAATGGCAATAAAAACTTACTTGGTAAGAAGTACAGCAGCTTTTGCTAGTATAATGCATTTTTAGAAACTTTTCACTTCGAAGTACTGCGGTTATGGAAAAAGATTTCACTTTTTATCACAACAAATTTGAATCTGAGAAGCGTTACTGCAGTGACGTTTTTCAGACTGTGTATTCCAATGCAGATTATTCTTCCTGCGTGGACATAACCGCTCCAGATTGTCGGCAATATCTCAAAATCGCTACCACCTTTTGAAAAAGAAATTGTTACAGGTTAGTATTATGGTATATATCTATAACTATATAGGATTGAAACAAACAATGGGTTTCAATTACCAAACGTGTCTGATCCCTTTAATAAGTATGCCCTCAATCGAATCAGGGCCCTAACCTGAAAACCCACTGTTCTCTGAGAGACCTATATGATTTGTACAAGAATGGCAATTGGGGACGTTTGGCAATAGAACACCATGATATTGTCCTCTATTGTTAAACATCCCCTATTAAAATTTAACTTTAAATAAGGCCATTTAAAATTAATAAATAGGTTTACATCACTAAGATTTCACAAAATTGGTGGGGAGGGGAATTTATATTTTATATTTAATCCTGAGAATGACTGAAACCGCAAGGCGCTTTTCCCGCCAAAATACATCGTCAATCACTCAGACAGTTATACATGTGAATATTAAATTGAAATAAATTGAACTTAAATTGTATACGTAGCGATCGTTCATTGTTTATTAAATAGTATCAATACAGTGTGGCTTGAACACATTAGAATGATAGTCATAGTGGAAGGAATAGGGCAGTACATCTGACATCGTTAGCCACCTGTCCAGCGTGCAGCAACTTGCCCTGTTGACTGACGATCTTTACAGAGCGCGCTATTGCATGCCGTCAGCCATGTCAGGCGACTTTTCTGAGACGGGTTTTGATGAAGCGATCGCGTACGTCTCCCTACAAGCACTGGATGGCGCGCGCAGTTGTTATCGACGATCCTAGACCATCAATTGCATGCACAGAAAAAATATAAAATATAAAAAAATATTGGGACGGAGCTAAAAATCGGTACGGAGGGTGATGTAAACCTATTTATTAATTTTAAATGGCCTAACCCAAAAAAATATTTTTAAAAAAAGGAAGAAAAAACCCAAGCCAATGTGGACATGAGTAACATTGATTATAGGTCATTTCTTGGTCATTTTAACACAATTTCCCTAAAACGAAAATAATTAATTTAATTAGGTTCTAAATTTAAATTTCAAAAGGTCACCAATAGATTTCATTTAAGGTGCAGTATTTTTAAGGTGCAGTATTTTTAAAATTTGTAGCATTCTGATTCGTGCTGATTTCGTCTCATCGGACGAAATGATTTCTCCCCGTCAACTTGTTCCTAGCATTAGGCTGATTAAAAACATTTCAGCAAACTTCGCCACACACATCAACAGATTATTCATTTTAACATTTTGTCAACCTGCCGCTAGAGGGCGCTATAACATGTTATGACGTCGCCGGTAATTTTTTTGAACAGTTTATTCTAGCCAGACACTAAAATCATTAAAAATAAGTTCATATAATTTTTCACTTTTAAATTATAAGGCACTTCCGGTTTGGACCGGAAGGAAGGGTCATGTGATTTCACGAACACGAGATAAAATGAAGATCGTCGATTTTTCTATCAATTGCCACAAACATCAAGTTCCGGTCTTTTGCGGTTGATTTGTTATTGATTAAATCGATTACACATTAAAGATGACGTCACGTGACCCCTGATGACATCATGATGACGTCATGATGACGTCATGATGACGTCATGATGACGTCATCATGACGTCATCATGACGTCATGATGACGTCATGATGACGTCATGATGACGTCATCATGACGTCATGATGACGTCATGATGACGTCATGATGACGTCATCATGACGTCATCATGACGTCATGATGACGTCATGATGACGTCATCATGACGTCATGATGACGTCATCATGACGTCATCATGACGTCATCATGACGTCATCATGACGTCATCATGACGTCATCATGACGTCATCATGACGTCTGTCTGCTAGGCACGAGTTCACTATAGGGGGTTCACCTGGGTTAAGTTTTATGGAAATACGACTTTGTTTTCTATTAAAAGTACTTGTGCAAAAAAACGTGTACAAAGTCTGGCATTTTGGTCCAAAAAAGAAAAAGAAAAAAGTAGTAAAAAAAATAAGAACAAAAACAAAGGCTTTTTCACAAAATTGCAAAAAAGCCAATTATACTGAACATTAAATAAAACCTAGTGGTGGCTTTTTGAAATTCAAATCGAGAATTGAGCTTGGTTAAAGGGAAATTATAAACCATACATGTAGTTTATAATTGCATAATGTTAAAGAGTGTCAATTGCCATTGTGACTTGATTTTTATTTCATTTTTATCGGTTTCGGTAATCATATAAAACAGATTTTCTCGCACTGTGCTCACCGTCATGCGAGCCGCCATTTTGTTCTGGTTTATCGGTACATCCGAGATATTGTGACGTAGTGTCTGCACCATCAGTACGCGAAGCCCGATCGATAGCGGGCCTGCACAGCACGCAATGAATGCAAGTGAACCCTTTTGTGTACGGCATAGTGTATACATAATTTCTACTGTACATGTGAAAGTGGGCTCAAAATCATACGAGGAAGGACCTGATGCCATAATTACTAGCTCACAGATTTTCTATTCTTCTCAGAAAATACAAAATAAATGATAGTTTGTGGCGCGTCAAGTCGATATTCTGCACAGAAATGCAATACATGTACTCGCAATAGTCGGCGCCGTACAACATACGTCTGCATAATGTAGTTGGCCGCGTCAAAGTGGGATACCAGTGCGAACAACAGGCAATAAAGCGATGTGCGTTGAGGTGCAGACACTACGTCATAATTTCCCGGGCGAGGCGGAAAATTTGAAGAACATGGGTACTCCTGAATGGCAAGAAATCGTGAATATAATAAGCGCGTGTGTCGTTCTCGATAACAAATCAAAACAAATTCTCTGCGGAGTCAGTATGTTACCATATATTCTTTTAGACTAGGTAAAATATTATTGAGCCTGGAATTTCCCTTTAAGTTTGGTGACGAAATTAAAGTATTGGTAATTTGTGTGATATAAGTATTAAAATGAGCGGGAAAACCTATATTATAACTCGTACCAAAAAACCCGACCATGGTCGACCAGACAGGAATATTAACGCAACGGACGGGGAATATTTCAAATTGGGTTTTAGGGTTGCGTAATTCATATCAATGATTGTGTAGCCAATCTCTTGTTTAGTTGTTAATTTAGCTTAACTTTGAACACGAGATAAGCCAGCTGGACATATTTATGACATAAGACCAAAAGTTATGGCAATATATAGACACATTTTTTTAAGGGAATAGGCCTATAATCTTTGACGAAAATTGTTGCGTTTTTATGGGGGACACCGTGTATATTGAGTCAGAAATGAATGCACGTGATTTTATAAAAGGCTACCCTGTGAAGACTAAACACAATGAGGACAATTGGAGTGAAAAGGTCTCCACAACACAGGGCAAAAATAGCCCTCGGACAATTTTGTATTCGTGATCGTGAACAAAGCGATGTCAAAAAAGGATACAATTTGAGAATGATTGACGATGTTTTGTGCCACGGTTCCAATGTCCACGCAGGTTCTACCGGTATCAGTGAATATATTGGCGCTGGCGAGAGAACACAGATCGTTTATGCAGGGAGCTACTTCTCCCAGGAAACCCGCACCTGGAGCGTTTCAACCACCAGCAACTGGAGGATTCGCCTCAGGTTTTCCAGCTTTTCCGCGACGTACGATAGTCTGCGAATAGAGGACACATCCACCAGTCGAGAGTGGCTGTTTAGCGGGTTCTCCACTCCAGATGATGTGGTGTCGGAAGGAAGCCAACTTCAACTATCTTTTCGCAAGTCTTCCAACGGCTGGTCCGCGGGGTTCAGTCTCTGGGCTAGCAGCATCCCCAGACCAAGTATGTCAATGGGCCGAATACATGTGCAAGTAGAACCTCCATGATACAAAACACTAGCAATTTTTTTTGCTTAAATTTTCAATTACATACAAAAAGAAGAAATTGTTAGCAAGAAAAAACTTTTAATTTTAAGCAAAAACTAACAGCTTTAAAGGCATCCATCTTTACATAGTCGAACAAAATCATCAATACCCATCACTCAGTAAAAAAAGGCCGATCTTTCAGGGTGTGAAATAGCAATTTCAATATCACAACAATATCACAACGATGACGTGACGTACGTCATGTTTTACATGTAACTGTCATAATAGATATCACATGGTTGTAATCCAGAAAGGGTGGTATTCCAATAATCATTGTTTGTTTTGTGTGACTTCTATCCATCTTTGTGCACATTATGCACATTATGCACCTACATGTATACCCTATGGATAGTAGACAAAACAATGACTGGTATTTTTTACATATTCCTTAATCTGTTTTATGGATACATTTACTTTACTGTCTAGCACCCCCAACATCAACGTCTCTTTCCCTGCAAAATTCCAGTGGAACCAGACTAGTGAGTGCTGTTTCAGTGGTCCAGGGCACGCCCTATACTTTAACGTGTGACGTGCAAGACACCAGCCCCGCTGCAACCATTCGCTGGTACCTTGACGGCGCCCTGAAGGAAACTGCTGGCGCACCCAGCCGAGGGGAAGACAGCTTGGTGGACACTAGTGACGCTTGGACGTTTACGCCCAGCCGAGCCAATCACGGCCAAGAGGTGAAGTGTGTGGCCAACAACACGGCGTCACTGGAACCGTTCCCGTATGTCAACGTCACACTTGACGTCTTTGGTATGTTATTTTACATAGTAGTCGACTGTGTGCGCAAAAATCAATCGGGGTAAAATACCCCCCAAAATAATGAATGTTTCACATTCGTGCGATGGAAAGAATAATTCATTCAGTGACAGATAGGGTATGTTCTATTCCACTCAGCTTCGCCTCGTCGAATCAATTACTAAAATAAATTAAATATGCACGTTTTCACCATTGACATCAGCACGGCCGTACCGTAAAAAGTTCTATTCAATGGCTCTATTCAACGATGAATAGAACTTCCATTGCACGGTCGCACTCTGACCAATCAGATGGTGATGATTTATTCAAGCGTTGTATTTAAACAAACTAATGAATGTCTCACGTTCATGTGACTGAAAGAATAATTTCATTCGGTGACAGATGGAATGTACCACTTAACTTCACCTCGTGGAATAGAGCATTCCATCTGTCACCGCATAAAATTATTCTTACCATCGCACTCCCAAACATTCATTATTTGTATACTATTGCATATCAGTTCTGTCCTAAATCCAGTCTTGTCGCAAAGCTCCAGTGAAATTACCTGTGAAATTCCGAGGACATAGTCTTTGCTAAAGATGACAGTAATTGATATTTGTACTATTTGTGTACTTTGTGTGATCATGGTGCGACTATTGTTTACAGAGGGCTGGAGATGATGCTGAGATCGGATTATTGGAACAAACGATATACCCAGTTTTGAGTCAAGACTATTTGTTTTAAAAATGGGCGCTTTGTGGGTGCATTTTTCCTTCTCATTTACATCAGTACTCCCGATTTAAAGGGAAACTCTACTGCCAGTAACGATACATAGCTGGTGGCAGGAGTGGAGCAGTAATTTACTTGCGTGGTTCCTGGCATCAACCCAGGCGCAGACTTCAACTGGACTCTTGGCGGCATGGTGATCACCGCTGACAACATTAACGATGTTTTGAATGGCTTGTAGTTTGATGTTTGGTTGCTGACTTGCGTCCGTCTTGTGATTTGCTTGTTATTGACTTGTTATTGATTAAGACTCGCCTCTGGAAACTCTTGGGATCAGGATGTTCTATAGAAAAATCGGCCTTTTGCCAAGAGTGCAATGCTAATCGTTGAAAAAAAATGATTTTTTTTGTGTACTTCAGTTTTAAAATAAAATTGCTAATTTAAATATACATTTTCCTTCTTTTTCAAGTCCCGCCCACGCAATCGTCCCTGACACTCTATGATGCTGAGGGAACCAGACTCGGCCCGACCGTAGATGTTGACCACGGCACATCATGTAACTTCACCTGCGTAGTACAGGAAACCAGACCGGCCGCCGCCATTCGATGGTTTCTCGGTGGTGCTTTGCAGAGGACGGTCAACCCTCCCTCTGACGTAGTAGGTGATGAAATGGTGAATACTTCCGACAGTTGGGCTTTTGTTCCCAACAGAATAGTAAACGGTCAGCAGTTGAGGTGCGAGGCAGAGACGCCCGAGTCTCGAGAGCCACTGCCATCTGTGGCCACTATACTGACTGTTTACGGTATGTAATTTAACCAGTAATTCGCGCCAGTATTAATTGAAAATTGACCGGGCCCGAACATTTCACGAAACTTGATTCGAGGCGGGTTCAGGCTGACATCTTTGGACCTTTGGGATATTTCAGGCTTCGCCAGCTAGTCGGGAGGTTGCTGACAAATATTTTCAGCCTTGCTTGTGACGTGTTCATCCGTCATCCGTTTTGAATCCCAGAAACAAAGTGTTGCGTGTAAACACGCCACCGACGAGAACTGATGGTTACAGAAGAGAAAGCAAGCACGCCGGTCTGGCTACGCCGACCTGACTGACCACATTTACTTGGCATCTAAGGAGCTACCTAGAACTAAAAGAAAGCCTGCATGGACTCCGGCCTTTAATCCCAAAGGAAAGAGAAATAGACCTTTGCGTTGCAGGTTTATCCTAGGGTGTTATATGTTATGTTTAATGCATATAAAATGAACAGTTTTTTTAATCATGTTTTCTTTCCTGAGCAATGCAGTAACTGCCTTCGAACCCCAGCTTACACTCTACTACTGGGTCTAGACTGACGTTGAATCTGACTCTACCCATTTTGGGGTCAGAGCTGACCGGACACTTTTCCGAGCCACAAATGACATTGTCTAGGTCATTGTCACTAAGAACGGTGCCATTCTTTAGAAAGTTGAGTAATACAAAATCGTTTATTGTGGAGGCTGTTCTTTTTCGAATCTCATAGTTCTACCAACTGAAATATCTCTGTACAATTCGGACTGGAACAGCACCTACTCCAACGGGATGCTGTATCTGATTGCTGGAGTGGAACGTCAATTTACCTGTGAGGTACCGGGGATTGATCCAGCAGCATCTATGACTTGGACCCTGGGAAGTCAGGACATTGCATCGAATGTCACTTCAAGTGCCCTGGGGCCCCACGGACTGATGACTAGTAGCAGTACCATCGTGGTGTTGCCAACTTGGAGCAACCAGGGAGAATTACTGCAGTGCCTTGCTTCCAACAAACCTGGCCACCCGGGGTTAAACGTCAGTGTGGCCCTTGATGTCAAAGGTTAGTCTGAACACGAATCCATGTGTGTAATTGTTTAGCCAATTTAGTGGAATTCACTTATTTTCCATGGGTCCCAGTTACGAGAGGACAGCGTCAAGACATAAACAGTTTGAGAGGTTTGAGGGATACCCCAGGAGAATATTCTGGGAAAAACTACCAATGCAATCAGGTAGGGCCTGAAAAGTCAATCCACAGCTGCCCCAGGCTGAGGATTTCAACCCCGGTCACTGCTGTGGAAGGCGAGGAAAGGACCACTTCGCCACCATTTACGGAACCGTGGTTCATCCAGGATCTAGAGTTGAATCCAGGCTCAATCTCTTTCCTATTCCTTAGATGTTTGTGTCGTGTGTCGTTTTATCATGTTTCTGGCTCTTATACCGCGAACTGCACACTTATTTTGTTACTGATTTCGTTATCACGTATTCTCTCCTAGTGCCTCCGCAGCAATCAGCTGTTTCTCTCCAGGACCTTGACGGGTTCCCATTAGGAACCTCGGTGGATGTCGATGAAGGAACCCTAGAAACTTTCACATGTGTGGTAAGGGGCACTAGACCAGCAGCAATAATCGGGTGGTTTCTAGACGGTGTCCTCAAGAGCACAGTCAGCCCTGCCGATGAGCGCATTAACAGGCTCGTTAATACTACAGGGACCTGGTCACTGACTACAGAAATAAAGCACCACCGACAAGGACTGACGTGCGAGGCGAGGAATGCAGGGTCATCGCGCCCATTCCCGTCAGTGACTGTTGTCTTGAATGTTAAAGGTATTACCTAAAGACATAGGAACCACATGACTGCCACTGTGTATACCAAACCATCGACAAATCAATTCCCCCTTAAATCCTCAATTTAAAAACGTGTAGTGTCTGTTTGACGATTTCTTACGCCAAGACGATACACAAACGTGTGTATTCCATAGGTCAATGCGCATGCATAGTTAGAAAGCCCCTGCTGGTACAACGTTTTATTTCACTCAGGTTACTTCATTATAATTGAAAGAGACATGTTTTATTTGATTTTGTTTTTAAACCCAGTCCTTCCAAAAGAGATTTCCTTGTTCGACTCCAGTGGAAACTACTTGTCTAATGACACTGCGTATCTGATCGAAGGAGTGGATCATCAGTTCACTTGCGTGGTGGCTGACATCAACCCGGGGGCGTCGATCACGTGGACTCTGGCCAATCAGGAGCTGGGAAGTAACAGCAGTGACGTCACGGGTACCAGCGGTTTTCTCACCAGTACCAGCTACGTGAGAATATCGCCAGCATGGGCTGATCATGATGAACAGGAATTGGTGTGCCGTGCTACCAACATAGAAGGTCATTTGGGCCTCAGCACAGCTGTGATGCTCGACATAAAGGGTATGAAATATAAAGGCCTTTTTAACCAAGACGCAAGATTATTTTAAACAAAACTCGATCCGAGGCGGGGTCAGGCCGATGGTACCGGATAGCATCTCACGCATTTTCCGCCTGCTCGCTGCTGACAGACATTTCCGGCCTTGCTCGTGACGTGTTTATGCGTCATCCGTTTTGAATCTGGGAAAAAATTTGCGTGTATATTACCGGTATACGTCCTCCGACGCGAACTGGTTAAAATCCTACCTGATATTACATTTTTTTGCATCGTCGCATTACACACAGTCTTACTCACACATTTGATTGAACAAATTACTAACTGAATGATTTTACTTCGTCCATGATTATACCAACCTATATATTTTTTTTTTGCCATATAGTGCCACCTCGATCATCCTCTATCTCATTGTACGATGCCAGTGGGACCAGTCTGGTGACTACTTTTGTTGTTGAGCAGGGATTACCGAGCAGTATTCGGTGTGAAGTACAGGATACCAGACCAGCAGTGACCATTCAATGGTTCTTGAATGGCATCCTGCAAAAATCAGCTGATCCCCATTACAGAGGGGAGACTGGATTGGTCAATACGTCAGACACGTGGTCATTTACGCCCAGCAGAGCCAATCACGGCCAGGAGGTGAAGTGCGTGGCCAGCACGGCTGAGTCGCACCAACCTTTGCCATCAAATACATGTAACCTAGAGGTCAATGGTGAGTATAGTGACCTCGTGTACAATTTATATTATAGTGGGTGTCGGCCTAATTGATATCATATTTTGCTGGAGATTTGAAGCAATGACACAGAGGCTTTGAGTAAAAGTCTGGAATGAATGTTGCAACCTGACGCTGTTTGTTTATTTTGCTCTTCATACTGTACTGATAATTAAGTATATCAAGTTCTCAGAGGTGCATTGTGTAAAATCTTTATCAAGTCATGTGAATCAGAGAGATTGACAGTCCTCAATAATTGTATAGTAAACCACACTGTCTGTGTATTTCTGGATCTACCAGATGTACTCTGGATTGTCGGTAAAATGACAGTGAGCGGAAATGTACTGAACCTTGATAGAACAAAGTGTAAAACACCCAGTTCAAGGCCACTGTATGTAATTCTTAGGATCATTAAAACACAATGATGGCAAAAGCGGGGAAATGTGCAGGTCATTAGAAGTACAAAGCCACAATTGTCTGTACATGATTGTTGGTATAGCACTTCACTATAAAATTGTTTGGGTAAATCTGATGCAGAATTTAAATCTGAATTTATTAGTTGGGTGGGAAGGAGTGGGTATCGTGCACCCTTTGGAAATTAATTTCTGTCCTACCAACTACACTGGTTGATATCTTCTATAGACAATGAAGATAGTGAAAAAGAGGAAGTGAAGAAGGACGAGGACAAATTTTACTTTGAAGGTTTAATTGAAAGCTATGATGACTGATGGATCTGAAAATGGACAATTTTATAAATAATTGTCCGCAAAAGTGCCACTTAATTGATATGAAATATTGGCTGAGATACAGCAAAAACATTTTTTGTTTTGGTACTTTAGAATTTGCGTGTTTACATGCCACCAACACACAAAGTTACTTAGGAAGTCTTCTAATGATCCTTGACCCTCAAAACATGGGTACATACACCTTCCTTGTGCAATTATGTCAATATATATTGGCTGATATATGTATACAAATGATTTTTTGATAATACTCCTATCCCACAGACACATGTGGTCACTTACGGAATAGTTTTATTGTTATTTTTAATTACATTTTATGTTTGAATGTCCTTGAAAATGTCACATTTAACCTGGGAAAAGTAGAAATGTTTGACTGGAAAGAGGACTGTGCATAGGCAAATTACGATTCAGATTCTTGGTCAATCTGGTCTAGGAGCTTTTGGAATGTACAATGGCAGAATGTTAAGAAGAGGATTGCACATATGCCCGAAGCTCACGTATAATTTAAACGATGCTCTATATTTTCCTCAGGTCCACCAGATCTTCCTCGGATTGTTGGAAACGCGACAATGAAGGAAGGCATCGCGATCACTTTAATGTGTTATGCTGACATGGGCTTTCCGGATGACTGGCTGCTGTATTGGTCGTTCGGAGACACATTTGACATAGCCAATCTCACGACTGTACCGTCCGCTTTGGGCGATCGGTTTCTGTTCACCAGCATCCTTAGCATCACACCGACGAGAGACGACAACAGGAAAATGATCACATGCACCGCACGGAAGGGCTCTTCAACCGTTCATCTTACTACAACATTTGGTCCCATCAATGTGCACTGTGAGTATAAGTTCATCAAAGATAACATGATTGTCAAGCCTTCCGCAAAAGCAAACGACCGTTGAAAATGAGGGCTGTCTTCCCGTTGTACGAACAGGGTGTCCCGGGAATAAAAGCTTATAGCCATATTTCCAGGTACGCCCAGTTCCGAGTACTTTCCAAGTACTTTGTTTACTACCAAATATTGAGCTGTTTGTTGCGAACAAAGCAAGACAAACATTAAACAACAAATTAAACCTTGAGACTTGGGATGTTGAAAGATACATTACTTTTTTAATCAAAATTTTGGAACATAAGTACTAGGAATGTTCTCGGAAAAGTACTTGTCTTGAAAGTACCCCTTGGGCTGCCCAGTGAAAATTTTCCGTAGATCCGCCACTGTAGTCCACGACTGCAGGTGTTTACATACTAACAATGACCAAAACAAAAAGGGTGGGTTCCTTTTGCCCCATATCTGGCTCCATGTGGCTTTTTAGGGATAAAGCTTAGAAGTAGGATAACATAAAAGCTCAAGTTGTTTGTCTACATTTACCATTTAGTTTGTCCGAGAATGGTAGGCATCACCAACTGCCCACTCAAAGGCATACCAGACAGCGTAGTATCCTTCAACTGCATTTCGGAGAGCAGCAATCCAATAACAAACCTGACCTGGCTGCGAAACGGCAGACGACAGACCAACCCTGCTCAGCCAATAACCTCAGACGGAGACTTTAGTGGTCACGTGACCAGGGAGGACTACAGAACAAGTGTGCTAACCAAAGAGGACAATGGGGCATTGTTCACTTGCTGCGCGGGTAAAACGACAATCTGCCCTGCCGATGTATGTGACAGCTGTTTGCTCAATGTAGAATGTAAGTGAATATAGTAGTGTTCTTGTGTGTGCAATAAAGGACAATAGTCTGAGTACACAGTTGACAAACGATTGAGATTCGTGCAAAAGGTCTTCCGAAAAAAAGCAAAAACAAAAGAGAGACAACAAGGGGTATCATATTGAAGGTGTTTACACACTTGTGTTTTTGTTAGTGGTCCTCGCCCCCCCCCCCCCCTCTAGAATCGCGCATAAGGACAGTAGGGGTTAGGGACGGGTTAGAGTTTTTTTTACACAATTGGATGTGTGTTCATGTGAGTTAGTCTTGCATACGCACTGTGGACCTCTGAACAATATAGGTCCACACGATGCGGGAAGAGGTTACGGTTTGTGGACTTGCCCAGGTCCACAATCCGTTTTTTTCAGTTTCCGAAGAAGAGCGCTAGAGGAAAAACGGGTTAGGGTTATATATAGAAAAGATAGAAGGAACAGCTGAGAGGCCCAGAATAAAAATTTGAGGGTAAATTTGTTTTGGGGAAGCGAGAAAAATGAGTATTTAGTCAACGTTTTTTAACTACACAAAGACAAAGGAATGTCCACAGTACGTATGTAAGGTAAAGCTGGTTGTTCTTCTAGCCGCTCTAGAAAAAGGTGTATTTTCATCCAGATGAAGCAGTTTTACCGTACAATGCCGGTGTAGCATGAATTTCATTGTGGCTGTTTTTCAAATAATTCTTTCAGGCAAATCAATCATGACACTTGTCAACGTCTCACACCCCATACAGGCCTTGTCAATTCCAATATAGCCGAACAAGATCAATTCTTCTGCAACCTAGCTGATGTGATGTCATCACACAGATCCAGTGCACTGGAAGACTTTAATTCCAAGCTGGGCTTACGTCTAAACCAAGAAACATTGATGGGTCGACACACACGAGGCATACGGAACACCATTATGGCACAGCGTTGGCACACTTTCTTGATGCACACACACTGTGACCGACAGACCAGTGAAGATCTACAATGTCATTGATTATATCGTTTGTCGCCAGCCGCAAACAGTCCTCCTGCGAGACTTGCGCTCTTACTTTGACACCACCATAGACAGTGACCACCATCTTGTAGTTGCACGTATCGACGTATCAGCGGCTGGGGTCTGACAACACGGACACGTGCCACTGACCGTTTTGCAGACCCAGAGATACGAGCACAGTATCGCATCAAAGTCAAGTCTGACAGATACAATGTCATCAGCAACAAGCGCACAAACCAGCTGGAATCTATATCGGAGGTCATCTGTAGTTTTGCAGTTGATACAATCGGTGTAGTTCCCAATACAACAACATGCAGCTAAACATCAAGACCTTTTTTGCCCGAATATATTTCTTTTTTCTCTAAAAACAGCGTGAACTCCTCTTTCAGATAGACAATAAACCACCAGGTAAGGCAAAACGTGAGCAAAACATTATCCTTTATTCCATGCACAGACGCACGCTTAACAATACATCTGCACGACTAGACGATCTTGCAGCAAAAGTTAAACAACTGCATGACGGTGCACAGATGTTCCGTGTGGTACGATTACTCTATCGCAAACCGTACACCTCTCCTGTGGTGTATGATGAACATGGGCGCACCACCAATGACTCAATGGAAACTGGCAAAATGTTTTCAGAGTTCTTCGGCGACCAGTTCCGCGGAGATGTTGTAACTGGCATGCCCTTTTTTGAAGGGGAGCGCCGCTGAACCCTATACGGCCTAAAGAAGTGGAGTTATCCATGACAAAAATTAATAACAGCCACTCTATGCCTGCTGATAAGCTGCTCAAAGACGCTGCTGATGTGCTGGCACAACCTATAGCTGACATCTTTAATCAGGCGTTAGAATAGCAACAACCACTCAGTATTGGCCGCGGTGTCCTCATCCTACTACAGAAATCCTGAAAACCTTGAGGTTCTTTGTCCAGCCTCATACCTATCGTCCTACTGAGTGACAGCACTGCGCAAGACACTCTCTCTGTTGGTCCTTAATTGCATCTATGAGAAGTTGGACACGTTTCTTGCCCCGGGACAGAGCGCCTTCTGTCGAGGTCGTGGAACTGCAGACCTAGTGTTCGGATACCGTTGGCTGCTGTGCTCCAAGACACAACGATATAAGCGGAGTGCAGAGATTCTTGGACTTGATATGAGTTGCGCATTTGATACCATCAGAAGAGACCGGTTGATTCTCCAGACGTTTCTTGACGAGTCGGAATTACGCATCATTCGACTTCTTTTAATATACATATCACTAGAACCCCGCCTGTTTGACACTACAATCGGCACATCTCAGGAAGACAGCCTGTCTCCAGTACTGTTCGTGATATACCTAGAAGCAGCTCTCCGTGATATTCGTGAAAAACTGCAGACGCAGAGCATTATAGACCGGGGTTCTCCCTCTTGATGTAGCATATATGCCGACAACGTAGACTTTGTGAGTATACAAGCAAGAATTTCTTGACACAGTGGAGCGGACCGCACCAGGAAATAGTCTGCTTCAATGGTTTCTAACTTTGAACCCCACGAAGAGCACACTACAGTGAATCGTTAGGTAGACCGTGAAGGAGAGGAGTGTCGTATGACGAAGAAGCTCGGCTCACTGTTAGGAGATGAGAAAAATGTCGCCCAACGTAAGCAGCTACCCAATGTAGCATTTCATAAGATGAAAACACTTTGGCTACGGTGTCACCACGGGAGTGAGGTACTTCGCCTGCGCATCTACAACGCATTCGTGCTCCCTGTATTTCTCTACAATGTTGGTACCTGGGGCCTTACACAAAAACAGAACAACCAACTGGACTCATTCCATCGGCAAATCAGTTACGGCAAATCATTGGCATACGGTGGCCGCACCGCATCTCCAAAAAAGGCATTCTATTGTCGCTGCAACTGTGGCCCGCTCAGCATCAGGACCCTTGAAGCACGTTGGCGACTCTTAAGCCATGTCCTGCGACTACCAAGAGACTTACCTGCAAAAAAATTCATCAATGAGTACTTCGGTATAGAATCAGGCATGGAGGAGGCCCTCGTACCACGTATACTACCAATCGTTCTTCGACAACGACCTGAAGACAGTGGACAAGCGCCTACACAACACCGCCAAAAGTGGAAATAATGAGGAGAGTGACCGGTCATGCGCTAGATATCCTGTAATTATCGCCGGACGGCAATCGCGAAAAAAACCAAGATAACATAAGAAGAACTGCTCGACGCCGGTTGAAAGTAAACGCTGTTTTTCGTGCTTTTTTCGGCATCTATGATTGTAAAACTTTGGACAGGTCAGTTAAACAATATTTACTACAAAATACAACCCCCCAAATCTACCTATTCATGATAATTCAAGCAATTACCAATGGTGTATCCTACCTTTAACCAATAATGGGAAAAATTGTCTTATTTACATGCGAGTCTAATTTTCATACGACACTAAGGGTGGTAAAGTAATATTCTTTTTCTGTAATATCGTGCAGATCGGCCGTACTTTTCTCAGCCGACGGTAACCACGCCCACTCCAGTGAGGGAGGGTGATGATGCCATCCTGTCCTGCAGCGCAAACGCAAATCCCATGCCCGCTGACTTCATCACGTGGGAGAAGGTCGGGTCTCCAGACTCGTTCCCCTCCGCCTACAGCGATGGCACCAGCAACCTGACGTTGAGCAGCATTGGAAGGGAGCAGGCTGGGCCGTACAGATGCCACGGCAACAACGGCGTCCCACCCGTGGTGTACTCGAATCCAGTCAACATTGCCGTCTACTGTAAGTCACCATTCTGTCTTTTAATTTTAACATTAAAGATTTAACTTCAGTAATTATTTTTCAAACTGTTGTACATGGTGACCCACAAAAACAGACAAGCACACCTCCACCACCCAAAGCCAAAACTACCTATACCAATGGATGGATAATCCTTCTAGACAAGCACACCTCCACCACCCAAAGCCAAAACTACCTACACCAATGGATGGAGAATCCTTCTAGACAAGCACACCTCTACCACCCAAAGCCAAAACTACCTATACCAATGGATGGAGAATCCTTCTAGACAAGCACACCTCCACCACCCAAAGCCAAAACTACCTACACCAATGGATGGAGAATCCTTCTAGACAAGCACACCTCTACCACCCAAAGCTAAGACTACCTATACCAATGGATGGAGAATCCTTTTAGACAAGCACACCACCACCACCCAAAGCCAAAACTACCTACACCAATGGATGGAGAATCCTTCTAGACAAGCACACCTCTACCACCCAAAGCCAAAACTACCTATACCTATGGATGGAGAATCCTTCTAGACAAGCACACCTCCACCACCCAAAGCCAAAACTACATGTACCTATACCAATGGATGGAGAATCCTTCTAGACAAGCACACCTCCACCACCCAAAGCCAAAACTACCTATACCAATGGATGGAGAATCCTTCTAGACAAGCACACCTCCACCACCCAAAGCCAAAACTACCTATACCAATGGATGGAGAATCCTTCTAGACAAGCACACCTCCACCACCCAAAGCCAAAACTACCTTTACTAATGGATGGACAATCCTTCTAGACAAGCACACCTCCACCACCCAAAGCCAAAACTACCTATACCAATGGATGGAGAATCCTTCTAGACAAGCACACCTCCACCACCCAAAGCCAAAACTACCTATACCAATGGATGTAGAATCCTTCTAGACAAGCACACCTCCACCACCCAAAGCCAAAACTACCTATACCAATGGATGGAGAATCCTTCTAGACAAGCACACCTCCACCACCCAAAGCCAAAACTACCTATACCAATGGATGGAGAATTCTTCTAGACAAGCACACCTCCACCACCCAAAGCCAAAACTACCTATACCAATGGATGGAGAATCCTTCTAGACAAGCACACCTCCACCACCCAAAGCCAAAACTACCTATACCAATGGATGGAGAATTCTTCTAGACAAGCACACCTCCACCACCCAAAGCCATAACTACCTATACCAATGAATGGAGAATCCTTCTACAAGTAAATTGGGAAGGTAGTTTTTGCACTAGTTCCTATTTTGTGAAGCGAAATCAAAGGCCCTTTAACAGCGAGAAATAACTAAACCGCGCCCGTGGGTTTAACATGACACGGTTTAGTTATATTTTGGACCTCTGGCTGCTCTTCACAAAAAAGGGGCGGAAGCTAAAACTACTAGCCCAAATCAAGATATCTGGTATCATTTGTCTTCTAGAAAGATTGTCTATCCATTGGTATAGGTAGTTTTAGCCTCAAGGTAGTGGACGTATCCTTGTCTGTTGAGGTATGCTTTTCCGTTTTGGGGGGCACCCAGTACTGTTCAAATTTTGACAAAAACTTTAACTAGTCATACAAATCCCCATCTCCTTATAAAAGCAGAGCCTTGAAAAGTGTTTTTAGTAAATGTGATAGGTTCCAGTATAAACCTTCATATTACTCATCAGCCGTAAATCACTATTTTAAATACCACTTTTGGGTGTCACAAAACAATAAATGGGTCACCGAAGCCAGACAAAATGAGCGTAAAGTCGGCAAAATTTTATTATTATTTTTATTTTTTAGTCTGGAGTCTTAATACAGAGATTATGAGAAAACGGGCATTTCTTGCGAGAAATTGTGTGAACGCGCAAAGAAAGGCAGTCAAAATTGTCTCAAAAACTATTTTTTTTGTATCTGATCCTGAAAAATTGGAAATTGATTGTTGGGGATTTAGTCTTTAAAAAAACCATATAATCTCAAAACCGACCACCCCTTCAAATTTTGACTTTGACTGGCCGTACTGAGAAATCACTCCGTGCGACTTTACGCTCATTTTGTGATGACAGGTCACATTTAAACCTCTTCCCCAATGTTTTTCTCCGCAAGATGAGGTAAACATCACCAATAAGGTAGACAACTATGTTGGCTCAGCGGACGGCGAGGGCGCTGTTCTGCCTTGCACAGCAGTGGGCAATCCGCTGCCTTTAATCGTCTGGTACGGCCCGAACAACGAAGTGATCAACGATGACACAGACCCAGGAAGAATCACTCAAGCCGTCACAGGCAACGGAGGAGATGATGTATATGGCTGGTCTGTTAAGAGCACCATGGAAATCCAAAGAGTGACTGCGGAGGAAGACTATGGTCTCTACACGTGCTACAGCGGGAATGGTGTCGGACGCGTGGACATGTTGAATATCTATTTGAACGTTAAAGGTATGATATTATTAAAAACTTTCAAGAGAACAGATAGAACTAGACTGCACAAAACCAAAACCAATTTAAAGGTAGGATTACACCATTGGTAATGGCTCAAATTATCAGGAATATGAAGATTTGGGGGATTGTATTTTCATTTAACTGACCTGTCCGAAGTTTTACAATCATGGATGCCGAGAAAAAAGCAATAAAAACGGCGTTCGTTTTCAACTGGCGTTGGGCAGTTGTCTTTCGCGATCGCCGTAATATATACAATTTAATTTTTCGGAACAATTGCAGGATAATTAGCGCAGTAATTTTGCTGGATGACTAGAATCATTATGTACTTTCAAATAAGTAAGATATTTCTTAATAATTTGGTAGTAAAATTGTTCGATATCTCCAAATGGAGTATCCAACCTTTAAAGACAACATTTTCAAAAAGTCCCGGTGTCGACACGTGTGTCCTTAAGCAAGGCAATTAAACCACTATTGCTTCGTCCTTCGGATGGGACGTAAAGTTGTAGGTCCCGTGTGTTGTATAATTTATAATGTGTGTATATATCTTTCCCATTATACCATTATAAAATTGTATAATGCACGTAAAAGAACCCAGAACACTTATCGCTAAGAGAAGGGGTTTGCCCCGGTGTTCCTGGCTGACACAGCCTCTGTCCATAGGTTTCTTCTGGCTTACGAGCTACTGTGCCTTGAGCACTTTTGAAGGATCCTTGGTTTTATTACCAGAAAAATAATAATAATAATAATAATAATACAATTATTAATATGTGTACGGTAGGGGTCTGGTTGCAAAGAATGACCATCCCCGGATATTTGTTAGGAGAAATTAAAAACAAAGAAAAGAAACTGTCTAACGATTTCTTCAACAAGTTTACATCAAGCTGTTTGAAACATTCCTCATGCTCTCTTTGTGGCATGCGTCTCGCACGCGCAATTAGTATTACATGTAAACAAATGCTAATATGAAAATTGGCGCGCGTATGTCAGGTATAAGATTTGACGCAGAACGTAGTTGCACCGGTGCCGTGTCAATTTTAGTAACGTGAAATACTGAACCATTGGTAGTATTACGCTTGCTATGCAAGTGTTGGACCAATAAAATGGCAACAGGTCTAGACTGTGCAAATTTAAGGCGACACCGGAGAAATGTGTTTACATCCACCCTCGTGACGGGCTTTTGACCAATAGGAATAAATAAACTGACTTCGGTATTTCTGAATTGTATGAATTGTTTTAGTTTTTCCTTTTTTTTAGTGTTGCCATCGCCACCATATGATGTGTCTATAGACGAGGAACGCACCACCGCCAATTCAGTCACCATTACGTGGCACCCTGGGAGCGAGGTTGGTGTGCCTCAGTGGTTCTACGTCAACTATCAAGAGCTTGGAAATACAACGGACTTCGACCCCGGTGCCAGAAGCCACAGACTACAGGGATCCCACGAGTACACGATTGAGGGCCTGCGTCCTTACGCTGTGTACGAGGTTGAAGTATACGCTGAGAATGCCCACGGAAGGAGCGAGGCTGTTCAGATGGTTGCCAGGACATCACGTGAGGGCTTATGATATTGATTCATACAACACAGGAATTCCGAGATTTACAAATGCCTAAATATAGGTTTTCCTGGCTCGTCTAAGCTGTTGTCGAAAGGCAGCATTCAGAGATAGAGAAAAATTTTATTTCTGATTGCTGCCTTTGAGCAACAGCTTAGACAAATTTGATTAGTGATGACAAATATTCCCGGGAACAATGTTTAAATAGTTTTACTAAAATTTAAAATTGAATGGTAACATTTCTAAATTGGTGTGGTAAAAGCATGTGGAATCTTTTCTCAAACGAAATTGAATGTGAGAGTTGGTCAATTTGAATGAAAAATGTTTTTAAATAGCCGGAAAAACCTTTACCGGTACCAAAGAAATATCTTCTTTATACTTCAATACCACAGACTGTCCTGTTTTCACCGATCCGACACCAATCACAGCAAATCCCGTAGAGGAAGGCGATGACATCATACTGTCCTGCAGCGCTGACGCTAGTCCCATGACTCCTGACTTGATCACATGGGAGAAGGTCGGGTCCCTCGACTTCCTGCTCTCTGTTTACAGCGACGGTACCAGTAACCTGACACTAAGCAGCATTAGCCAGGAGCAGGCTGGGCCGTACAGATGCCGCGGAAACAATGGCGTACCACCTGTTACCTATTCAAGATCCATAGATGTCAGTGTTCTCTGTAAGTATTTTGTCACATCACAAACAGGTATTCAGTAATACTGCTGTTGGATTGGTAATGTGGCGGAACCGGCAGAGGACCTAGATGGGGACTGGTCTTATTATCCCAGGACTCCAACCAACTCTTATTATCCAACAAATATATTTATTAGCCTCGCGCAAGGATGAGCGGCTATCCAGACGCAAGGGGGGACAATTAACGAACGGCGGACTTAGGGGCAGCTCGTTTGGTGGAAATATACCACCGTTTTATGACTGAGTGTTTAACTTGATGTAATAGCAGAGCACTAAATAATTAGTCCTAATAAACCTCACAATGCAAATAAACCTCACAGTGACCAGTATTCCAAAGACGATCAATAATTGGTCTTATTCTCTTTCAATGATTCTAGAGTAATGAACTTTACATGCAAAACAGAATACACAATAAACCTCACTGGAGGTAACCCTCACGTGGTCCCTTTCACCACGTACAAAACTAGCTCATAAATCTGCACCAGGGGTCAACTGCACTCTTAAATAAACCTCATGAAGCTCGGTAAGCCTCACTAATAATCTCTTTAATTATAACAAGGGTCAAGTGTAACTCCTATTTAAAGAGTTACAATAATTGCACCAATAATCGGGCTATTATACAATATACAATATAACGTTCGGGGGCTAATACACCACTAACCGTTAATACAATTATAATTCTTATATCTTTTATAGGCAGAAATGCAAACTAGCAGAATAATGAAATACTTAGCATAGCAACCTAATTAATATGCACAAATAACTCTCACTAGAGAATCGTGTACCTCAACCAGGTTCAACTCACTGGCAGCGAGCTCAAGGTATACCTCATGTAGTTTACAATAACCCTCAGCTGACCAGTTATTCCAATGACACGGAAAACCCCAATGTCTATTAACAAGGTTATAATGATAACGCTCCAGAGAACTTGCGAACGTTACACTCGGGTTTCACTGTACACAACCCTAGTCCTAACGTCAACTCACTCTAACCCGAAGCTTCACGAACTTCCGAACCCGGCCGTACCAGAACGTCAACTTCTAATTTGTTAAAGTGCTGGACAGCGCTCACGTTTAGTAATTGTGCTCTGCGTTTATACTCCGCGTGTTTGCAATGCTTACTTGCTGCATTGAACATTGCTTATTATATTGTAAATTGCGTATCTTGTTGAGCATTGCTGACACTTTGGTGCAGTGCTTACATTGTGGTGCATTGCTGATATTGTGCCGCGTTGCTGCTTTAAGCAGTAGGTTTTCTACCCTATAAATAATAATCCTGCAGCCCAGATAAAATACTAATTACTGTGCACAATATTGATTAATGTCTAATAAATTATCATTGTTGATCAAGGTTTTTGACAATTGGTTGACCAAGACCTAATTTGTTTTTGTGTTTGTGAAACAAACGTTTTAAAATGTTCGGGTAAATGTTTCCTATTGTTTAATTGATTCCTGTGCCAATAAGTCAACCGTAATAATAAATTCAAATGACTGAATATACATCTCGAAAAAGCTCACGCAAATTTGAATGCTGTTTTGTTGAATTGTTAAATTGAATTGGTTATTGTGTTTCGATTGACACAACAGTACTTTTGACTAGTCATAAAACAAAATCAAATGACTATTTTCAGCAGCATTAGATTTTGTGCAAAATAAAGTGGCGCGGTGGTTAAATTGGCTGCTCATTTGCCGAAATTGACTGGGAAAACATATGTACTGATGTGACCCGCTCCTACGAGACTTAATTCGCACAGGCTATTTCGAATACAGCTCGTCAGAGTTGAAATGGGGTGAAAAATGTAGCAGACATCAATTTTAGTTTTTAACTTTATTGATGAGAAAGTACAAACTGTGTCCTAAAAGTGGTAATTTATCTCCCAAATACATCAAATTTTTCATAGATTATCGGAAATTGGAAGTATGTATGATATAAAGGTGGTTTTGGTACCAAATGAAAGCTAAAGATGTGTACTAAATTTAAATAACAATATCTCACTTAAAAAAAACACCACTTATGTCTGGTTTTGTGGGAGCAGGCCACATATAACAAAACCAACAAATTACAATGAAGCTCGATAGACCTAAATATGTGAAGAGGTACGCACCCACTTAGGTCACTATCAGCTACATAGAAATCTAATTTTCCATTTCACAAAGTGACCTATCTCGATAGGTCACTGTTTGCACGCATCAAAAATGAAAGTAGGTCACTGTCAGCCACCGTAATTGAACTTTTTCGGTTCACAAAGTGGCCTATCTGGGAAGATCGCTGATCGTGCGCATGAAATATGAAAATTAAATTTTCACGAAGCGACATGACTTTGCTGCCTAGTTTTAATCTGGCACTGTTATGATGAGTTGTTGCCTTATAAACAGTTTAATATCATACATTGACTGTCAAACTATACTACATTTAACAACTGAGTTAATACATCAATGTGTTGTGAGGTAAATCGTGGATTTAAAATAGGCCTAATTTCTAACGCTTTTTCTTGAAGGACCAAAACTGAGATAGGTCAGAATGTGGTGTGATCAATGATATGTATTACGACGTCACTAGTAAATTAGCCGCTTTCCTATTTTTGTGCTATTTTTCTTTTTGCAGATGAAGCCACCATATCAAGCTGGGATAACACCTTTGTGGAAGCCGATGAGGGTGAAGGTGCTATGCTGGCCTGTACGGCCAGTGGCAACCCCTACCCTTTGATGAGATGGTTGAGTCCAACCGGCTCCAGAATGACCAATCAAACCGAGCCTGGCAGGATAACCCAGGTCGATATCATTCGCGGCGGGGATGTTGTCTATGGGTACACTGTGACCAGCACCCTGCACATCAGAAACGTTACTGGTATTGGAGACTACGGCTTTTATGTCTGCACCTGTGGAAACGGTGTGGGGAGAGTGGACGCGTTGCCCATTCAGTTGACTTCAAGGGGTGAGTTTTCTCTAGCTATGGCTACGACTATTGTTATAGGATACAGCTATTGTAGACAAATCAAAATCCCTAGGCAATAGTTTCGGATGCGACAATAGTCATCTTTGGAACTGACTGGCTATAATGACTGACTTACTGACTGACACTTGTGACTATAAGCCTGATTGTTCTCTGGTTAGAAGATTACAGTAGTGTTATCGTATAGTATTGATCGCAGTCGCTAAATCTGCCTGTTAGATGACATGAGACACTTTATTAGGAGACCCCCTGATTAGCAATACACCGGTAGGCCACGCCTGCCTTAGTGGTAGCGTGACGCGTGTCTGGTCAATCACTTTCGCACAAGTGCATTACAACCTAGTCTAATTACATACAAGTAGGTATAACGCCTTTTGTTAGGAAATGGTAAACAAATTGCCTTTTTGGTTTAACAGTACTGGGAGTCGGACTTATACAGTTAACATTACAGCACTTTACCATGACTTATGATTGCAACCAGGCTGGTGATAGAATTGGGACACGTGTACAAGTGAAACAAAAGTTAAATCAACAAAAAGTGTGATGTAAAACTGTGCATGAAGTAAAGAAATATTGGACAAATTAATAATAGTGGGGTTAATCATCCAATACTGTCAGCTATGAAGCTGAATTGTGAAGGATGTCACATTATTACCCCGGTCATTGGGCCCACAAAACATTCCAAATACCATCTCAGCTTTCTGGGGAGTATACAGCTCGATGCTGCCATTTCCGCGCAAAGCAGCTAATAACAACCATCTCTGCCCTCAATCACATCTGCCCTCAAAGGTACTCATTTAATTCTGGGTGGAGAGAAGCAAGGAGTGACAAGTGCCTTGCCCAAGGGCACACGTACCATAGTCCCAGGCCGGACTTGAACCCACAACCTGCAGCTTTACCTACAGATTGTAAATTCAATGCTCCAGACCACGAGGCCACGGCACTTCACAAAATGGCAACAATTTGTTGGACCTTAAAATCATGCACTGTGATTGGTCAATTATTTGTAGGGTTGTGACCAATTGTATTGGTCTATTGTGAATTGCCTGGAATATACATGCAATTGGTATTGTGTGTAAGCTGTTCTACCCTGATTCGCGTGCCTGTTTGTTTAACATTCAAGGTAATTAATTCAAAGGCTTCTTTTTTGGTGGACTAGTTTTGCCAGCAGCACCAACAAACGTCTCCATCAATGAGGCTGTTAACACGGCTTTGTCCATCACAGTATCATGGTCACCTAGCAACGAGGTTGCACCGAATCTCTGGTACCGCGTCAATTATAGAGAGCTTGCCGCAACGGTCGACTTCGATCCCAGCACATGCAGCGACAGACTCTACGACGTCACTTCGTTCACTGTGATGGGACTGCGTCCGTACACCGTGTACGAGATCGAGGTTTATGCAGCAAACGTCAACGGCGCGAGTGAAGCTGTAACGATCTTCGGCACGACTACGCGTAAGTATGCAGTTAATTATGGGTCGTCTCTTGAAGGTTGACGTGTTGTACTTTTACTGAATTGACTTGTGGCTTTACTGTTTACTTTACTGTCCAGTTGAGAGTACAGAGGTCAATTACACAAAACTTGTCTTATCTTGCAACTCATCTTAGGACTTGAGACAAATCCCCACTCTAAGGTCAATTTTGGCTAAGACATGTACTAAGATCAATTTCACTAAACCTACCTTATGAAAGATGTATCACAACTACCAATTCGATGGCCATTCATTAAAAAAGAAACGCGCAAACCAACTTCCTGCACGCACGCCTGCATAGAAAACTAACTTTCACCAGAAAACTACTCTAGTTCTGCACATTCTACACAAGATTAACTAGTTATTGGCGTATAATTGTATTTTGTAAATTATTATTTTTTTACACTTATAAACATATGTATCAAAAATCTGTTCAAACCTGTTTCTTCTTCGAACCTATAACTTTAGGCTGACGTTCGTTTTGAACGAGAAGAAAATGCAACATTTTGCTATGACATAGTATCCTTGCACTGGCCTAGGAGAAACTGTGCAGTAAACTATTTTGTAGTATTGAACTGTGTACTTTACCCTCCTTATGAATGTCTAGGGCGTTCTGGTTAATATTCATACTGCATCTTTCTCTAAGTATGCACTAGGATGGTGAGCCTCACTGGGTGTCCGTACCAAATCGTAGCAGGAGGCAGCGTTTCCTTGAGCTGTGTAGCTGAGAGTACAAACCCAGCCACCAATCTGACTTGGCTGCGAGACAACGTTGAGCAAACCAGTCATGAACAGCCAATGATTACTGAGGGTGACTACGGTGGCCGAGTGACGACACTGGACTTAACGACGGGTGCACTCACCAGAACAGACGACAGGGTTGAATACAAGTGCTGCGCCCTACGACCATCGGTTTGTATCGCAGACGTGTGCGATACGTGTTTACTGAATGTTGAGTGTAAGTTTCATTTGAAACTGAAATGGTTCTCCACTATTAACCACGATCAGTTACGAATGCATCGGAATGCTTTTAGACGATGTCGCACAAAGTTGTCCAATATACAAAAACAATCCTATGATAAAACAAAAATCTACTTATTGTGGCATATATTATGTGAACGAATCCCTCGGAATGGGTCTTAAGGACATTTGCTCTTCATCTTGGTATATCACTCAACTTGACATTAACCGGTTTGCGCCGGATGACGAATATAAACGTTTTCCCCAGATTCAAAACGGATGACGCATAAACACGCCACGATCAAGGCCGCAAATGTCTGTCAGCAGCGAGCAAGGCCGGAAATGCGTGAGTGTACTGGCGGCCTGAACCTGCGTCAGATCGAGTTTCCTTAAAAATAATTCCGCGCGTCGGCTAGGCGATGTTAAAATAATCCCTGCGCGAACTGGTTTCATACAGATGCTATTAGGGCGAAAACGTTAATTGCTTTCATTGAGTTCTATTGTGCAGAATACCGTAATATGTGCAGCATTACTCAAAAGTAACTCTTGCAACTTGTGACTCATTTTGTTGTATGTATAAATTAAATTTTTTATTTTGTTTTCTTAAATTTCTTTTTAACCTGAAGATCGTCCTTTCTTTTCGGAGCCGATGGTTCTCACAGACTGGCCAGTCGAAGAGGGAGATGACGTCATCCTGTCCTGCAGTGCAGACGCTAATCCCATGCCACCTGACTTCATCATGTGGGATAGGGTTGGGTCTCCTGACATCCTAACCTCAGTTTACAGCGCTGGTACGAGTACTCTGACACTAAGGGGCATAACAAAGGAGCAGACTGGTTCATACAGGTGTCGTGGAAACAATGGTATACCACCTGTTGTCTTTTCAACACCAGTCGACGTCATTGTGAATTGTAAGTTGCATGGCATTGGCATTAGTTGTATTAACATTCATTGTAAGGATTTTAAAGTATCACTTTCCTGTAGCTTTCATACGGAGCCTATAGTTGTCTTTTTTTTGTCTTTTAGTTGTCTTTTTGTTGTTGGTTAAACCAAGACCTAATGTGTTTTTGTGTTTGTGAAATATTAACGTTTTGTGTTGTTTGGGTATTTCTTAATTTATTTTGTCCTCTTGGCTTTCTATTATTTATTTATGTTGATTCCTGTGCCAATAAGTAAACCGTATTTATGTCTTTAACATTCTAAAAGAAACATTTTAACAACATTTTTTTAGATGCCAGCCCAATAATGAATGCGAATGACTGAATATACGTCTCTCGAATGTTCATGTAAATTTGAATGCTGTTTTGTTGAATTGGTTATTGTTTACGACTAGTCATAAAACAAAATCGAATGACTATTTTTTGCAGCATTCGATTTTTTGCAAAATAGAGTGGCGCGGCCGTTGGTTAAATTGGCTGCTCCTTTACCGAAATTGACCGGAAAAACCTATATAATAAAACCAACAAATTACAATAAAGCTCGATAGACTTGAATATGTGAAGAGGTTCCTGCGCGCACACTTAGGTCACTATCCGCTACATAGAAATCTAAATTTCCGTTTCACAAAGTGACCTATCTCTATATGTTGGCTGTTTGCACGCATGAAATATGAAAGTAGGTCACTGTCAGCCACAATAATTGACCTTTTATCATTTCACCAAGTGACCTAGTTATCTGGATAGGTCGCTGTTATCGCGCATGAAATATGAAAATGTTATTTTCACGATGCGACTTATGACTTTGACTATAACTCAGTTTTGCCTTAAAAACAGTTAAATATCATAATTTGACTATCCAAGTATATTACATAAAAAATTGAGTCAATACAACTTATGGTGGATTCAAAATAATTTCAAACGTGGTTTTTTTTAAATGACAAAAAATGAGATAGGTCAGATTGTGGTACGATCGACGAAATTACGACGTCACTAGTTCGCTTCTTCAAAATAAAATTTCACAAGGAATGAATAGCCGCTTTCCTATTTTTGTGCTATTTTTCTTTTTGCAGATGAAGCCACCATATCAAGCTGGGATAACACCTTTGTGGAAGCCAATGAGGGTGAAGGTGCTATGCTGGCCTGTACGGCCAGTGGCAACCCCTACCCTTTGATGAGATGGTTGAGTCCAACCGGCTCCAGAATGACCAATCATACCGATCCAGGCAGGATAACCCAGGTCGATATCATTCGCGGCGGGGATGTTGTTTATGGGTACACTGTGACCAGCACCCTGCACATCAGAAACGTTACTGGTATTGGAGACTACGGCTTTTACGTCTGCACCTGTGGAAACGGTGTGGGGAGAGTGGACGCGTTGCCCATTCAGTTGACTTCAAGGGGTGAGTTTTCTCTAGCTATGGCTACGACTATTGTTAGGATACAGCTATTGTAGATGTAGACAAAAGTAGGCAATAGTTTCTGATGCGACAATAGTCATCTTTGGAACTGACTGGCTATAATGACTGGCTGACTGACTGACACTTGTGACTATAAGCCTGATTGTTCTCTGGTTAGAAGATTAGAGTAGTGTTGTCGTATAGTATTGATCGCAGTCGCTAGATCTGCCCGTTAGATAAGATGAGACGCATTATTAGGAGACGCCCTAATTAGCAATACACCGGTAGGCCATGCCCCATAGTAGTAGCGTGACGCGTGTCTGGCCAATCACTTGCGCACAAGTGCATTAATAATTAATAATAATAATAATTAAAAATTTATATTGCGCCTTTTGCATATAAATGATCAAAGGCGCATTACAAAATCAGCATTATTGTAACTACTTTACAAAAATTAAAAAACAAAAGGATTACGATAATATTAATATTACAACCTAGTCTAATTACATACAAGTACAACATGTAGGTATAACGTCTTTTGTTAGGAAATGGTAAACAAATTGCCTTTTCCGTTTAACAATACTGGGAGTCGGACTTACAGTTAACATTACAGCACTTTACCATGACTATGATTGCAACCAGGCTGGTGATAGAATTGGGACGTACAAGTGAAAGAAAGAGAGTGAAATCAACAAAAAGTGTGCTGTAAAACTGTGCATGAAGTAAAGAAATGTCAGACAAATTAATAATAGTGGAGCTAATCATCCAATACTGGCAGCTATGAAGCTGAATTGTGAAGAATGTCACATTATTACCCCGGTCATTGGGCCTACGAAACATTCCAAATACCATCTCAGCTTTCTGGGGAGTATACAGCTCAATGCTGCCATTTTGGTACTCATTTATTCCTGGGTGGAGAGAAGCAATGAGTGACAAGTGCTTTGACCAAGGACACACGTACCATAGTCCCAGGCCGGACTCGAACCCACAACCTTTAGCTTTACCTACAGATTGTAAATTCAATGCTCCAGACCACGAGGCCACAGCACTCCACAAAATGGCGACAATTTGTTGGACCTTAAAATCATGCACTAAGATTGTTCAATTATTTGTAGGGTTGTGACCAATTGTATTGGTCTATTTTGAATCGCCTGGAATATACATGCAATTGATATTGTGTGTAAGCTGTTCTACCCTGATTCGCGTGCCTGTTTGTTTAACATTCAAGGTAATTAATTCAAAGGCTTCTTTTTGGTGGACTTATTTTGCCAGCAGCACCGATGAACGTCTCCATCAATGAGACTGTTAACACGGCTTCGTCCATCACAGTATCATGGCCACCTAGCAACGAGGTTGCACCGAATCTCTGGTACCGCGTCAATTATAGAGACCTTGCCGCAACGGTTGACTTTGATCCCAGCACACGCAGCGACAGACTCCATGACGTCACTTCGTTCACTGTGATGGGACTGCGTCCGTACACCGTGTACGAGATCGAGGTTTATGCAGCAAACGCCAACGGCGCTAGTGAAGCTGTAACGATCTTCGGCACGACTGCGCGTAAGTATGCAGTTAATTATGGTCATCTCTTGAAGGTTGACGTGTTGTACTCCTACTGAGCTGACTTGTGGCTTTACTGTTTACTTTACTGTCTAGTTGAGAGTACAGAGGTCAATTACACGAAACTTGTCTTATCTTGCAACTCATCTTAGGACTTGAGACAAATCCCCACTCCAAGATAGATATTGGGTAAGACGTGTACTATAAAGATCAATTTCACTTGACCTATCTTATGAAAGACGCATCAAAACTACCAATTTGATGTCCGTTTGGGTTTTTTACCGTTAGTGGCAACAGTCCTAAAAAAAAATGCGCAAACCAACTTTCTGCACGCGCGCCTGCATAGAAAACCAAGTTTCACCAGAAAACTACTCTAGTAAAAAAAAAGGTATAGTTCTGCACATCCTACACAAGAAAAACTAGTTATTGGCGTATAATTGTATTTTGTAAATTAATTATTTTTAAAATTTATACACATATTTATCAAAAATCTGTTCAAACCTGTTTCTTCTTCGAACCTATAACTCTAGGCTGACGTTCGTTTTGAACGAGAAGAAAATGCAACATTTTGCTATGAAAGAGTATCCTTGCACTGGCCTAGGAGAAACTGTGCAGTAAACTATTTTGTAGTATTGAACTGTGTACTTTATCCCCCTAATGAATGTCTTGGGCGTTCTGGTTAATATTCATACTGCACCTTTATCTAAGTATGCACTAGGATGGTGAGCCTCACCGGGTGTCCGTACCAAATCATAGCAGGAGGCAGCGTTTCCTTGAGCTGTGTAGCTGAGAGTACAAACCCAGCCACCAATCTGACTTGGCTGCGAGACAACGTTGAGCAAACCAGTCATGAACAGCCAATGATTACTGAGGGCGACTACGGTGGCCGAGTGACGACACTGGACTTAACGACGGGCGCACTCACCAGAACAGACGACAGGGTTGAATACAAGTGCTGCGCCGTACGACCATCGGTTTGTATCGCAGACGTGTGCGATACGTGTTCACTGAATGTTGAGTGTAAGTTTCATTTGAAACAAGTTGTCACTTTTCAACTGAAATGGTTTTCCACTAACCACGATCAGTTAGGAATGCATCGGAATGCTTTTAGACGATGTCGCACAAAGTTGTCCAATATACAAAGACAATCCTATGATAAAACAAAAATCTACTTATTGTGGCATATAATATGTGAACGAATCCCTCGGAATGGGTCTTAAGGACATTTGCTCTTCATCTTGGTATATCACTCAACTTGACATTAACCGGTTTGCGCCGGATGACGAATATAAACGCAAAGTTTTCCCCAGATTCAAAATGGATGACGCATAAACACGCCACGATCAAGGCCGCAAATGTCTGTCAGCAGCGAGCAAGGCCGGAAATGCGTGAGTGTGCTTCCTGGTACTGGCGGCCTGAACCTGCTTCGGATCGAGTTTCCTTAGAAATAATCCCGCGCGTCGGCTAGGCGATGTTAAAATAATCCTGGCGCGAACTGGTTAAAACACATACATATGCTATTAGGGCAAAAACGTTAATTGCTTCCATTGAGTTCTAATGTGCAGAATACCGTAATATGTGCAGCATTACTCAAAAGTAACTCTTGCAACTTGTGACTCATTTTGTTGTATGTATAAATTAAATATGTTTTTTGTTTTCCTTTAAATTTATTTTTAACCTGAAGATCGTCCTTTATTTTCGGAGCCGGTGGTTCTCACGGACGGGCCAGTTGAAGAGGGAGATGACGTCATCCTGTCCTGCAGCGCAGACGCTAATCCCATGCCACCTGACTTCATCACGTGGGATAGGGTTGGGTCTCCTGACATCCTAACCTCAGTTTACAGCGCTGGTACGAGTACTCTGACACTAAGGGGCATAACAAAGGAGCAGACTGGTTCATACAGGTGTCGTGGAAACAATGGTATACCACCTGTTGTCTTTTCAACACCAGTCGACGTCATTGTGCATTGTAAGTTGCATGGCATTGGCATTAGTTGTGTTAACATTCATTGTAAGGATTTAAAAGTATCACTTTCCTGTAGCTTTTCATACGGAGCCTATAGTTGTCTTTATTTTTTGTCTTTTAGTTGTCTTTTTGTTGTTGTTTACCTAACCAAGACCTAATTTGTTTTTGTGTTTGTGAAATATTAACATTTTGTATTGTTTGGGTATTTCTTAATTTTTTTTGTCCTTTTGGTTTCCTACTATTTTTTTAAGTTGATTCCTGTGCCAATAAGTAAACCGTATTTATGTCTTTAACATTTTAAAAGAAACATTTTAACAACATTTTTTAAATGCCAGCCCAATAATGAATGCGAATGACTGAATATAATACGTCTCTCGAAAGCTCATGCAAATTTGAATGCTGTTTTGTTGAATTGTTAAATTGAATGGTTATTATTTACGACTAGTCATAAAACAAAATCGAATGACTATTTTTTGCAGCATTCGATTTTGCGCAAAATAGAGTGGCGCGGCCGTTGGTTAAATTGGCTGCTCCTTTGCCGAAATTGACCGGAAAAACCTATATAATAAAACCAACAAATTACAATAAAGCTTGATAGACTTAAATATGTAAAGAGGTCCCCGCACGCCCACTTAGGTCACTATCAGCTACATAGAAATCAAATTTTCCGTTTCACAAAGTGACCTATCTCTATAGGTCACTGTTTGCACGCATGAAATATGAAAGTAGGTCACTGTCAGCCACAATAATTGACCACAATCATTTCACCAAGTGACCTAGTTATCTGGATAGGTCGCTGTTATCGCGCAATAAATTTGAAAGTGTTATTTTCACGATGCGACTTATGACTTTGACTATTACTCAGTTTTGCCTTAAAAACAGTTAAATATCATAATTTGACTATCCAAGTATATTACATAAAAAATTGAGTCAATACAACTTATGGTGGATTCAAAATAATTTCAAACGTGTTTTTTTTTTAAATGACAAAAGATTAGATAGGTCAAATCGTGGTACGATCGACGAAAATATGACGTCACTAGTTCGCTTCTTATATTTTATCATATTCGTCGAACCCATGACAAATTATTTTAATTTTACGTGATTCTTCAACATGCCATCCTCCTTTTCCAAAAAAAGCTATTTTTATTAAAATAGACAAATCGAATTCCCTTAAGAAATGGCAAAGTGTACTGGATACATCTTCCTTCGCATATAAACCATTTGTGAAACTATACAACAAACACTGCCTCATCCTCGACAAATACATTCCAAAACTACATAAATTACAAGAACAAGTCAACCAAGAAGTTCAAGTCAATAACAATGAAATATCAGAAAACAAATACACAAACAACACAACACAAGCTCACATTGATAACCTAAACGAACTAATCCAACAAAGCATTACACAAGTAGACTCACTCACTGCGGAACTCAACAAAACACACCAAACAGAAATGTGCGAGCTTAAATCAGCAAAACCCCCAAATTTCAAATCACGAACCAAACTACTCTCAACAAACTACAACATAGCCATTGCACTAATCAACAAACGTCGAACAATTCACAAAAACTTCATCCGAAAACAACTCGCTACACAAAGACACAAACAAATGTACAACACCCACTTACAAGAGCTGAAAAAAGACAACATCAACTTCCACAACTTCACAAACAAGAAAATCCCTAGAAATATTGAACAGATTCTCAACAAAGGTCCCTCATACATTCCCACTAACCCACGAGAAGATGAAATTACCAACAAACACCAATTACACAAAGCGATTGTCACTACACTAGAAACACTTGTTCAAAAAGACATCAATGCATCATACAAACCTAAAGACCAAACAGTGAATACACATTACAGAAACAACGAAGTACTAAAGAAACATCGCAAACCACAGAAACTTAACTACGTATTAGCAAACCCTAACATCTACAAAAACACATTCGAATACGTACAGATGACACTTGAAGAATCAATAAAACAATCATACAAAACACTCGAGACAAACGCAGACACACAACACAACACAACAATCGAAAATATAACCCAACTCAAACAACTAGCTTCAGATAAAGACATCGTAATAAGAATAGCTGACAAAAACATGGGCATCTGCATAAATCACACGTACTGGTATATACAAGAATATAAAAGACAAATTAACTGTAACACATACACCTGCATTAACGCATTGAACACAAAATCCATAAACCAACTAATTGAAAAAGCGCGATCAGATCTACTTACAATCTTCAAAAACAAATCATTACCAACAATAGCGAAATCTGATTACATAAAAATCCAAAAATACATCGAATCCAAGAAAATCAAAATCCCCTCAATGGATCTCCTTCCTAAAGTCCACAAACTCAAACAAGCACCAAACACATCCAACGAATCATTACTCAAAGGACGACCAATAATCACCGCACACAGCTGGATAACTTCACCAATCTCCAAAACATTAGGACATTATCTAAACATACTAATTAGCAGATTTGAAGACAAATTTTTTGAAAATAATTTCCCATGGCCTATCATAACAAACTCACAAGAATTAATAGAATCACTCAAGACACTCAACATTAACTACCACGATGACATATCATTAATCACCTTCGATTTCGAAAGCTTATACACCAACATCGCCCCACAAGACATAGACGACACTCTATTGGAAATCACATCGTTGTTAGAATACCCATACGAATATTACACATATTTAAAACAATTACATCAATTTACCAACAATTACAGTAACTTCAAAATAGGAAATTACATCTTCAAGCAAAATCTAGGAATACAAATGGGGTCATATCATTCTGCACAACTGGCGAATTTAAAGGTAGTATACACCATTTGCAGATATCAAAAAAATTTATTACCGAATTATTAAGAAATATTTTACTCATTTGAAAGTAAATAATGATTGTAGGCATCCACCAAAATGAGGGCCCTAGATATCCTGTAATTGTTCCAAAAAATTGAATTGTATAAACCAAAATTCATTCTCGCCGTCCGGCGAGCGCGAAAAAACAAAGATAACATAAGAATAACTGCTCGACGCCGGTGGAAAACAAACGCTGTTTTTCATGCTTTTCTCGGCATCCATGAATGTAAAAATTCGGACAGGTCAGTTAAACGATATTTACTATAAAATACAACCCCCCAAATCCACCCATTCCTGATAATTCAACAAATTACCAATGGTGTATACTACCTTTAATACTAGGATACAGGTAATACACCTTTCACAACCATCAACAAAACAACACAAACATCTTACTCTTTTTAAGATATCTAGACGACGGACTAATTATCATGCGCAACACCAAAGAATTCAACCACATACATCTCATTAATATACTCGCACAAACATACCCGCAATCCATTCTCATCACCTTCAACATCAACAAAAAAACAGTTAATTTTCTGGACTTATGCATTTCAATCGACCATCACACGATACAGCACAACAAAATACATTACCACACATATCAGAAATCCTTTCAAAAATTTACATACGTTAACTTCGAATCTAATCATAATCCGACAAATTTCTCAAGTATAATTAAAGGAGAATGCCACAGATACAACACCCACAGTGCGGACATACACGAATACAAACGCATCATCAAACTGTTCACAATCAGGTTACTTAAATGTGGATTCACAAAATCATTCATTTCAAAACATGTACTCCCATTCCAACACCAAAACACACCCAAAGAACATAAACATATCAAAAATCAAATCTTACACTGCACCATCAAACACAACAAAACATCTAATAGCACCAAACATGCACACAGAATACTCAACAAATACAAATACCTACTTCATAACAATTATACAATTTCTATCACAACAAAAAACGACACCAAACTCAAACAGATCTTATGCACAAGCAGCAAACTACACACAAAAATCGAATCTTCATTCAAAATATAAATACATACTCCTCCAGAAATAAGTCACTAAAATTAAGTAGGATCCCAGATATAAGTCCACTAAACATCTTATCTTTTATTTTAAATTTGCGAAGAAAGATGTCACTAATCACTGTCCCTTATTTCCAGTTACTGTCCCTTATTAAACCCCAGCTCCTTTGGATGCGCACGAACTCGTTATTGAGTTAAGGAGCTCGAGATTTTTATAATTAATAAAAATAACGTAAATATATATTTATATGTATGTACATGTATATGTACAAAATAAATTAAAAATAAATTAAAAATAAATTAAAATTATAACAAGCTAAAAAGAATTATCATACCCTCACTAACCGCATTATTCAAATTAATTTTAAATTTAACAACAACTATTCAACCCTTTTCTTATTTATATTTAAACAAATTGTATTTCTATCCCCCTAATTCTCCTTTCATAGAATGACTCTCTGGGACCAAATAATCCTAGAAATTTTCAACATCGACATGGAATACAAAATGTACACTAAGGAGAGAAAAAGGCTAACTAAATATTTAAAAACATGCAATACAGCGGAAGAAGCCAGGATGGCTCGATTCTTGGATTGTTCTGCATACTGTAACAAACGATGTTATTTCTGTGATTATTAATATTATAATTTAAATATAAACCGGTTTGCTAGTTATTCCTGTAATCAGTTATTTCATTTTTTAATTGTTTTGCATATCCTCTGTTAAAACTAAAAATACCATATTATCTCTGCATATTAATACCTTATAACAATAGCTAACTCCTAATGTAATCAAATTGTCATATTATGATAGTCAATGCTTCTCCATTCCATTTAGAACTTTACTACGACTAACAATATTAATAATAATAATACCTCTAGATATAGGTGCCACTCCAATTTGACATCCTTGCTTTCTCCAGAAAAAGATCAGCACTCATTAAGCCACATTCCACTATTTAAATAAAAGATATATAATTTTCCATTAAACAATTTGTAAGGACACTAACCAGTATTAAATTTCATATTCGTATTCTGTATATCTTTATCTATGTTTGTATACTTTAATCATTTTAATAGAATCTTTAAACAATGACCCTAGAATTGAAAAAACACAATCCACTAAACTGCTGAGACTAGATGTTAATAAATAGTCAACAGAAGATATTGATCATATATACATGGACACGTATATGTTAAAACTTTAAATTTAATTTTTGAGAACACGTAGAGTACTACGATCCAAGTAGCAGAAAAGTCATTGATAATCGTTATTTAGGAAACACAAAAATTGTTAACTCATTGCATTTCATTACTAACTACCCATGTTTACTTTTTTGTTATCATCACTTATCCTAAATAGTATATTAATACTACCCTCCTTTTTTAATTTTAAAGTTGTACACAGTTATAGTACCTTTGTCACTTTTTTAAATAGAGATATCAGTACATGTACATATTAAATTTCTTTAATAAATAATTTCTGAAAAATATTACCCTAACCAAAATGTCATATTCCCTCTATTTTCCTTCTAAAAATTATCCCCTTAAACAAGACGATTTGACTACCATTTTGGTTTATCTACCTTATAATCACTTCTACCTTATAATCCCCTCTAAAGAATATCCCCCTAACCAAAATGGTTTGTCTACTCCATGTTTTCTTTTTAATAAATATCCACTTAGCCATTTTTTACTTCTAAAATTTATCCACTTAGACTTAACCAAGCGATTCGTCCACCAAGATGGTTCATCTACCTTATAATCCCCCCTAAAGAATATTCCTCTAACTAAAATGGTTAGTCCACTCTATTTTTCCTTCTAAAAAAATATCCTCCAATTTGATGGTTAGTCTAGCCCCATAATTCCTTCAAAAAAATATCCTCCAATTTGATGGTTAGTCTAGCCCCATAATTCCTTCAAAAAAATATCCTCCAATTTGATGGTTAGTCTAGCCCAATAATTCCTTCTAAAAAATATCCTCCAACTTAATGGTTGGTCTAGCCCCCTTTAATTCCTCTAAAAAAATATCCTCCAATTTGATTGTTAGTCTAGCTCCATAATTCCTTCAAAAAAATATCCTCCAATTTGATTGTTAGTCTAGCCCAATAATTCCTTCTAAAAAATATCCTCCGACTTGACGGTTGATCTATCCCCTTTAATTCTTTCTAAAAAATATCATCAATTTTGATGGTTAGTCCAGTTCCATAATTCCTTCTAAAAAAAAACCTCCAACTTGATAGTTAGTCTAGCCCCATAATTCCTTCTAAAAAAATATCCTCCAACCTGATATTTAGTCTAGCACCTTTAATTCTTCTAAACAATATCCTCCAATTTGATGGTTAGTCTAGCCCCATAATTCCTTCTAAAATATATCCTCCAATTTGATGGTTAGTCTAGCCCAATAATTCCTTCTAAAAAATATCCTCCAATTTGATGGTTAGTCTAGCCCAATAATTCCTTCTAAAAAATATCCTCCAACTTAATGGTTGATCTAGCCCCCTTTAATTCCTTCTAAAAAATATCCTCCAACTTAATGGTTAGTCTAGCCCAATAATTCCTTCTAAAAAATATCTTCCAACTTGACGGCTGAAAAAGCCCCTTTAATTCTTTCAAAAAAATATCACCCATTTTGATGGTTAGTCCAGTTCCATAATTCCTTCTAAACAATATCCTCCGACTTGATGATTAGTCTAGCCCCTTTAATTCCTTCTAAAAAATATCCTCCAATTTGATGAATAGTCTAGCCCAATAATTCCTTCTATAAAATATATCGTCCGACTTGATGGTTGATGTAGCCCCTTTAATTCCTTCTAAAAAATATCCTCCAACTTAATGGTTGGTCTAGCCCCATAATTCCTTCTAAAAAATATCCTCCAACTTGATATTTAGTCTAGCCCCTTTAATTCCTCTAAACAATATCCTCCAATTTGATAGTTAGTCCAGTTCCATAATTCCTTCTAAAAAAAACCCTCCAACTTGATAGTTAGTCTAGCCCCATAATTCCTTCTAAAAAAATATCCTCCAACCTGATATTTAGTCTAGCCCCTTTATCTCCTCTAACAAATATCCTCCAACTTGATATTTAATCTAGCCCCTTTAATTCCTTCTAAAAAATATCCTCCAACTTGATATTTAGTCTAGCCCCTTTAATTCCTCTAAACAATATCCTCCAATTTGATAGTTAGTCCAGTTCCATAATTCCTTCTAAAAAATATCCTCCAACTTGATAGTTAGTCTAGCCCCATAATTCCTTTTAAAAAATATCCTCCAACCTGATATTTAGTCTAGCACCTTTAATTCCTCTAAAAAATATCCTCCAACTTGATGGTTAACCTTGCTCCATAATTCTTTTAAAAAAATATATCCTCCGACCTGATGGTTGGTCTAGCCCCCTTTAATCCTTCTAAAAAAATATCCTCCAACTTAATGGTTGGTCTAGCCCCTTTAATTCCTTCTAAAAAATATCCTCCAACTTAATGGTTAGTCTAGCCCAATAATTCCTTCTAAAAAATATCCTCCGACTTGACGGTTGATCTATATAGCCCCTTTAATTCTTTCTAAAAAATATCACCCATTTTGATGGTTAGTCCAGTTCCATAATTCCTTCTAAACAATATCCTCCGACTTGATGATTAGTCTAGCCCCATAATTCCTTCAAAAAAATACCCTACAACTTTTATAAAATATTCCACTAGCCTAATTGGTTTGTCCACCCCATGCTCCTTCTAAAAATATCTCCTTGATCAATATGATTCGACTACCAAGATGGTTCATCTACCTTTGATTACCTTCTAAAAAATATCTGCCTAGCCAGATTGAATTTAAAATCAATGTTTCTTTCTAAACCATATCCCCTTAGCCAAGATAATTCGTGTATCAATAAAGACAATAATAAAATGATGAAAAATGATGATTAAATACCTCAAGATATGAAGACACCTGCAGAGTCCCAGACTACGTAAATGTCACGACTCTTACGATGATTCTCAGCCAGGCCACCTCGTCTCCAACAAAGATTTCCCAAGAACTTGGAAAGGTACCACTTCTAACTAAATATTTTTAAATAATCAAAAACATTATGTTATGTTTAAAAAAAAATAATAATACAAACCCAAATCGCTCGATACCTTTATTTATATAAAATTACTTGAAAAGAAATTGTCCAGATAAAAAACAAAAGTAAACAAGTTATTTGTATTCTTCACATTTCCATCTATAATGCCCTCCTGATTAAAGAAATCCATCTATCTCAAGGTAACGACTACTTATCTTCTCGACCGGGTCGTCTCACCTCCAACAACGACTCACAGAATTCCATCGTCAGCTTAGATGACCAGTTTTCTCTAAAGAAATTGGATGATACAAACAAAAAGCGCTCTTTATCCCTAAATATGTATAATGCCAAAGAAATTGTGAAATCATTAATGGCGCCCCCATGTGTACCGCGCTCGAAATCTATATATTAAAAAATTATAAATCATTCATTCTTATAGAAACAACGAAACACAGTAACTCACCAAATCAAAATTAACACTTTTTTAGTCACAACTATAAGAATAAAGTTATCGAACCATTATTTAAAAAACAAATGTTTGAGTAAACCATCTACCCTATGTTTGCATTTGTATATCCACCCAATTATGCCACGTAGGCTGTACATAATTCCGAACAAATGTTGTTTACGCTTTAAACAAGCAAACAAGCAAACGCCACATCTTACTTGAACCATAGAGCAAGGGATTGCTCTATGCTTGAACCAAATATATTCAAAAAAGGAATCTGTCCTGCCTATAACCTATGTCTAGTACGCACCTTTGTACTTACTAAATGGTATTTTCCCACTATCTATCGCTTATTGCCGAGTATGATATATGACTAAATCTTTTATAATTGGTCGTCATGCTCATCAAAAGGCAATCCTAGAGAGGTTGAAAACTCTTTGCTTCCACGGTGATAGATTTAACGTTTGATATATCGTGAGGTATATCTAGGATGTGTAAACCTTATGTTTACTCCGATCTTATCGACAACCAAGTTAACGATCAATAAATAAAGGGAGATGACGTCATCCTGTCCTGCAGTGCAGACGCTAATCCCATGCCACCTGACTTCATCACGTGGGATAGGGTTGGGTCTCCTGACATCCTAACCTCAGTTTACAGCGCTGGTACAAGTACTCTGACACTAAGGGACATAACAAAGGAGCAGACTGGTTCATACAGGTGTCCTGGAAACAATGGTATACCACCTGTTGTCTTTTCAACACCAGTCGACGTCATTGTGCATTGTAAGTTGCATGGCTTTGAATTAGTTGTGTTAACATTCATAAAATGGTAAGGATTTAAAAGTATCACTTTCCTGTAGCTTTCATACGGAGCCTATAGTTGTCTTTATTTTTTGTCTTTTAGTTTTCTTTTTGTTGTTGTTTACCTAACCAAGACCTAATTTGTTTTTGTGTTTGTGAAATATTAACTTTTTGTATTGTTTGGGTGTTTCTTTATTTTGTTTGTCCTCTTGGTTTCCTATTATTTATTTATGTTGATTCCTGTGCCAATAAGTAAACCGTATTGATGTCTTTAACATTCTAAAAGAAACATTTTAACAAAATTGTTTAGATGCCAGCCCAATAATGAATGCGAATGACTGAATATACGTCTTGAAAAAGCACATGCGAATTTGAATGCTGTTTTGTTGAATTGTTAAATTGAATGGTTATTGTGTACGACTAGTCATAAAACAAAATCGAATGACTATTTTTTGCAGCATTCGATTTTGCGCAAAATAGAGTGGCGCGGCCGTTGGTTAAATTGGCTGCTCCTTTGCCAAAATTGACCGGAAAAAAATCTATATAATAAAACCAACAAATTACAATAAAGCTCGATAGACTTGAATATGTGAATAGGTTCCTGCGCGCACACTTAGGTCACTATCCGCTACATAGAAATCTAATTTTCCGTTTTAATAAGTGACCTATCTCTATAGGTCACTGTTTGCACGCATGAAATATGAAAGTAGGTCACTGTCAGCCACAATAATTGACCTTTTATCATTTCACCAAATGACCTAGCTATCTGGATAGGTCGCTGTTATCGCGCATGAAATATGAAAATGTTATTTTCACGATGCGACTTATGACTTTGACTATAACTCAGTTTTGCCTTAAAAACAGTTAAATATCATAATTTGACTATCCAAGTATATTACATAAAAAATTGAGTCAATACAACTTATGGTGGATTCAAAATAATTTCAAACGTGGTTTTTTTTAAATGACAAAAAATGAGATAGGTCAGATTGTGGTACGATCGACGAAATTACGACGTCACTAGTTTGCTTCTTCAAAATGAAATTTCACAAGGAATGAAGAGCCGCTTCCCTATTTTTGTTCTATTTTTCTTTTTGCAGATGAAGCCACCATATCAAGCTGGGATAACACCTTTGTGGAAGCCAATGAGGGCGAAGGTGCTATGCTGGCCTGTACGGCCAGTGGCAACCCCTACCCTTTGATAAGATGGTTGAGTCCAACCGGCTCCAGAATGACCAATCATACCGAGCCAGGCAGGATAACCCAGGTCGATATCATTCGCGGCGGGGATGTTGTCTATGGTTACACTGTGACCAGCTCCCTGCACATCAGAAACGTTACTGGTATTGGAGACTACGGCTTTTATGTCTGCACCTGTGGAAACGGTGTGGGGAGAGTGGACGCGTTGCCCATTCAGTTGACTTCAAGGGGTGAGTTTTCTCTAGCTATGGCTACGACTATTGTTAGGATACAGCTATTGTAGACATAGACAAAAGCCCTAGGCAATAGTTTCGGATGCGACAATAGTCATCTTTGGAACTGACTGACTATAATGTCTGGCTGACTGACTGACACACACTTGTGACTATAAGCCTGATTGTTCTCTGGTTAGAAGATTAGAGTAGTGTTATCGTATAGTATTAATCGCAGACGCTAAATCTGCCCGTTAGATAACATAAGACACATTATTAGGAGACGCCCTAATTAGCAATACACCGGTAGGCCACGCCTGCCATAGTAGTAGCGTGACGCGTGTCTGGCCAATCACTTGCGCACAAGTGCATTACAACCTAGTATAATTACATACAAGTACAACATGTAGGTATAACGTCTTTTGTTAGGAAATGGTAAACAAATTGCCTTTTCCGTTTAACAATACTGGGAGTCGGACTTACAGTTAACATTACAGCACTTTCCATGACTAGGATTGCAACCAGGCTGGTGATAGAATTGGGACGTACAAGTGAAAGAAAGAGAGTGAAATCAACAAAAGTGTGCTGTAAAACTGTGCATGAAGTAAAGAAATGTCGGACAAATTAATAATAGTGGAGCTAATCATCCAATACTGGCAGCTATGAAGCTAAATTGTGAAGGATGTCACATTATTACCCCGGTCATTGGGCCCACGAAACATTCCAAAAACCATCTCAGCTTCATGGGGAGTATACAGCTCGATGCCATTTCGGAGCAAAGCAGCTAATAACAACCATCTCTGCCCTCAATCACTTCTGCCCTCAAAGGTATACTCATTTAATCCTGGGTGGAGAGAAGCAATGAGTGACAAGTGCTTTGCCCAAGGGCACACGTACCACAGTCCCAGGCCGGACTCGAACCCACAACCTGCAGCTTTACCTACAGATTGTAAATTCAATGCTCCAGACCACGAGGCCACGGCACTTCACAAAATGGCAACAATTTGTTGGACCTTAAAATCATGCACTGTGATTGGTCAATTATTTGTAGCGTTGTGACCAATTGTATTGGTCTATTGTGAATCGCCTGGAATATACATGCAATTGGTATTGTGTGTAAGCTGTCCTACCCTGATTCGTGTGCCTGTTGGTTTAACATTAAAGGTAATTAATTTAAAGGCTCCTTTTTTGGTGAACTAGTTTTGCCAGCAGCACCGACGAACGTCTCCATCAATGAGGCTGTTAACACGGCTTCGTCCATCACAGTATCCTGGTCACCTAGCAACGAGGTTGCACCGAATCTCTGGTACCGCGTCAATTATAGAGAGCTTGCCGCAACGGTCGACTTCGATCCCAGCACACGCAGCGACAGACTCCACGACGTCACTTCGTTCACTGTGATGGGACTGTGTCCGTACACCGTGTACGAGATCGAGGTTTATGCAGCAAACGCCAACGGCGCGAGTGAAGCTGTAACGATCTTCGGCACGACTGCGCGTAAGTATGCAGTTAAATATGGTCATCTCTTGAAGGTTGACGTGTTGTACTCTTACTGAATTGACTGTTTACAGCTTTACTGTTTACTTTTCAAGTTGAGAGTACAGAGGTCAATTACACAAAACTTGTCTTATCTTGCAACTCATCTTAGGACTTAAGACAAATCCCCGCTCTAAGATAAACTTTGGCTAAGACATGTACTAAGATCAATTTCACTAAACCTACCTTATGAAAGACGCATCAAAACTACCAATTTGATGTCCGTTTGGTTTTTTTACCGTTAGTGGCAACAGTCCTAAAAAAAATGCGCAAACCAACTTTTTGCACGCGCGCCTGCATAGAAAACCAAGTTTCCCCAGAAAACTACTTTAGTAAAAAAAAAGTATAGTTCTGCACATCCTACACAAGAAAAACGAGTTATTGGCGTATAATTGTATTTTGTAAATTATTTATTTTTAAAACTTATACACATATTTATCAAAAATCTGTTCAAACCTGTTTCTTCTTCGAACCTATAACTCTAGGCTGACGTTCGTTTTGAACGAGAAGAAAATGCAACATTTTGCTATGAAAGAGTATCCTTGCACTGGCCTAGGAGAAACTGTGCAGTAAACTATTTTGTAGTATTGAACTGTGTACTTTACCCTCCTTATGAATGTCTTGGGCGTTGGGGTTAATATTCATACTGCATCTTTCTCTATTAAGTATGCACTAGGATGGTGAGCCTCACCGGGTGTCCGTACCAAATCGTAGCAGGAGGCAGCGTTTCCTTGAGCTGTGTAGCTGAGAGTACAAACCCGGCCACCAATCTGACTTGGCTGCGACACAACATTGAGCAAACCAGTCATGAACAGCCAATGATTACTGAGGGTGACTACGGTGGCCGAGTGACGACACTGGACTTCACGACGGGCGCACTCACCAGAACAGACGACAGGGTTGAATACAAGTGCTGCGCCGTACGACCATCGGTTTGTACCGCAGACGTGTGCGATACGTGTTTACTGAATGTTGAGTGTAAGTTTCATTTGAAACTGAAATGGTTCTCCACTATTAACCACGATCAGTTACGAATGCATTGGCGATGCTTTTAGACAATGTAATTCCCCTTTCCCACATACACGATTTTTCAAAGTAGAAAAATCTTGATGTACCGTAGCATTTCGCACTCAAAGGTTCAAAGTCAATTAAATTATACGTTAAGGTGCCCTCACACCGTAGCGATCACCAGTTGCGTATGGTTGCGAATACAAAATAGTGGTCATAAGTTCCGAACGCAACTCGCACGCAACTAAAGCCGTGTTCGCACTGGACTTTTTTGGGGAAAAGTTTTACTGAGACGATGGTAAAAAAAAAAATGGTCAAATGTTACCACTGTTCGCACTTGGACTTTCGACACGGGAAAATTTTACCGAGACCGCGGGAGAAGTAGCCGAGCTGTCATTATAATGACTCGTTAGGGCGCTTTGCCCGCACGTAAACAATGCAAAGAGCGCATGCGCGGTGTCTTGTGTAGCGTGGCCTTGCACTGGGAGGCCGGATGTACGTAAAATGGGAAAAGTACCCATCGTCTCGGTACGTTTTATCAAAAAAAGTCCAGTGCGAACAGGGCTTAATAGGTTTTATAGGTTTGAAGTACGCAACAATCACGCAGGTGATCGCAGACACACACAGAGTAAGTTCAGAAATTGTGAACATGTTCAATCGCAACAGGTACGCAACTCCTAAGTTATGAACGCAGGTGATCGCAAGTGATTTCTATTGTGCAGAATACTGTTAAAAGGCAGGACTCAAAAGTTACTCTGGCGACTTGTGACTCTTTTTTGTTGTATGTAAAAATTAAAATACGTGTTGTTTTTCCTTTAAATTTATTTTTAATCTGAAGATCGCCCTTTCTTTTCGGAGCCGGTGGTTCTCACAGACAGGCCAGTCGAAGAGGGAGATGACGTCATCCTGTCCTGCAGTGCAGACGCTAATCCCATGCCACCTGACTTCATCACGTGGGATAGGGTTGGGTCTTCTGACATCCTAACCTCAGTTTACAGCGCTGGTACGAGTACTCTGACACTAAGGGGCATAACAAAGGAGCAGACTGGTTCATACAGGTGTCGTGGAAACAATGGTATACCACCTGTTGTCTTTTCAACACCAGTCGACGTCATTGTACATTGTAAGTTGCATGGCATTGGAATTAGTTGTGTTAACATTCATTGTAAGGATTTAAAAGTATCACAATGACCTGTTTTAAACCCAATTGTTGTACATTATTTGGCAACATTGCCTAAAAATACCCTCTAAAAACTGTGTTTTCCTGCTTATGATCAGTTTGTATTTATGTTTTACTACACGCACTTGTCTAATTCCTAAACATCAATGTTTAATGGCTAAACCCTATCCATCCTCGTGCTAAACATGTTTAGCATTTAGCCAAGTTTACAAACGGATAGCAAGAAATTCTCTAGAAAAGTGTTTACTAGCTAATAAACCAAGTTTTTTGCAGTGTATGTGTATTTGACATCACTTGACAAATTTGGAGCGTTTTCGTAATGTTCAGAATACATGATTTGTTAAAGTCTTGTTTCCTTGGTGTTTTTTTTTCTCCCTCGAAGTTGGAGTTATCATAACAAACCCAGAAAACAACTACGCGGAAGCCAACATTGGGGAGAGAGCCGCTCTGGTCTGCACGGCGGAAGGCAACCCCTACCCGATGGTGACATGGTTGAGTCCGACTGGCACCAGATTAACCAATCAGAGTCACCCTGGCAGGATGTCACTGGTAGAGACCATTTACAGCAGGGGTGGTGGCGTGGAGGGGTACATGGTAACGAGCACCTTGCAAATCAGTGCCGTGACTGGAGAAGAAGACTACGGTTATTACGTGTGCGGCTGCGGGAACGGAATTGGAAGGGTGGACACCCTGACGATACTGCTGAATAGCAGAGGTGAACTTTAACTCTTGGGATAATTTGAAAGGTAGTATACATCATTTGCAAATATAAAACAAACTACTGATTTATTATGAGATACCTTACTTGACTGTAAGTGAATACCAGTCTCAAGCATCCTTTGAAATTTTGGCACCTGGTGTTTTGTGGTTTTCAAGAAAAAGTGCAATTGTGTATCAATTTTAAATAATTGCCGACTGACAATCGTTGGAAAAAACCCTGGTAACACTGCCCCCAGTTTCTTGAATTCGTCTGAAGGAAGTCAAGGATCCAGACTGCAAGAACAGCACTTTTTGTCTTAGTTTTTCTAGCTTCTGTGCATGACCACAAAACTTTTAACAGGTCATCGTCACAATATTTACTATAAAATATGAATCCTCATTCATTTTCGAAAATTACTGCAAACGCAAATGGTGTATATACTACCTCTTGGGAAAATACGAGTGGCTCAACTACAAGCGATAGATACGAGAGGTGATTGATAAGTATTTGTAGTCCATTGTAGAAGGAATCAGTTTTAGAAACGGTTATTTTGTAGAGCATACAGATCCTATCTGTGTAAAAGCCGTCATTGGCCCCAGGAAGTGGTTATCTGGGGTAAAATGGCGACCACCGAGCTCCTTCTTTAACCATTTCGTGCCGGGATTATTTTTAACGAAACTTTATCTGAGGCGGGTTCAGGCCGATGGTACCGGAAAGCACACCCACGCATTCCGGCCATGCTTGCTGCTGACAGACATTTCTGGCCTTGCCGTGTTTATTCGTCATCCGTTTTGAATCTGGGGAAACTTTGCGTGTATATACGTCCTCCGGCTCAGACTGGTTAAAAGGGGTAATCTACCTTTTGGAGCTAACCAAAAAGTAACCAAATACTGTTGAAAAGCTTACTTGTTGTAAAGATATTAATTATTCTAAACTCCCTGTGAAATTATTTCGTATGGCATGCTAAATAAGAAAAAAATAACAATTTGTCTCAGAGACACACTTTTGGAAGTTACAAATTTTGAAAATGGTGCGCGCAAGTGTTCAAACGACGCGCGTCACACACGTTGGCGCCCCTATTTGTCAGTTCAGTGGGTAACATGCGAGTAGTTGCAATCCGCTGGCTGAGAACGCACCCTTAACACAGATTGTGGTCGCAATTCAAATTTTGAGCACTTTTGCTGCTTCAATCGATAAAAATGCACAACTTACAAATGGTATTTTGTCCTTTTAACTTTAGGAAGGTACAGTAAAATGGAGTAACTTTGGTACGACATGTACATTCCAATAATGTTTATTTGTTGGTTTTACTTGTATTTTGGTTTATTATTTCTCTAAAAAAAAATTACGGATTTTATGCGATATTTTATAAATCTAAACAAAATTACCCCTAAAATGATCCGACCAACTTAAAGTTGCCCCTAAAATTGCCAAAGTTACCTCGTTTTACGGTAGTAGTCAGAGAGTGCTAAATCAGGAGAATAGGGCGGATTTACTCCTATAACTGTTCCAGGAGATCAGCATAGCAGGCCCTGGTGATAGTGTGATCCTTTCCGTGTAATCACTCAACAAGTTAAACTCCACGGAGTAAAACTGTGTATAGCGCCTTCTCTTTTAGGCCATAAACTTATCAATGATCCCTGAAACTAAAATGATGAGGTCAACTTGACATCATTTGCAATACTGTCATCTTGTAGAGTCTTTAAACTCAGCAGTACTAGAGTGTTAGTAATTGTATTATTATTTGTGGAGTGCCGTGGCCTCATCATCTGTAGGTAAAGCCGCAGGTTGTGGGTTCGAGTCCGGCCTGGTATTATGGTACGTGTGCCCATAGGCAAGGCACTTTGTCACTAATTGCTTCTCTCCATACCTGTGAGTGTACAGATAGTTATAGTGGGATCGATTTTAGCTGCTTTGCGCCGAAATGGCAGCATCAACCTGTATATTGTATATTCTCCCCAGGGAGTTGAGATGGTATTTGGAATGTTTCATTGGCCAAATGACCGGGGTAATAATGTAAAGCGCCTTAGCACCTGTCTGGTGGATATGTGTCCTGTATAAATACGTATTGTTATAACTATTATTTAGTTAAATTCTTCCAAATAGGCACTTTGGGAGACAAATTAGCGATAGTTTTGATTCACTTGGGAGACAGTGGCACTTAGGGAGACATTTCAGTGTCTCCCTAAGTGTCTAGCTACCCCACAAAACGATATTTGGGAGTTATTTTTGCTCGTAGAAGACAGATTTGGGTCTAAATAGCATAAATATGAAATTTCGTGGAAAAAGCTCAAGGTAAAAACGGGTTAGGTTACAATAAAGATTGTGCACGACTCTATGGGATTGTCTCCCAAAGTGCCCATTTGGAGGTATGTTTTTAATTATTATTATTATTATTATTAATTATTATTATTATTATTATTGTTATTATTATTACTTTGCTAGTTTGATTATTTGTAACACTGCTTTTTCTTTGCTTTCCTTGCGATTTAAAGTTGAACCAGTCCCTCCAACAAATGTCTCCATCGACCAGGGTCGAGTCACTGCTAACTCTCTAACGGTAACCTGGATCCACGGAAAGAAGACGGTAGGTCCCAAACAATGGATTATCGTCAATCACCGCAAACTAGACACCACCTCCACCACGGGCTTCGACCCCGGCACACGAAGTGAGAGGCTCTACGATGTCAGCGAGTACACTGTGGTCGATCTTCTGCCTGACACTGGGTACGAGGTTGAGGTCTACGCCGAGAACGTCAACGGTGTAACTGACAGTTTGAAAATAATTGGCAGGACTCTGAGTAAGTATAAATTAAATTGTCAGTGAACCCGTTTATAGAAAATTGTTTTTTAATTGTATTTCCCTAAAAATAAAATTTTAAATTTTAAGAAAAAAAACCGATATCAAATTTATACATTTTTTTACAAAAAGAAAAATCACATTTGTTGGCTTACCTTGTACTTCACTAAGTAAAATGTTATGTAAGCACTGTAAGGAATGTCAGGACAATGTTTTTAACCAGTTCGCAACAGGATTATTTAAACATCACCGAGCCAAGGGGCGGGATTATTTTTAACGAAACTCGATCCGAAGCGGGTTAAGGCCAATAGTGCCGGGAAGCACACCCACACATTTCCGGCCTTGCTCGCTGCTGACGAACATTACCGGCCTTGCTCGTGGCGTGTTTATGCGTCATCTGTTTTGAATCTGGGGGAAACTTTGCGTTTATATACTTCATCCGCCGCGAACTGATTAAAACCCGTTTATAGACAATTTCCCTAAAAATAAAATTTAAAATATAAAGGAAAAAACCCCGATATCAAATTAATACATTATTAGGAACTTGACACTATTTAAAAAAAAAAAAATCACATTTTTTGGTTCACCTTGTACTTTACTCAGTAAAATGTTATTTAAGGAATGTCAGGACTATGTTTTTAAGAGAGATTTGTAGCGTCGTAGGTGAAAATGTTCCCAAGTATTGGAAATATACGTGTTGGAGAAAAACAATTGCTCATTCATATTTTTCTCTGTTTTCCCACTATGCCCTGTGCCCAGTTTCGTCTCATTTTGCCAGAACGCCTCACATTCTTATTTTGTATAGGAAGTGGACCCACAATCAAGTTAATTCTTGTAGACGCTGGGGCCAATTTCATAGAGCTGCTTAAGCATAAAAAATGCTTAAGCACAAAACATTCTTGCTTAGAAAAACCAGCTTACCAGCCACAACTCCATGTGATGTATATTGTTTGTGATTGGTACTTAGCTGTTGTTAGCTTAGCATAACAATCGCATGGAATTTTGGCTCCTTACCTGATTTATTAAAGCTACAGTCGCATAGGGCTCCCGGCGAGTCACGGCGAGCCACGGCGTGAGAACCGTGACGAACCGTGGTCGATCGGGGCCACGCCGTCTTGACGTCGTCTTGACACCTTGGCACTCCGTGATAAGCCGTGATGAAACGTGGCGCGCCGTGGGCCAAAAAATAATTTTTAAACATGCTTTAAACTACCGTGACTCGTCGTGAAGCGCCGTGAGGCGCCGTGACACCGTGATGCTCCGTGACACCGTGATGCTCCGGGACGACACCGTCTCGGCGCCGTATTGACGCCGGGAGCACCGTGTTGGGGCCGTGTTGGGGCCATGACGTACCGGGAGTGTTTTTTCGAGCACGGTGCATCCCGCCCTCGTCACGGTGGACCACGGTGGACCACGGCAGAGCTACGGGAGCTCGCCGTGCAGCACCGGGAGCACGCCGTGTCGCACCGTGACGCACCGGCCCGACGCCGGGAGCTCGCCGTGGCAGACCGGGAGCTCGCCGTATTCCACCGTGGGGCACCGTGCCCTACCGGGGCGACGCCGGGAGCTCAACGGGAGCACGCCGGGAAGAAACCGTATTGTCGCCGTGGGTCGCCGGGTCCACGCCGGCTCCACCCCGTGGTTAACCTTGCTGGACGGTCTCGAGTCGAGCATCGACGATTTTGTTGCAATTTTCGTCACGGTGAGCCACGGCGCGGCCATTTTCAGCACCGTGGCTCTCCGTGGGTCACCGGGAACACGCCGGCTTCTATGTGACTTAAGCTTAAGCAAGGGTTTTTGTGCTTAAGTAACATTTTCTGCTTAAGCAGCTCTATGAAATTGGCCCCAGGTTATACTCAGTTATGGTGTTTTTTTTTAGTATAAACAACAATTATTATGTGTTTTTCAAATAAGGTGAGCTCGGTGATGCAACGCCGGAGTCCCCGGCTGAAATCACTACTGACGCCATGAAGAAAACCAGTACTACTCTGTGTAAGTTACTTGTATTTGGCAGAATATTATAGGTTTTCTCGGCTAGTTTAGAACATTTTTTATTCAAATTCACCAACTATCACATTCAATTTCGTCCGTGGACCAATTTTGTCCAAACCAATTTAGTCATTTACTTTTTAATTTTTAATTTTGGTCACTCTATTTAAACATTATCTCCGAAATATTCATCATTACAGGTTAATTTTCCCTTTAATAAATACTTTTTTAACAAGAAAAATTGTTAAAATGCTCCAAATTTTGTGACTTTTTTTCCGGCAATATTTCCAATGTTTTTTATTCATGTTCAGGGGCCATATTTTAGCTTATGCATAGTACCCTGTCTCTTAAATATGTGTTGTTATTATTACCCATACTTTGAGACCAGACTAGCTGACTACTGATGCCCACCGTGCATAGCAACGCGCTAGCGTTAGCAGACGACACGTGCATTTTGAAATGCTGTTGTATTCGGCCAATCACTGGCTTTCATGATGCTTGATTAATGCTGGTTCGGGGGACATTTATTTGTTTCTTCTTGAAAGCCGGGCAATAACTACAAAATAATGCCCTCCATGTGATCGAGTCTCGACCAATCAGAAGCCATCAACTCTCCTAGATATTTATTAAATTCGTGTAAGCAACAACTCAGGAGAATTTAATCTGTAATGACAAAAAATGTTGACCTGATGTTTAAAAGGAGTGACCAAACGTTGACATTGGATGATAAATGACTATTTGGTTTGGTGAAAGACTATTTGGTTTGGTGAAAGTGTGTGAATTTTTTTCTGTGACGAAATTGAATGCGAGAGTTGGTGAATTTGAATAAAAAATGTTTTAAAATAGCCAGGAAAACGTATATGAACCTCTTTATTGAATCTTAGGGTTGTTAACCAGTTCACGCCGGGATTATTTTAACATCACCGAGCCGAGAGGCGGGATTATTTTTAACGAAACTCGACCCGAAGCGGGTTCAGGCCGATAGTGCCAGGAAGCACACCCACGAATTTTTGGCCTTGATCGCTGCTGACAGACATTTCCGAAATTGAACTTGGCGTGTTTATGCATCATCCGTTTTAAATTTGGGGAAAACTTTGCGTTTATATATGTCATCCGGCGCGAACTGGTTAATAATCTTAGCTTTTAATTTATCTTTTTAGTTGAAGTTGACGATACAATGCCAGAGCTGAATGCTAAAACATCAGCCGCCAATGACGTCATGAGAACAAGCAAGTCTCTCAGTAAGTACCTGGAATGTAAAGGGTATAAGTTGATAAGACAATGTCAGAGCTGAACGCTGAATCATCAGCCGCCAATGACGTCATGAGAACAAGCAAGTCTCTCAGTAAGTACCTGGAATGTAAAGGGTATAAGTTGACAATACAATGCCAGAGCTGAATCGCTGAATCATCAGCCGCCAATGACGTCATGAAAACAAGCAAGTCTCTCAGTAAGTACCTGGAATGTTAAGGGTATAAGTTGATAAGACAATGTCAGAGCTGAACGCTGAATCATCAGCCGCCAATGACGTCATGAGAACAAGCAAGTCTCTCAGTAAGTACCTGGAATGTAAAGGGTATAAGTTGACAATACAACGCCAGAGCTGAACGCTGAATCATCAGCCGCCAATGACGTCATGAGAACAAGCAAGTCTCTTAGTAAGTACCTGGAATGTAAAGGGTATAAGTTGACAATACAATGTCAGAGCTGAACGCTGAATCATCAGCCGCTAATGACGTCATGAAAACAAGCAAGGCTCTCAGTAAGTACCTGGAATGTAAAGGGTATAAGTTGACAATACAATGCCAGAGCTGAATGCTAAAACATCAGCCGCCAATGACGTCATGAGAACAAGCAAGTACCTAGAATGTAAAGGGTATAAGTTGACAATACAATGCCAGAGCTGAATGCTAAAACATCAGCCGCCAATGACGTCATGAGAACAAGCAAGTCTCTCAGTAAGTACCTGGAATGTAAAGGGTATAAGTTGATAAGACAATGTCAGAGCTGAACGCTGAATCATCAGCCGCCAATGACGTCATGAGAACAAGCAAGTCTCTCAGTAAGTACCTGGAATGTAAATGGTATAAGTTGGCAATACAATGCCAGAGCTGAATCGCTGAATCATCAGCCGCCAATGACGTCATGAAAACAAGCAAGTCTCTCAGTAAGTACCTGGAATGTTAAGGGTATAAGTTGATAAGACAATGTCAGAGCTGAACGCTGAATCATCAGCCGCCAATGACGTCATGAAAACAAGCAAGTCTCTCAGTAAGTACCTGGAATGTAAAGGGTATAAGTTGATAAGACAATGTCAGAGCTGAACGCTGAATCATCAGCCGCCAATGACGTCATGAGAACAAGCAAGTCTCTCAGTAAGTACCTGGAATGTAAAGGGTATAAGTTGACAATACAATGCCAGAGCTGAACGCTGAATCATCAGCCGCCAATGACGTCATGAGAACAAGCAAGTCTCTTAGTAAGTACCTGGAATGTAAAGGGTATAAGTTGACAATACAATGTCAGAGCTGAACGCTGAATCATCAGCCGCCAATGACGTTATAGTGGCCAGTCAATAACACTCTCATTCATGCTCGACAATTGCTTGCTTGCTAATACGATTTTAATTCTGCCCATGATGTCTGCTCCCTAACAACTTGTAGAGCCAAACTGTATCCAAAACCACTGGCTGTGGCTGGGCAACTGGACAACTGATTAGCAAAAGTAACAGCACAATTGCCACACTATGGCTGCCTGACCACTGTGGTATACACACACGTGTAAACATGTTCACTTCATGAACTCTTCTAGGCTTGTGAGCTGGAATGTAAAGGGTATAAGTTGACAATACAATGTCAGAGCTGAACGCTGAATCATCAGCCGCTAATGACGTCATGAAAACAAGCAAGGCTCTCAGTAAGTACCTGGAATGTAAAGGGTATAAGTTGACAATACAATGCCAGAGCTGAATGCTAAAACATCAGCCGCCAATGACGTCATGAGAACAAGCAAGTACCTAGAATGTAAAGGGTATAAGTTGACAATACAATGCCAGAGCTGAATGCTGAATCATCAGCCGCCAATGACGTCATGAGAACAAGCAAGTCTCTCAGTAAGTACCTGGAATGTAAAGGGTATAAGTTGACAATACAATGCCAGAGCTGAACGCTTAATCATCAGCCGCCAATGACGTCATGAGAACAAGCAAGTCTCTCAGTAAGTACCTGGAATGTAAAGGGTATAAGTTGACAATACAACGCCAGAGCTGAACGCTGAATCATCAGCCGCCAATGACGTCATGAGAACAAGCAAGTCTCTTAGTAAGTACCTGGAATGTAAAGGGTATAAGTTGACAATACAATGTCAGAGCTGAACGCTGAATCATCAGCCGCTAATGACGTCATGAAAACAAGCAAGGCTCTCAGTAAGTACCTGGAATGTAAAGGGTATAAGTTGACAATACAATGCCAGAGCTGAATGCTAAAACATCAGCCGCCAATGACGTCATGAGAACAAGCAAGTACCTAGAATGTAAAGGGTATAAGTTGACAATACAATGCCAGAGCTGAATGCTAAAACATCAGCCGCCAATGACGTCATGAGAACAAGCAAGTCTCTCAGTAAGTACCTGGAATGTAAAGGGTATAAGTTGATAAGACAATGTCAGAGCTGAACGCTGAATCATCAGCCGCCAATGACGTCATGAGAACAAGCAAGTCTCTCAGTAAGTACCTGGAATGTAAATGGTATAAGTTGGCAATACAATGCCAGAGCTGAATCGCTGAATCATCAGCCGCCAATGACGTCATGAAAACAAGCAAGTCTCTCAGTAAGTACCTGGAATGTTAAGGGTATAAGTTGATAAGACAATGTCAGAGCTGAACGCTGAATCATCAGCCGCCAATGACGTCATGAAAACAAGCAAGTCTCTCAGTAAGTACCTGGAATGTAAAGGGTATAAGTTGATAAGACAATGTCAGAGCTGAACGCTGAATCATCAGCCGCCAATGACGTCATGAGAACAAGCAAGTCTCTCAGTAAGTACCTGGAATGTAAAGGGTATAAGTTGACAATACAATGCCAGAGCTGAACGCTGAATCATCAGCCGCCAATGACGTCATGAGAACAAGCAAGTCTCTTAGTAAGTACCTGGAATGTAAAGGGTATAAGTTGACAATACAATGTCAGAGCTGAACGCTGAATCATCAGCCGCCAATGACGTTATAGTGGCCAGTCAATAACACTCTCATTCATGCTCGACAATTGCTTGCTTGCTAATACGATTTTAATTCTGCCCATGATGTCTGCTCCCTAACAACTTGTAGAGCCAAACTGTATCCAAAACCACTGGCTGTGGCTGGGCAACTGGACAACTGATTAGCAAAAGTAACAGCACAATTGCCACACTATGGCTGCCTGACCACTGTGGTATACACACACGTGTAAACATGTTCACTTCATGAACTCTTCTAGGCTTGTGAGCTGGAATGTAAAGGGTATAAGTTGACAATACAATGTCAGAGCTGAACGCTGAATCATCAGCCGCTAATGACGTCATGAAAACAAGCAAGGCTCTCAGTAAGTACCTGGAATGTAAAGGGTATAAGTTGACAATACAATGCCAGAGCTGAATGCTAAAACATCAGCCGCCAATGACGTCATGAGAACAAGCAAGTACCTAGAATGTAAAGGGTATAATTTGACAATACAATGCCAGAGCTGAATGCTAAAACATCAGCCGCCAATGACGTCATGAGAACAAGCAAGTCTCTCAGTAAGTACCTGGAATGTAAAGGGTATAAGTTGATAAGACAATGTCAGAGCTGAACGCTGAATCATCAGCCGCCAATGACGTCATGAGAACAAGCAAGTCTCTCAGTAAGTACCTGGAATGTAAAGGGTATAAGTTGACAATACAATGCCAGAGCTGAATCGCTGAATCATCAGCCGCCAATGACGTCATGAAAACAAACAAGTCTCTCAGTAAGTACCTGGAATGTTAAGGGTATAAGTTGATAAGACAATGTCAGAGCTGAACGCTGAATCATCAGCCGCCAATGACGTCATGAAAACAAGCAAGTCTCTCAGTAAGTACCTGGAATGTAAAGGGTATAAGTTGATAAGACAATGTCAGAGCTGAACGCTGAATCATCAGCCGCCAATGACGTCATGAGAACAAGCAAGTCTCTCAGTAAGTACCTGGAATGTAAAGGGTATAAGTTGACAATACAATGCCAGAGCTGAACGCTGAATCATCAGCCGCCAATGACGTCATGAGAACAAGCAAGTCTCTTAGTAAGTACCTGGAATGTAAAGGGTATAAGTTGACAATACAATGTCAGAGCTGAACGCTGAATCATCAGCCGCCAATGACGTTATAGTGGCCAGTCAATAACACTCTCATTCATGCTCGACAATTGCTTGCTTGCTAATACGATTTTAATTCTGCCCATGATGTCTGCTCCCTAACAACTTGTAGAGCCAAACTGTATCCAAAACCACTGGCTGTGGCTGGGCAACTGGACAACCGATTAGCAAAAGTAACAGCACAATTGCCACACTATGGCTGCCTGACCACTGTGGTATACACACACGTGTAAACATGTTCACTTCATGAACTCTTCTAGGCTTGTGAGCCACACCTAAACACCACAATAGCACTAGCCAGGCACAAGAATTTCAGGTATGCAGGTAAGACTTAATTTGCATAACAAGTCTTCAGATGTCCATTACAATGCTATTGATCTGGGTCTTGCATTTGGTCTTTACATCCTCGCCCCTAAATTGTGGCTTTCACAATTAAATAATAAATTTAATATAAGACCAAATGATAAATTTAAACAACAAGTGTCCAATAGTCCGCAATTAATGTCCGACTGTCCATGAAAATACCTAGCCATCAGAATCAGCTTCGAGGACTAAGAATCAGCTTCGAGGACTAAGCATCAGCTTCGAGGACTAAGCATAGCTTCTGCACTGGTCGTAGCACCACCGAGGTTGCAGTCTTCACTTGTACCACTCGCACAAGACCCTTGGAGTCCTTTGTTGTGCTGACAACCCTTCCTAAGGCCCATGAACCTCTGGGCGTATTGTCAATTAGCAGAACTATGTCACCCACTGAAACATTCCGTCTGGGTTTCAGCCACCTTTGACGTTCTTGAAGGAGCGGTAAGTATTCAGACAACCATCTCTTCCAAAATACATCAACCAGATATTGAATTCTCCGCCATCGCTTGCGTGCATAACAATCATCCTTAGTGAATTCTCCAGGAGTTACACCTGCACCTTGAGCCAATAGCAAATCGTTAGGGGTCAGTGCTAGCAGATCATCTGGCTGTGTTGAACATGCAGTAATTGGACGGCTATTCAAGATAGCTTCCACCTCACATAGCAATGTGTACAGGCCTTCATCATCAAGTCGATGTTTCAGCTCATGCAGCAATCCATACATTATCTTTCTTACAGAACAAATTAATCGCTCCCACACTCCTCCAAAGTGGGACCCGGTTGGAGGATTGAACTCCCATATAATGCCTTTATTACACAGGGTATCTCGAATTATGGACTGGTTTATCTTGGCTAGCTCCTGACGCAACTCTTTCTCTGCTCCAACTAGATTTGTGCCATTATCTGACCTGATACGTTTCACCGTTCCTCGTCGGGCCATAAACCTGCGAATTGCATTGATTGCGGAGTCTGTATCCAACGATGAAGCTACTTCTAGGTGAATAGCACGAGAAGAGAGACAAGTAAATATTACCCCATAACGTTTCACTGCAGCTCTGCCACGTTTCACCATCAGCGGCCCAAAGTAATCCATACCCACATTGGTAAATGGAGGGTGGTTAGCTTCAAGACGTTCAGCTGGTAGGTTTGCCATCATTTGCTCACCTGGCCTACTCTGATACTTTCGACAGGTCACACATCTACGAGCAATCTTCTTGGATACACCATTTGCTCCAATTATCCAGTAATGTTGTCTCACGTGGCTCAGCATAGCATTTTTCCCTTGGTGACCCACATATCTATGCGCCTCGTCAAGTAGTAACATGGACACTGGCGACTCCTTTGGCAGAATGATTGGATGCCTCGCACTAAACTGAAGGACAGCTGCTCTGTCAATTCGTCCTCCGACTCTCAGGATTACATCTGCTAACACTGGATTCAGCAACACCTTGATTTTTACCATTAACATCAGACAGACGTTTCAGCTCATCTGAAAAGGCCTTCCCTTGCACGTACTTTATCAATGCCACTTTGGCAGCATCGACCATGTTAGGCGTCAGGTGAGTTACTGGACCCGGTTCATCTTCTACTCTATCCTTGGTCTTTAGCTGTAGGAATCGACGCTTAAACACCAATACCCAAGCCATTACCCTCTTCAACCGTGTCCAGCTCGAGTACTTAGTCAATAGGCCGTCTATAACCGATGTTGACTCATCAAGTAAGGCTGCACTACTGGATGCTTTAACCTCTGGGTCATCGGAATCAATCTGGAACATACGATTACTCGGCCACTCGCTTTCATTTTCCCACAGAAAATTAGGACCTTTCAACCACCGTTGATTACTCAAAAACTTATTGACCTGTAGTCCCCTAGAAGCATCATCTGCTGGATTTACCTTTGTCTCTATATATCTCCACTGACCAACATCAGAAGCTTCCCGGATAACTTGCACCCTGTTGGCAACAAATGTATGAAGACGAGCTGAATCGTTGGAGATGTATTTCAGAACTGCCGTACTGTCCGTCCAGAAAAATACGCCATGTATCTGATCGTCCAATTCATCTTCAAACATCTTATTTATGCGAACTGCAATGGTTGCTGCTGTCAACTCCATTCGTGGTATGGTCACTTTCTTCAGAGGAGCTACCCGAGATCTTGCACCCAAAAAACAGCAGTGAATATCTCCTCCTGTTGTCACCTGGCGTAGATAGGACACAACCCCATAACCACGATCACTAGCATCACTGAAATTGTGAATCTGGCGCTGGGCTATCTCAGACTTCAATGGTTTATAGCATCTTGGTAAAACCACATGCTCAAGCTTAGGAAGATCTGTCAACCACTGATTCCAAATAATCAAGTCATCATTCGTGATTTCTGCATCCCATTCGACGTTATCCTTACACAATTTCTGCAGAAGCTGTTTGACTGGTAAAATGACAGGGCAAGCAAATCCGAAAGGATCATAAACTGAGCTTACGATCGACAAGATGTTCCTCCTGGTAGGATCTTTAGCAGTCACCGCAGTTCTGAAGCCCAACAAATCAGATTTCACATCCCAGCTAACACCAAGAGCTCTTTCACGAGGCATTAATTGGGAAGAGTCACTTACATCTAGCTTGCAGTTCTTAGCAACGTTACCGGCAGGCACAGCTTGCATTACAGCTTGATCATTGCTGATCCACTTGGTTAGGTTAAATCCTCCTTTCTTACAAAGTACCGTTAGCTTGGTAATCAGATCAATTGCATCCTCAGTAGATTTAACCGACTTCAAGCAATCATCAACATAGAAATTCCTCAGAATTGTCTCTGCTGCTACAGTGTTGCCTTCCTCAGTATCATTTAATGCCGTGAGCCTCAAGGCATAGTTTGAACAAGATGGAGATGACACAGCACCAAAGAGATGTACCTTCATCCGATAGGGTCTTGGTTTCTGATGTAAATCTCCATTTGGCCACCAATAGAACCGCAAGTAGTCTCTCTCTTGCTCAGGGACTATAACCTGGTAGAACATTGATTCAATATCACCCATTATGGCCACACATTCTTGTCTGAATCTCAGCAAAACGCCAATCAAATGATTAGTCAGGTTTGGACCCGGAAGAAGTAGATCATTCAGTGCAATCCCATTATAACTGGCTGTACAATCGAAGACAACTCTAACCTTCTCCGGTTTTCTGGAATGGTAGACGCCATGATGGGGTATATACCAGACTCGACCGACCTGTCCGTCTACTTGTGATGCTGGCACTATTTCAGCATATCCATTGTCGAGGACGTTTGACATGAACAGATTATAATCACGATGAAACTTTTGGTTACCCTTTAACTTTCGTTCAAGGTTTCCAAGACGCTTCAATGCCATAACTGAATTATCAGGTAGATTGATGTCATTCTTGAAGGGCAAACTAATTTGGTAGTGACCATCTACTAACTTGCACGAACTGCCAACCCTTTTCATGAACAACTTGTCTTCTTGGGACCATTCCCGTTTGTCATCTATCGTGCGTTCTGGAAAGTCATAGTTTAGGCTTTCTCTGACCAGCATATTGAGCCTCTTGACTTCCTCATATTTTTTCGCAGCAACATCAACAAAATTTACCGAGAACGGACGACATTTCTGAGATGACCTCACAACATTCCATGCAACCCATCCTAGAGCTGTCTTTGTCGCATGAGGGCTACCTGATGGTCCCGTTCTGACCTCCAACGGCGAATATGCATCAGGAACATTATTACCAATCAATAGGTCGATCCCTGCATTGATCTGAGGTAGAGGAACATCCTTCAAGTGTTTCCAGTGAGATACATCATCATGAGTTGGTATATGATGTTGCTTGACAGGAAGTTTATCTTTGGTGTAAACCCTTGGAATCTTGACCTTGTTCATACCATCTAGACCTTGTACTTCTAGACCCTCAATTAAGTACGTATACATACTGTGTGGCTCTCCCATGGTTTCCAGCTTAATGCGCATTCGTCTGCCCACACCACATAACTTCTTCATCAGAGCTTCACTGCAGAATGACACACTACTTCCTGGGTCGAGGAATGCATAGGTCACCACGTCATTAAACCCATGAGAAAGTCTTACACGAACTGGGACGATTGCCATAGTACACTGGCTTTCACTTTCATCATCACATGCTACGTTGGTATACTCAAGACCTGTACCCCCAGGCTCGACAGTTGACCCTTTTACATCTGTACCCGTGACTGTAGGTTTAGCAATGATGTTCATGCGATTCACATGTAAAAGAGTTGGGTGCCGACCCTTGCAAACAGTACAGGTAGCTTTCATGTTGCACATCCTTTTCATGTGTCCCATCTTTAGACAACCAAAACAAAGACGCTTCTTTCTCAAAAACTCGATGCGATCACTCCAGGGTTGTTCTCGCAACTTGGAGCATCCATTCAACAAGTGTGGACCACCACAACACCAGCACATCTTATCGGTACTTTTCAAGGTAGTAATTTCTTTTGTTTCCCTTGTTGCCATGGTTATTTTAGGCTTTGTGACACCACGAAGTGCAGCTTTATTCCAAGGGCTCGCAATTGAAGCAGAAAGAGCATCTCTACCATAAACCGGATCATTGGCCTTTTTGGCCTCAAACCTGACAAACTCCACTAGTCGGTGAAATTTCACCATTTCTCCTTTGTTCTTGCACTGCTGTACGAGAGACCTCCATCTGTCGTGATATATGTATGGAAGCTTCATTACCATGGTCTTGATGTTTTCACTATACTCCAAGTACTGCAAACTACCTACGCATTTGACGGCACTCTCACACTCGCTGAGAAAAATTGCAAAAGCATCTAGAGCCTTCGGGTTATCTGCCTTTATTTGAGGCCACGAAGCAGCTTTCTTGATGAATGCGTTGGCTATCACCTCTGGGTTTCCATACCGTTCTGTTAGCTCCCTGACAGCTGCTGTGTAGCCAATAGTACCATCTAGATAGCTATATCCAGTTATTATTCTGTGCGCCTCCCCTGTCGTCAACTGCTCTAGGTAATAAAGTCGCTCGTCATCAGTATCACACAACTTCGCAACCCTGGCGTTGAACATCCTCATAAAGCTTTTGAACTTGATGGCCTCACCACTGAACTTTTCTACATCAAATTTTGGCCGCTGCAGATGCCTAATCATCTCATTCATGGATTGACCAACAACATCATCTATTACTTCTGGCAAAGTACCTTTCGATTTCATCTGTTTATCCACACCAGCTGTAACTTCCGGTAGTTTACGTGTAATTTGACCAGGATGTTTACCTCTATCAACAATATATGAACCGCCCAGTTCACGTACATGTCGCACACCACTAACATCAGGTAATTGCGAAGGACGACTTATTGATCGATGTAACAGTGGAGTACTGGCATTCCTCATCTCAGGTTGTGGAGATAGTTTACTTGAAGCACCTATGTCATACTGATCTAGAAATTTCTCAAATGAATGCATCCAGTGAACTGCAGTTTCCGAAGCCTTCACTGAACTTGGCCTTTCATCATCCCTTCTAACATCTTCAGATTCAGATTTGGCATCAGTCACGTCTGCCCCAGTATTCACATCAACTCCATTTTCCGAGGCCCCTGGCTGACTCTCCTTACTTCCATTGCTGACATACTCCAACTTCTGCAAGATCTTACATTTCGCTTCTGCGATAGCAACCTCAGTTTCGATCTTTATTTCCAATTCACGCTGTACTAATTTCATCCTTTCCAGCTCAAGAACTTGTTTCTCCTTCAAGGCCTTCTGAATAGTAAGTAACTCTGCCTTTCTTTGCTCTTCTTGGACGAGTAACTGGGATGCCTTTGAGAGTTTCGTTGATCGCGATGATCGCGATGATCGCGATGACCGTGGAGCCTCCTGTCTGACCATCCAATCTTGGATCTTTACCCGTACATTTGAAAGCCAAATCTCCTTATCCGAATACCAATCTTTTTCAAACTGTAAACATTCATCCTCACTCAACAACTGACAGTATTCATCATAACGTTCCATAAATTTCTCAAAGAAGTCCATCCACTCCTTATATACATCTTTCATTTCATCGAGGGATGGATTGGTTCCCAACTTGTCACGAACGGCATCCGACTTAAACTTCATAGATCGCCATACCTCGCCTAATCCCTTGTACTTCAACTCTTTAGTGTACGCAGCACCCTTCTGCGTTTGCTTCCTTTGCCGTTCCGACGTAGACATCGTTGTTAGATACTATAACTGTCTTTTTGCTAATGATATAGTGGCCAGTCAATAACACTCTCATTCATGCTCGACAATTGCTTGCTTGCTAATACGATTTTAATTCTGCCCATGATGTCTGCTCCCTAACAACTTGTAGAGCCAAACTGTATCCAAAACCACTGGCTGTGGCTGGGCAACTGGACAACCGATTAGCAAAAGTAACAGCACAATTGCCACACTATGGCTGCCTGACCACTATGGCTGCCTGACCACTGTGGTATACACACACGTGTAAACATGTTCACTTCATGAACTCTTCTAGGCTTGTGAGCCACACCTAAACACCACAATAGCACTAGCCAGGCACAAGAATTTCAGGTATGCAGGTAAGACTTAATTTGCATAACAAGTCTTCAGATGTTCAGATGTCCATTACAATGCTATTGATCTGGGTCTTGCATTTGGTCTTTACAGACGTCATGAAAACAAGCAAGGCTCTCAGTAAGTACCTGGAATGTAAAGGGTATAAGTTGACAATACAATGCCAGAGCTGAACGCTGAATCATCAGCTGCCAATGACGCCATGAGAACAAGCAAGTCTCTCAGTAAGTACCTGGAATGTAAAGGGTATAAGTTGACAATACAATGTCAGAGCTGAACGCTGAAACATCAGCTGCCAATGACGTCATGAGAACAAGCAAGTCTCTCAGTAAGTACCTGGAATGTAAAGGGTATAAGTTGATAAGACAATGCCAGAGCTGAACGCTGAATCATCAGCCGCTAATGACGTTCATGAGAACAAGCAAGTTTCTCAGTAAGTACCTGGAATTTAAAGGGTATAAGTTGACAATACAATGCCAGAGCTGAACGCTGAATCATCAGCCGTCAATGACGTCATGAGAACAAGCAAGTCTCTCAGTAAGTACCTGGAATGTAAAGGGTATAAGTTGACAATACAATGCCAGAGCTGAACGCTGACTCATCAGCTGCCAATGAAGTCATCAGAACAAGCAAGTCTCTCAGTAAGTACCTGGAATGTAAAGGGTATAAGTTGATATCTTTAATATAGGTTTTCCAGGCTATTTTAAAACTGTTTTTAATTCAAATTCACTATTACTTTTACATCGTCCGAAAAAAACAAAATCACGCGCTTTTACCAAACCAATTTAGTTATATTTAGCATTCAATTTCAAATTTGTGTAACTCTATTTTTAAACATTTTTTTTGAAAATATTCGTTCTGTTGCCGAAAGGCAGCATTCAGATAATTGTCTTATTTCAAACAATTTCAAACTTAAATGCTATATAAGTAAATTAGTCTGGTGTGTGATTGAGTCAAGCACACATCAGACTATTTTATAACATAAGTTTAAAATTGATATGATGTAAGACATAAGATAAGATATAAGATATAATATTCGATTTTGGAATGCTGTCTTTCGGCAATATCTTAGACAAATTTGATCTGTAATGATGAATATTCCTTAACCAGTTCGCGCCGGATGACATATATAAACGCAAACATTTCCCCAAATTCAAAACGGATGATGCATAAACACGCCAATTTCAAGTTCGGAAATGTATGTCAGCAGCGCGCAAGGCCGGTAATGCGTGGGTGTGCTTCCCGGCACTATCAGCCTGAACCCGCTTCGGATCGAGTTTCGTTAAAAAAAATCCCGCCCGTCGGCTCGGCGATGTTAAAATAATCCAGGCGCGAACTGGTTAAATAGAAAACCGAAACTTGAAATTGAATGATAATTGGTTTGGTGAAAGCGTACCTGTATTTTTTTACAGACGAAATTTAATGTGAGGGTTTGTGATTTGGAATGAAAAATGTTTTAAAAAAACCGGGAAAAAAAGTATAATATTATAATAGAAACACTCACAAGGTTCTAAACATGTGCCTTTTTCCTTTTTTTGAACTTTTAGGGTCGTTAATGATTATAATTTCTCTTTTAGTTAATGTTGACAGAACAACACCAGAGCTAAATAATGAATCACCAGCCGCCAATGAGGTCATGAGTACGAGCAAGTCTCCCAGTAAGTAGCTGGAATGTAAAGGTTATCTTTTGGTATCTTTATAATATTTCCAAATCAGGCACACTGTTTTGCAATAGAGTCTTTGTGTGACTGTTGCCTTCTGCAAATTGTGGACACATATTTGATTTGATTTTAAAGGTAGAATACATCATTTGCAGATATCAACAAATTTTACTACCGAATTATTAAGAAATATCTTAAGAAATATATTTATTTTAAAGTAAATAATGATTCTAGGCATCCAGCAAAATGATTGCGCTACATATCCTGTAATTGTTTTGAATTTAAGTTTTTTATAAAAACAATTCTTGCTATTTTCTCGGCATTCATGATTGTAAAATTGTGGACAGTACAGTTAAACGATATTTACTATAAAAAAACAACCCCCCAAATCCACCCATTCATGATAATTCAAGCAATTATCAATGTGTATCCTACCTTTAGGCCTGCTTTTTAAGAATCCTCGAAGTGATTATCTTTTTGTAGACGTTACTTTTTAACATCTGATACAAATTTTGATTTAACATCTGATAAACATGGACAAATTTTACTTCTTTTTATTTTGGTTATCTGTTTTACAAATAAATGAATACATAAATCACTGCCTTACTTTTTCTCCTTTGAACAGGCGAGTCTGGAGCTCAAAGACTAGCAAATAGGGGTACGTATGCATTTTAATCAACAAACAAATAAGCAAATATGATTTGTTTTAATTCATTAACATAAACAGTAGTATGAACTTACACTTGTACCCCACGACCCGTCTCTTTTTCAGGAACGGCAAGACATGACTAGGTTGGTTTTCTTTTAAAAAAAATGAAAGGTAAACGAAAAAAAAAAAAAAATGTTGGTTAATTTCAGGCCTAAGTACGCCTTTAAATGTACATTAACAAAATAGACACTGTCAAATTAAAGTTAGTTAAATATTGATCAACTTTGTAATATCTGTTGTCTTTTAGTTGTTGCACACGACTATTCTGGGCTAGTGGCTGGCATAATAGTCGTGTCAATGGTTGCATTCATCTGTATAGCGATTATTGCTGGGTTAATGTACCACCGAAGATCAACTACCAACAACATGGGTAAGCTAACGGGACAAAACAAATGTTACGTCATTAAACTCAAAGACAAGCGAAACATTTTGTAAAGCAAGTCTGTAAGTAAACCCAAAATTAATTATTGGAATTATTATTATTATTTGGAAGGATGGCTGGAACTGGTTTATCTTGTCTACAAAATGTGTTGGTTTTATTGACTCTTCTGGGTACACGTATACAATGTCACTGCCTGATGCTCCTAACGGCCAGTATTTATTCCTCAATCACTGCATTATACGCATGACTACACAGAGGCCTTTGTCCAGCAGCTGCACTGCACGGGACCCAAACGTACACGCGTCACACAGGCCGCATGCTACGGCATAGCACAGCTGACAACAGCATTCCGGATAGAATACGTGCCAAGGAGTTAATCTCTCTACATCTACACTGAACAAAAATATAAACGCCCACAAAAATATAAACGCCCACAAAAATATAAACACCCTAAAAATGGTTATTTGTCTTGATTTGTAAAAAACATTTGTGTCCATCTCTGCCAGTGAGGAATTGCTCAGTGATGCAGTAATTCCACCCACATCTGTCAAGCTGTTGTCCATCAAAGACACCACTGGCGTTACATTTACACCGCAGCATTATTCAGTGCAATATACGTTTTGGTCAACCAGGGGCCATATATTCATGAAACCTTAAAGCCTAGTTGGTTTACGTTGGTTTACGAGGCTGGCCAGCTGTGGTTTGCTTGAGTCACTCTGATCCTGCTCTATGATGTGCCGATGAGATACTGCAGCAAGACCAGCCTTGTACCGGCCGAGGATCATACCGGCCGTAAAAGGGCCAGCCATTAATGGATGCCGGGCCTATAGTTTCATGATTACAATTTAGTTGTCAACGCCATAGTATAGACTACTAGGCATTTTAGTGTCCTACTACAAGGCCTAGTTGGCTACTAAGTTGAGGTTTCTTGAACATGGCCCCTGACCCTTATTTGACGATATCATCTGCTCATCAGCCCATAAGCATTACACCGTGTTCCTCTTTTCATTTTGTTTTTAGAGATTCCCGATTGCCAGTCGAAGCTGTAAGTATTACCTTCGATAGTATCACGATTTGAAATAAATAATACAAATCACCCCGAACAAAAATCATTATTTGATTATCTCTGAGTTTGCTTATGATAAACTTTGAAGCAGAAGAAAAAAAAGATCAAGAACTATTTTTAACATATGAAGCAAGAAATGAGACGGAGTTAACCAGATTCGAACCACAGACTTTGCAACCCATAGCTTATCTCTTGGTTGAGGACAGCCGTTTTTATACAGTTGTTCAATGTATAGCTGCGTTGCGATTGCGACATTTACGCACAACCCAGCAGCTGCTGAACAAAAAATATCGCGGACCGCTACATATGTACACGGGCTAGTATTAGGTGTCTTCCATAAAAAATGGCGCACATGACGTAGGCAACAAGAGGGCGCTATTTAACAGGACAAACGCCATCTTAAAAAAAGGGCACCTAAAAAACGCTATACTGAACAATCGATATACCAAAAAAAAACATGAGCATCCCATGTTGTTTATTTTAGCTTATAGTGGCGTTCCATAATGAATGTTTGTGAGTGCGATGGTAAGAATAATTTCTTGAGGTGACAGAGTGGAATAGAACATTCCATCTGTCACCGAATGAAACTATTCTTTCTAATGCACAAACGTGAACAAACTTTCATTGTTTTTATGCAATGCCTGAATAAATCCTCACCGTCTAATTGGTCAGAGCGCGACCCAGCAATGGAAGTTTTATTCACCGTTGAATTGAACCATTCCATAATTGTTTTTGCGGTGCGGCAGCGTGCCGCGCGATGTAACAAATAACTCGATGCACAACATTCCACAAATCAGATGACGGGGATTTATTAAGGTGTCGTATAAAGTGATATATATCGATAATATGCGATATAATTCTTGTATTTTTAACAGCACGTGTCATTCCATAAAGTACGACAAGCAAAGTGATGTCATGATTGAAAAGGCAGAAACCGTAGGTACGGTATTTGTTAAATCATTGCTCTATCAGTATAATGGAAAGGCGTTGTAGATGTACAAGTTATTTTACGTGTATCAAACGAGAACAATAGTGCTCATGGTGATTTTTAGCCTTGTGCAAGACGTTCGTCGTTGGCTGCGCGTGTATTTTTTTTTCCAGACGAATGAGGCCACTTTATAGCATAAATGAGCGTATTTACGCCACAATGAGATTGGAAAACACTTAGGTTCTTAGATCCTTACTTTCCCTTAAATTAAACTCACTCCAACAATAAACTTAGAAACCAAAAAATGTGCAGAGACCAAATTGGAAGACCAGTCGAACGATCTATAACCTAACTCATTATCCACTATAAAGCTACTGTGAAAGGTCGACAGAAGCTGTTTTTCAAAGTTTTTCAAAGAAGCTGTTTTTCAAAAACCTCAATTTCTCTTCTTTCTTTAGTGGTTTTAGAAGAGACTTACTCTTTTGGAGAGTGAGTTTTTTTCACTGAAAATTAACATCGCTTTATGTTTAGATGCTCAGTTTTAAATGCACCCATAATATCATTAGGCCTATCATTTCACTTTGTTGCAGACATTCCACTACAAGTTCTGACCTCTGACCCCGGAGAGACAACTCGTGTACACGAACCTAACAGCAACTAAACAATATGTGACCCACTCTGCAAAAATGAGTCGTCTGTGTACAGTTGGTCAGAAAGAGCAGGAAATAAGCTTTCATTTTACATATGGCCCAACTCTGTAGTGTAATGCATTGATCTTTTACGATTGTTTGACATTTGCTTTTCCTCAGTTATATTAAACATGTCTATAAAGGTATTGTATACGTTTGGTAATTGGAACCCACTGTTTGTTTGAATCCTATATAGTTATATGAATAAGATTAAAACTGCTGCAAACTGCTTACTGGCTGGAATGACCTGAAATATACAAATCAAATAAGTTAAGAGGGCCTAATTAATATTTCGATCTTAACATAGATATATACCATAAAACTAACCTGTACAAATTTCATTTCAAAGAGTGGTAGCGATTTTGAGATATTGGAGCAGTTATGTCCACGCAGGAAGAAAAATCTGCATTGGAATACACACTCTGAGAAACGTCACTGCAGTAATGCTTCTCAGATTCAAATTTGTGGGAGTAATTACCAAACGTTTACGATCCCTTTAAACAAAAATGAAGATTTATCATTGTAGTGCTTCATTAGATGCTATGGTGATTAAAACGTGATTAAATTTACTTTAGGCATCAAAACAACCTTTTTAAACGATCAGTTCTAAAAAAAATTGTTGTCGGAGAAACCAACATTTCTTAAAACCCAAAAATGATTTGTTGAAAAAAAATCACTTCTGAGACAATAAGTAGTCCTTTACGTGAAAATGTATTATGCGACATCAGACTCATTTTTGTAGAGCGGGTCACATTATGTTTCTAGGCTGTTTGGCGCACGTGGTCATAGTAGTCAACTATGTTGTAGGCCCCATTCTTGACTATGTGGGTTATAAGTAAAATCGAGTGTACATTTTCAGCCGCCTGATCAGAGTACGTTTTCCGAGCACTTTCTGAGTACTTTCCGAGCACTTTCTGAGCTCTTCCCGAGCACTTTCCAAATAACAGCAAATAAAACACGCATATTATTTTGTGTTTAGCCCCTCGTTAAAAATGTACAATAATTTTGTTAGCTTTTAACTGTGTGTTGTAAAGTACAGATTTGAGTTAAATTCTACTATACAGTTGCGAGATGATTTTTATTATAAACTTATTTTATTTTACTGTAATGTTTGAAGGATTATTTGTTCATGTAGTGCCGAGGAAACATGCTGTAATATTACCGTTCTTTTCGCTTTTATTACCGTGTGTTGTATGGGGAGTATCGAATTAGGTAAAACAAATGACTACAGTTACGAGATGATCTTTATTATAAACTTATTTTATTTTACTGTAATGTTTAAAGGATTATTTGATAATATAATGCTGTGGAAATCACATTGTAATATTCAGTCATCTATCATTATTACAATAATTGGCTGTACAATTAAATCAATTGCAAAATTGTAGTGTTTGCAAGCAAACTTGAACCCTTGATCCTGATTAGGGAATTGTGTGCCAAAAGTGTATAATCGCGTATTGTTCGGTGCATGTTTTTTTTTGCTGGACCCACGTACGTGGGAAGATGAAACGTTTTAACGGCATATCGTCGCATTTTTACTGTGCGTTCAAGTATTTAATATATAAAGGTACACTCGTTCCGCTCACGGTATTTAGTGGATCTTACGAAAATATGACAATCCGACGACTGTATGGCTGGCGTGCATGCTTGCTCGTTTGCTTGCTTGCTCTTTTGCTTGCTTGCTCGTTTGCTTGCTTGCTCGTTTGCTTGCTTTCTCGTTTGCTTGCTTTCTCGTTTGCTTGCTTGCTTGCTCGTTTGCTTGCTTGCTCGTTTGCTTGCTTGCTTGCTCGTTTGCTTGCTTGCTCGTTTGCTTGCTTGCTCGTTGGCCTGCTCGTTGGCCTGCTCGTTGGCCTGCTCGTTGGCCTGCTCGTTGGCCTGCTCGTTGGCCTGCTCGTTGGCCTGCTCGTTGGCCTGCTCGTTGGCCTGCTCGTTGGCCTGCTCGTTGGCCTGCTCGTTGGCCTGCTCGTTGGCCTGCTCGTTGGCCTGCTCGTTGGCCTGCTCGTTGGCCTGCTCGTTGGCCTGCTCGTTGGCCTGCTCGTTGGCCTGCTCGTTGGCCTGCTCGTTGGCCTGCTCGTTGGCCTGCTCGTTGGCCTGCTCGTTGGCCTGCTCGTTGGCCTGCTCGTTGGCCTGCTCGTTGGCCTGCTCGTTGGCCTGCTCGTTGGCCTGCTCGTTGGCCTGCTCGTTGGCCTGCTCGTTGGCCTGCTCGTTGGCCTGCTCGTTGGCCTGCTCGTTGGCCTGCTCGTTGGCCTGCTCGTTGGCCTGCTCGTTGGCCTGCTCGTTGGCCTGCTCGTTGGCCTGCTCGTTGGCCTGCTCGTTGGCCTGCTCGTTGGCCAGCTCGTTGGCCAGCTCGTTGGCCAGCTCGTTGGCCAGCTCGTTGGCCAGCTCGTTGGCCAGCTCGTTGGCCTGCTCCTTGGCCTGCTCCTTGGCCTGCTCCTTGGCCTGCTCGTTGGCCTGCTCGTTGGCCTGCTCGTTGGCCTGCTCGTTGGCCTGCTCGTTGGCCTGCTGGCTGGCTGGCTGGCTGGCTGGCTGGCTGGCTGGCTGGCTGGCTGGCTGGCTGGCTGGCTGGCTGGCTGGCTGGCTTTACTCTGGAGTAATACGCCTTTTAACATTATCACACACAATATAATTCAATGAAAACACCCAACACTTTTATACCCAGCATGAGATCGAGGGACCACCCCCCCCCCTATTTTTAACTAACGCACACCCCCCCCCCCCCCTCTAAAAACATAAAAATAATTCCTGAGAAACCACAACATTCCGCAAGCACAATGACCACCAAAAGGAGGGGGTTCCCTTCGTCTTATGTCTTGCTTCATATCTTGCTTCATATAAACCCTTTCACCCAAGTAATATCTGTATATTATAAGAGGCTAATGTCAGTGATGTACTAAAATGAAGAGCAAATGATGTACTAAAATAAAGAGCAAATGACAACTTGTTATCTTAATATAATACACAAATTAACAACAAGGGAAAATGACTCTGTAAATTTGCATAAACTTCAAGGTAAACAAAGAAATTGGCAAGGTGAGACTTGAACGTGCGACCTCTGGAACGCTGGTTTGGTGTTCTGGAGGTAGCAGGTTTGAGTCCCGCTTTGCAATTTCTTTGTTCACTTTGAATATTTGAAATTAAATGGTAAATGATAAAGCGTGTGAATTTATTTCCCGGACGAAATTGAATGTGAGAGTTCGTGAATTTGAATAAAAATGTTTAAAATATCCGGGAAAACCTACATTTTTTAAAACAACATTAAGTAACAGTAATTTTGACATAAAAAGTGCGCAGTACTATTCGAACTATTCACAAGATTCCCAAGTCAAAATTTCAGCCTTATGCAATGTTTAATTTGGAAATGGTAACACAATTGAACCGTTAAACTCGATTATCTCAAAAAGTGATTGTTGCTTGATTGGGATGCTAACGCCCTTTTCCTCGGCACGTGATGATATAGTTATGCAGTGGTAATATATACTAAATGACTAAATTGCTTTGGTAAAAGCTTGTCAACATTTTTCTCTGATGAAATTGAATGTGAGAGTTTATGAATTTGAATGAAAACATATTTTGTTAATGGCCAGGAAAACGTATACATGTATTGCATAGAGGGCTGTCAAAGTGTAGATTTAAAGAAAACATGTAATAAGTTGTTTTGTTGCTTAAATCAATAAAGTATAATGTTGACAACAACATTGTGTGTGAGGTTGTGTTTATTTTCTGTGATAAATGGGGGATTTTTTTTTTTTAATGTTCGGTCAAACCACTCTGCCCCTCGAAGAGAAGCCACATTAACATAAAACTTCGCAAGGGGTTGGCAACAATCGAGGCCTAGACTGTGTGCATTGCAACAAGTGTCCGTCTTTACATGGTTTTTCATTCTGAATCGTGGTAAATATATCATGCCGACTAGGTGTGTAGATGCTGGGTGTAGAAAAACTACTAAGGATGGAGTAAGCATAGAGAAAGGAAGCCTTCATTTTTAAGTTTAAGTGGTTTTTTTAGTATGATTTTAGTATTATTGTTTTCTTAGGTGAAAGTATGTGTGCAAAACAGTTTATTAGGTCAGGTTCATTACTATCCTGAGGAGAGCAAGAAATTGAAAACTCCTAAAGTAAGGGTCACGTGCTTTAGTGGTTGGGAATTTCCAGCTACGCGTAAGTACAGACTTGTTTCCGGTCCGGAAGAAAACATTGATATATAAAACACATTGAGCACCACTAGGGGCAGTCTTTTTGCAGCCTGCTATTACAGACAACAGGATGGGATCGCTCTGTCAGTTTTACTGCATAGTGACGTGCCTGCTATGTGCCATTGAAGGTAACAGTGCGATTTATTTTGTCGTTTTTAAAGTTCTAAAGAGAAAAGCACAAGGCAATGGTCGCAAGTCGAGCCTCTGTTGAAAAGCTGTTTAATAGTCCAGGGAAAATACCTAATTTTGTTTTGTTGATATCACACAAATTGCAATAGAATATTTTCCACCACAGTGCACTTCTATAGGTCCCTAGAATGACATACTAAAAAACTCAAAAAATCCAAGTGGTGGAAATATGACTAATTTGCATAAATCGTTAATCTCTGCCGCGTAATATATTTAATCCTGTATTTGGGTATATTATTATTCTTTTTTTGAAAAGTTTATTTTGGTAATTCTACTTACATATCCTTACTTCAATAACATTTTCTAAAGCATATAACTATAAGTGACTGAATAGTTATGTGAACATAGTAATTTCCAAAATGACAACTTCGTGAACCCATAATTGTGCGCATATTACACTGTCTCCAGATATCATCATGTGCCAGTATGCAGCAAGACAGGGGGCAAAGAAGACCCTAGCACCCCCCCCCCCCCCCCACGTCCCCGTTCCCGCCCCTCTGCCTTCGCCCCCGCCCCTCCGCCCTCTTCCTCTTTTGTGTTGGTCATTGTGTTCCTGAAATATCAGGAATTCTTTTCAGATATCTAGGGGATCATGTGTTTGGTAACAATTAATCCGCCCCGCCCCCCGTAGATCCAGTGAACATGGAATGTTGGCTCCTATAACTCTATTTACCAAGCAACATTTTATAGCTCTATGAAATTGGTCCCTGGATGGAGTTGCGTATGGAAACAAACTTGTTTGACTTTGTAACCGTGTATCATTTGTGGTACCAAATGTGAGACGTGAACTTTATTTTAAGTTTCAATTCTTTAAAAAACACTCATTATATTTTTGTCAGTGCAGTTTAGTTTCAAATTGCCCATGTTTTAATTCCGAATGTTAATTACTCACTTGACACGAACTGTACGTTTTATTTACAACTCCCACACCATGTGGGCCGGCTGCGCGGCATGTGTCTGCCCAACTTTCACAGGTAAATCAATCATAATTTTAACACCATTTCCATTGCTTTTATTTTACCAAATAATGAAATTGTTTTTCACTGTAAACCCCCATATTTTATCACCACATTATTATAGATTAGTATGGTAATAGTTTTGGACAAGATTTTAAAGTCTAAATGGCGATTTTTAAGAGATGATTTAGGGAGCACTGTCAGTGTCACAAAAGGGTTTGTTTAGGGTTAGACTGCATGACCATGTGCGGTACGCGTGTATGGACAGTACCTTTGAGAATGTTGGGAGGAGAAACTACAGAGATTTCTATGAGATTTGGTCATAATTTTTCTAGATTATAAGGTGTATGACTGGGAGGCGGACTTGCATGTAATTCTTATTGTTGGTGTTTGTATTCTCGCGGTCGGCATGACGTCACCGGGCCTTGCTTCTTGGTCAGTGCCCAGTATCAGTGGTGTTTAGTTATCGCTCCCTCACTCAAACTCAATAAGTAGAAATGAATAGTGTTGTGGTCAAGGTGGAAAAAACCTAAATAATTAATTATTGTCTAACACTACACCGAAATATTTCTAAATTTAATTGTTTTCAAAAGTAACATTATCTCACACGACCATCTTACACCGAAGAAATTAAAGTATTGTAACGAAGATTTCTCTGGGGTCGTCTACACACACAAGAAAGACTCTTGACACAAGTGTTCCTTTATTTCCGGTGATTCTCTGCCGTTTATTGTGGACTCTCGCCAACCAAACATGGACTTCAGGCTCACACAATCACGCGGTCCCAGAACTGGTTAGAACCAGTTCGGCGCTTGCGCAATCCAAAGGCGGGTTTCCGGGGCGATCCCACCACCGTGGAATCGCTCCAGCGCCCTCTACCGCCCAACCGGCACGGGCGTTACAGTATTCATTTTTTATTGCTGTAAAAAAATATAGAATAGAAAACACGTAATTCCCTGTACAAATTGAATGGAGGGCTTCCCCTTTGCCCGGCGGCGTGTGCAATAGGTGGAACAGCCTCCGACCATGCGAATAGGTTTTTGTTGTGTTGTGCATTTAGGGACCACATTGATGTTGTGTGTGCAAGTGTTTTCAATTCAATAGAACATTTCAACTTATTTGTGTGCAACTGCAATTCATTTCAAGTGTGTGCAACTGCAAGTGTTGGTCGGCCTGTATAGGGGTCGATCTGTGTATTTGTGTTTTCCTTCTTATTAACATGTTCGTCATGCCTGCGTAGTGTAAACACATTTTAATCTTAGATAAATTGTTATATGGGCCATTCCAAGGTTAGTAAAGTTAAATTTTTAGCAAGTTACAATATCTTATTTGACTCTTGCATCTAAATGTGCGAGTTTCAAGTCCCAGTTATGTTACCATAAGTACATCCTACCTAGGTTTACTATATAGTAAAGCATACAAACATTTCAACATACATTGTACACTGGAGTTGTGATGTTACTTTTAATATCGGTTAGTAGTGACGTTACAAACAAAGGACATTCATAAAAATGTAATGTCTCTGGTCGACCAGACAGGAATATTAAATATTAATGCAACGGACGGGGAATATTGCAAATTTGGTTTTGGGGTTGCGTAATTCATATCAATGATTGTGTAGCCAATCTCTTGTTGAAACCCGACATATTAGCCGCACAGGCTATTTCAAGATACAGCTCGTCAAAGTTGAAATGGAGTGAAAAATCTGGCGAACATCTATTTTTTGTTTGTTTGTTATTTTGTTATTCTTTATTATATGTATACTTTAACCCTCAGTTAGGCCTAAACAAAATCAACTTTATTGATGAGAAAGTACAAAAATCATGCATTTGAGGCAAACTGTGTCCTAAAAGTGGTAATGTTTCTCCGAAATACGGCTTCCCTTCTCTTTGAACGACCCCTCCAAATTAGGATGACTCGTATCATATAACATAAATAAGAAGGCAACAGTTAACATCAATATAACAAACATACAAAAATTAAAAAATTGCACACACAAGAAAATTATACACACACATCAGCGTATTCTTTTCGTACATTGCGGGGGACAATCCATAGGGTTTTATGCTAAGGGAAATGTCCCTAAACTCAAACTCAGAACCCAATTCTACCTCTAGACCCCTTTACTGGAGACCAAATGCGCTATGGGGACACAAAAATGTCCCTACTACTAGGTCCCTTTTTTCAAAACAATGATATAGAACACAATGATATTGTCCTCTATTGTTCAACGTCCCCTATTTAAAACTAAAAAAAGGGAAGAAAATCTATATTATAACTCCTTGTACCAAACAACGACTATGGGGGTCGACCAGACAGGAAAAATAATTATTAACCCAATGAATGAGGAATATTGTAAATTTGGTTTTGGGGTTGCGTAATTCATATCAATGATTGTGTTGCCAATCGCTTGTTGATTTAGCTCAACTTTGAACACGAGATAAGACAGGACATGTTTATGACATAAGATCAAAAGTTATGACAATAGACACATTTTTAAGGGAATAGGCCTATAATCTTCAACAAAAATTGTTGCGTCTTTGAGGGGTACACCGTGTATTGCGTCAGAAATGAAGCGACTATTAACATTAAAGTATGACGGTGATTTTATAAAATGCTACCCTGTAAAGACTGAACACAATGAGGACAATAGGAGTGAAAAGGTCTCCACAACAACACATGGCAAAAATAGCCCTCAGACAATTTTGTATTCGTGAACAAAGCGATGTCAAAACAAGAATACAATTTAAGAATGAGTGCATGACGCTGTGTTCTGTGCCATGGTTCCAATGTCTACACAGGTTCTATCGGTGAATATATTGGCGCTGGCGAGAGAACACAGATCGTTCTAGGGAGCTACCAGGACTTTCAGATTCGCACCTGGAGCGTTTCAACCACCAGCAACTGGAGGATTCGCCTCAGGTTTTCCAGCTTCGACACCGAGGAGTGCTGCGATTATCTGCGAATAGAGGACATATCCACCAGTCAGGAGTGGAGGTTTAGCGGGGCCTCCACTCCAGATGACGTGGTGTCGGAAGGAAGCCAACTTCAACTATCTTTCAGCTCGGATAGCAGCGTGACCGGTGGAGGGTTCAGTCTTTGGGCTAGCAGCATCCCCAGACCAAGTATGTCAATGGGCCGAATAAATGTGGAAGTAGCACCTCCATGATACAAAACACTAGCAATTACTTTTGCTTACATTTTCATACATAAAAAAAGAAGAAATTGTTAGCAAGCAAAAGCTTTTAATTGTAGGTGTAAAATAGCAATTTCAATATCACAAAAATATCACACCGATGACGTGACGTTCATGTTTTAACATGTAAATGTCATAATAGATATCACATGGTTGTTTTAATATTCAGAAAGGGTGGTTGTTACTGATTCCAATAATCATTGTTTGTTTTGTGTGACTTGACATCTAATGTGCAGATTATGCAAATGAGCTGAGTGGTCCCATATTGCCTGCACCTATACTAAGGCTGCAACGGTTACACGGTTAACCGACCGTTCAAACGGTTACACGGTTACATTTTTCCGTTTTTTTTTTTTTTTTTTTTTTTTCTGTTTTTTTTTAAATTTTTTTTTTTATTTTTTTTATATTGCTATGGTTACGGTTAACCGAAACCGTAAAACGAACGGTTACACGGATAATTTAATAACCGCAAACTGACAGCCTTAATACTATACCCTATGGACAGTAGACAAAACAAGGAGTGGTATTTTTTACATATTCCTTAATCTGTTTTATGGATACATTTACTTTACTGTCTAGCACCCCCAACATCAACGTCTCTTTCCCTGCGAGATTCCAGTGGAACCAGACTAGTGAGTGCTGTTTCAGTGGTCCAGGGCACGCCCTATACTTTAACGTGTGACGTGCAGGACACCAGCCCCGCTGCAATCATTCGCTGGTACCTTGACGCCACCCTGAGGGAAACTGCTGGTGCACCCAGCCTAGGGGAAGACAGCTTGGTGGACACCAGTGACGCTTGGACGTTCACGCCCAGCCGAGCCAATCACGGCCAAGAGGTGAAGTGCGTGGCCAGCAACACGGCGTCACTGGAACCGTTCCCGTACGTCACGGTCACACTTGACGTCATTGGTATGTTATTTTATGTAGTAGTCGACTGTGCGCTCAAAATACGTTCTCCTGGTCGGACATCCAGGAACCTAGCTCAACTTCCCATTGTTTATGCACTTAGCGCGATAAGGGCATTTTGAGGTTTACTGCATAGTTTTGCTATGAACGGCTTGCCCCTTAGAGACGTCATGCTGATCGCGATAATTATCAGATAAACAATTGTCAGGGAGATTGTAGCCTTGAATTCAAGGCTGCGCTGTATCTACAATGTACGTTTGATCACTGGCTGTACATCCCACACTATACTGTACGCGCCAGCCGGCGTATACTTCGTCAGAAGCACAGACTTGAATATTTTGCCACTTCGGGGTAGGTCATATAAAAACTTATGAGCTGCTTTCTATCCAAGGGATCTGATTGAAACAGGATTCACAAAGAAAACTAAAGAAAAGCATAAAACCCAAAAGTGACATAATAATCAAGGCTTTTTCTCCTGAAGCACGCTGGCTGGACTCGCACACTGGCTGGACTCGCACACTGGCTGGACTCGCACACTGGCTGGACTCGCACACTGGCTGGACTCGCACACAGGAGCGGTGCATGATCGTCGTACCAGAGTGTGGACTATTCTCGCATCGGCATGACTTCACAAAGGGGCGAGCTGTCGGCAACATGCAGGTCAAACCTCAAAGTGCATACTATAGGAAGATAATTAAACGAGATTATCGGATGTCTGACCGCGAGAATAATCGAACGTACGTTGTTAAGATACAGTGCAGCCTTGTTTTCTGGGTGAACCGGCTATAGTGCTTGTGAATCCCAATGTGTTGTTTAGTGTACAACATTTACTCATTAAAACACAAACCATTTTTAGCTATATACACTGAAGCGGTCCAACTGGCAATAAACGGTCGTAAATCTGTACACGCAGCTGGAGACCTCAATGCCTTCACCACTGTTCAGCAAAGGTCGGTAATTGGACAATCAATATCCGGTTGCGGCTTGGGGGGCCGTTCACACTCCTTCTAGTTCTTTTTCCAGGCATGTAGGTACTATACGCGTATCTAGACCCAATCAATGCAGTGCGCGTATAAAATATGTTGTTTTATCGCGTATCAGTTCTGTTCTAAATCCAGTCTTGTCAAAAAGCTCCTGTGGAATTCCAAGGACTTTCCAAGCATAACTGAAATAGCTACTTTCTTTGTCAAAGATTTGTCAAAGATGACAGTAATTGATATGTGTATTATTTGTGTACTCTGTGCAACTAAAAAAAGGTATACGGGCTGGAGATGACGCTGGGATCGGATTCATCAATACAAACGATAAACCCAGTGTTGAGTCAAGACTATTTGTTTAATAAAAATGAGCACTTTAACTGTGAGTACAAGTAATGTTTCCTTCTCATTCACATCAGTACTCCCAAGCTCCATTGAGCTGTGGGATTTAAAGGGAAACTTGACAGCCAGTAATGATACCGGTACATCATACATAGTAGCAGGAGTGGAGCATCAATTCGCTTGCGTGGTTCCTGGCATCAACCCAGGCGCAGACTTCAACTGGACCCTTGGCGGCATGGTGATCATTGTAATGGATGACACTTAAAAGCTCTTTATCTTTGAACTTTGACTTTAATCTTGAATCACGGTTTAATCTACATAAATAAAACAAACAATGACAAATTACATCAACACTTAAAATCAGAACAGTGGTGTAGCAACTTGCATGCTGTGTCAGTCACATAAAGCATAGTACATGTACACATTGTGTATGTTTGAGTTTCATGTACCTACATAAACATGCACCAGCCTGTGTACATTATTTCTTGCCTGTTTTTACACAATATGTCCCACAAATTAACTAGATAAGAATGTCCACAAATGTCTTGCAATCATAAAGGATTTGAGTTTACAAACTTACGACTTTGGGCTGTCCTAAAGAAACCAAAATGTTCCTGACAAGCATGTGACGCTGACGTAAAAGAATTGATCTTAACATGTCCTTGTTTTCGTGACCAACGGTGATACACAACAGCGCCCTCTTTTGATACAAAAATACAAGTTAAGGAAAGTTGACCAAATTAGCATAATATTTAAAAACAAAGCATTTTGACCTTACATCCCGACCCCTTAAATGTCGTGTCTAATCTAAAAATGACATTTACCCATTCATTACAAATTTTCGGAAAAAATGCAGGCGTACCTTTAAGTTTGTTACCACTGTTTTTTGGGGGGGTTCTCCATTATACACAATAAACACTATACACATACACCCAAAGTAATAACTTCTGAATGTAATCATATAAATCAATATACATGTAAATCAGATACGTACTTGAGGTTTGAAATTACTGATAAACAAGAACAAAACAACTTGCAGCTATCAAGTAACTCGCGACTCGGCCCTTTCGACTGACTCTAGAAGACAGAGTTTCTGGACTGGCCTCGTCAGGATAGAAGAACTTGTTTTCACCTTAGCCGATCTGACTAAGTTGTCCCCTCCTGGATGCGTTTCAACAACTCGTCCTAGGAGCCATTTACTCCTCGGCAAGTCCCTACTAACAACAAGTACCAAGTCTCCAACCTTGATATTTCTCTTTGGCTCAAACCATTTCTGTCGTTCTTGTAGCATAGGAAGATATTCCCGAATCCATCTTCTCCAGAATACATCAGCCATATACTGCACCTGTCTCCATCTTCTCTTTCCATACATATCTTTCTTGTCAAACACCCCAGATGGCAGGACATGCCCCTCACGAAGTAGAAGTAAGTGATTGGGTGTTAGCGGCTCTAGATCATTCACATCATCTGACACTAGTTATCGGCCTTCCATTGATGATGGACTCAACCAGACACATCAGTGTGGATAAACTCTCATCGTGCATAGTTTGCTCTTTCATGAGTGAACTCATCAGTTTCCGTGTAGTCCTTAATTGCCTTTCCCAGGCTCCGCCCATGTGTGACGCGGTAGGAGGGTTAAATTTCCACTTAACACCTTTCTGAAGGAGAAACTCACTGGTCTTCTGCTGATTCAAGGACCGAATAGCTTCTCTAAGCTCTCTCTCGGCTCCTACAAAGTTGGACCCATTATCAGACCTAATCTCTTCTGGCTCCCCGCGTCGACACATAAACCGCTGTAACCCATTAATGAAAGAATCTGCTTCCATGGTATGAAGGACCTCGATATGAACGGCTCGCACCACCATACAGGTAAAGATACACCCATAGCGCTTAACCAAACTTCGGCCTTGTTTAACCATGAACGGACCAAAGCAGTCCACACCAACGAAACTAAACGGAGGCTTGTCTGGAGTGACCCTGCTAGATGGAAGATCCCCCATCTTTTGCTCGACTGGCGATGCCGATGTGCGTCTGCACTTAAAACAATCCTGCACGATTTTGCGAACAGTAGACCTGGCCTTAATTAACCAATATCTCTGACGCAATAGGGAAAGTACATGCTCTCTTCCAGAGTGTCCGGATTCTTGATGTAAGTGTCTCACGATCAGAGTGACTACATGGTGGGTTTTGGGCAGGACGGCTGGACATTTCACTTGCTCATCTACCGGAGCATTCTTCAGATGACCACCAATCCTTTTGATGCTATCAGCTGACAACACTGGATCAAGCTTGTAGAGCGGACTAGTCTTCTTGATGTAGTCATTTGGCCTTCTGGGAGCCACCCTGTCCTTGTCGAGAAACTTCAACTCTTCAATAAAAGACTGTTTCTGGATATACCTTATGATAGCATTTTCTGCTTTTGTCATCTCATCTACGGTAAGTAGCATCTTCATGTCAATTGTCGGTTGTTTGTTTGCCTTGGCTCGCAAGTAGCTCTTCATCCTCAGCAACCATGCCACGTTCTTCTTCAGTCTATGCCATGATGAGTGTCTTTCCAGCAGCCTGTCCACCACATTGACCTGCTTCATCTCATTCACAGCATATATAGTGACCGCTGTCTTGTCTGGTTTTACCTCTGGATCCTCATTTGCAAGATCTCTCAGGCTCGGCAATTTTGGCCACTCACTCTCTTCCAGGCAAATGAAGTAGGGCCCCTTCAACCAACGCTTGTTAGTAAGCAGCTCTTCAGCTGTCTGTCCTCTTGATATATCATCGGCAGGATTAAGCCTGGATACAACGTGATGCCATTGATTTGGTGATGACCCGCTGTGGATAATTGCCACTCTGTTTGCCACAAACGTGTGAAACCGACGTTCTTCATTCTTCACATACTGAAGTACTATGGTACTATCCGTCCAAAATTGCGAATCTTCTAATGGCACATCTAACTCTCGACGAACCATGGCATCAAGTTTGACGGAGAGTGTCGCACCCATCAATTCCAGCCTGGGTATAGTCATCTTCTTTATTGGAGCTAGGTGTGACTTTGCCAAAAGAAGACAAGACTGTGTGTCACCTTCCGAGTTTGTCATGCGCAAGTAGGTTGTTGCTCCATAGGCCACTTCCGACGCATCAGAGAAATGATGCAGTTGATATTTGACCACCTCACCAAAACCATAAGGCTTGATGCTCCTGTTGACCTTAAACTGTTCTATCTTAGGCAGTTCGTGTTTCCATTGTTGCCAACTGTCGAGATGCTCCGATGGAAGTGGTTCATCCCAGCCTAGCTTTCTGCGGCACAGATCCTGTATGATCACCTTTGCTCTCAAAGTGAATGGACTCACAAACCCATGCGGATCGTAAATCGAACTGACCATACTGAGTATTCCTCTTCTTGTCAAGGGCTTGTCGCTGGGACTTATTTTATAGCCAAAACAGTCCAGTTCAACGTCCCACTGCATCCCAAGAGCTCTTTCTGTCGGCAATGCTTCATAGTTGAGATCCAGCTCCTTGACATCATTCGCTCTCTCTTCAATTGGGATGGATGCAAGAACTTGTGGGCTGCTGCTTATCCACTTTGTCAACCTAAATCCGCCTCTTGCCAGAAGACTACAGAGTTCATTTGCCAGTTGAATTCCCTTCTCTTCACTGGAGACTGATTTCAAACAGTCATCTACGTAAAAGTTGCGCATCACTGTGTCGACTGTGTCAGGTTGGAAGTCTGATCGGTTATTCTCAGCAGTACGCTGCAAGGCGAAGTTACAACAACTAGGACTCCACGTACCACCAAAGAGGTGCACGGTCATCCTATACACATTCGGCTGTCCAGAGTGGTCACCATTAGACCACCACAGATATCTCAATACATCTCGCTCTTCACGAAGTACCTTAACCTGATGGAACATGGCTTGGACATCAGCCATAAGAGCCACTGTTTCCTGCCGGAACCTCAACAGTACTCCTAACAGCTTGTTTGTCAAATCTGGCCCACTTAGCACCTGTTCATTCAAGGATGTTCCACAATGCTTTGACGCACAGTCAAACACTATGCGCACCTTGTTAGGCTTCTTCGGATGGTACACCGGATGATGCGGGAGATACCACACAACCCTGTCGGTTAGATGAACTTCCTCATCTGGCACCTTTTCAGCGAAGCCCTTGTCGATGAGGTCTTGCATGCCCTCTGTATACCGAGTGCGCAGTATTGTGTCTCTCTGTAGCCGCTTGTCTAACGAAAAAAGGCGACGTTCTGCAACAGTGCGATTATCGACCAAGTGTGGAGGGTGATTATCGAATGGAATAGGCAACTCATAATGTCCATCGATGAGACGAACACCTTCCTCCCATACCGCAATAGCTCGCTTGTCTTTCACCGACATTCCCTTGGTGTCATCATGAATCGACTCAGCCGTATCCAACTTCCAGAACATCTTTAGTTGTCTTTCTAAGGTGTCGTCAGATGCAATAAAGTTGGATGTAGCTGTGTTCCTGTTCGCAATTCCTAGTGGTCCATTCAGAGACCACCCGAGCTGCGTTCTGGTAGCATAGGGGCTATTTTCTCACCCTTCTTGACTTCTAGCGGCAAAAGTGCTTCAGGCACATCTTGCCCAATCAACAGCTGTACTCGCCCCCTGTCGACCTGTGACAGCTTGATATCTTGCAGGTGAGGCCATTTTTCAACATCCTCTTGCTTGGCCAAGTTGGTGTCATGAATAGGGAGCTCACGTCTTGTATACACCATGGGAAGATGAACTGCCTGTTCACAGTCCATACCGTTAACAACCAAACTAATCACAGTTGTTGCTGTCTGTACGTTTGCCCCTGCCAAGGTTGTAAGAGACAACGTCTGCCGTTCACCGTCGAGTCTCAGCTGCCTCGCCAACTCTTCAGTACAAAAGGTGCTCGTTGACCCATTGTCCAGGAGTGCACAAGTGTCAATACAAACACCACCATCTTTAGCCCTGACCTTCACTGGAACTATAGGTAATGCAACTCTCATTGCGCCGACCCCTGTGACATTACAACTTTTGTCTACCTCTGTGTCTGTAAAACCACTTTGCACTGCTGCAGCTGGTTCCACTGGTGCCGATGTGAACTCGGTTCTCGGGGTTGGCTGACCTGCAGGGATGGGTTTTATTTGATGCAAGAACTTAGTATGCTTTTTTCCACATCCTGCAACTGAGCAAACTCGATTTAAAGTACATGAAAATGTCATATGCCCAGGTTTCAAACAATTATAGCACAGTTTTGCTGCCCTAGCAAACTCAAGCCTATCATCTGGTCTCTTGGCCTTAAATTCTGAACACCCAAACAAAGTGTGACTACCGTTACACAGTACACAGTATATCATATTGCCAGTAGGTTTAGCATTTGCCATCATGGTGTAACTGCTTCTACTAAATGTAGACCTATTTGCAGGTATTTTTGCAACATTCTGGTTTGTTACATGTTTCTCCCTTGGATTACTCAGGGCACCATACACGGGATCATTAGCTTCTTCTGCTGCATCTTCAACAAAATCAACCAAATCTTCTATTTTGGGTGACCTATCCATTTTCTTTCTGATTACCCTAACCACCCTGACCCAACGGTTACGGACGTAACTTGGCAATTTCTCAACCATTGTAACAAACACTTTCTGAGTGTTAATTTCCTGAATATATCCCATTGCATTAAGGGTCTCCTTACAGGTTCTCAAATCATCGGCATACTCTCTTAGTGCTTTCTTGTCATAGGGCCCAATACTACTACCCTCTGTAACCTTGCTTACCCAAGCTTCAGCGATTGTGTGATTGTTACCAAACCTTTGTTTAAGCAAGACCTTAGCCTTCTCATAACCCTCATCTGGCTGCATTACAGAACAACATTGTATCACTTTCTTTGCCTTACCAGTACAGTACTGTAACAAACGGATCAACTTGGCACTATCATCCAAGCTTGATTTGTCAACAGTGTTCTCAAAGGATCGCATGAATGCCCAATACTGCAAAGGATCCCCATCATAAGTCACTAGTTCTGCCTTTGGTAGCTGTACTGCTTCAAGCAGACATTGTTGGTGCCGTTGTCCTTGCTGCACCAACTCCAGAACTGTTGTCTCACTGTTCTTGTGGGCACTGACAGCTTCCGTTTCCTTGACTGATGAATCCGCTGTCTGGTCCGGTCTTGATGTCTTGATCGGATACGCCGTCTCCCCGGTCTCTGGCTTCATAAGTTGTTCCTTAATCCTGTCCAGCTCCGTGGTTTGGTGTACCGGAAACGTATCCACCACTTTAGGTGAACTCTGTGGGGGTGTCGCAATCCGAACTCCACCCGATGCCTGACCTGACAAGGCATCGTATTCATAATCTTCATTGCTGTCATTAAGTGCATAAACAGCTTCCTCCTCTTGTGCCTTAGCCCACTTTGTTTGTAGGGCTAACTGTGTCTTTCTTTGACGAACCTTTAATTCTTCAACTTCTAGGGCTTGCAGCTGATGTAACAGTGACTCTTCTGCTTCTAAAGCAGCCTTTCTGGCAGCCGCTTTTACTCTGGCACTGGCCACCGATGACCTTCTGCTGGCCTTCGACAAGCATTGACTCACAGAGTCTTGTGGACGAATGAGTTCTTCTTGTCCACCAGTTTCCGTATCTGCCCCAGCATACTCTGTGGCTGAATGGCTTTCACCCTGATGTGACGTTCCCGTCTTTGTAGTGCTCATATTGATGTCGATCTTAAAGTCCAGTCATTAAACTCATGTAATGGATGACACTTAAAAGCTCTTTATCTTTGAACTTTGACTTTAATCTTGAATCACGGTTTAATCTACATAAATAAAACAAACAATGACAAATTACATCAACACTTAAAATCAGAACAGTGGTGTAGCAACTTGCATGCTGTGTCAGTCACATAAAGCATAGTACATGTACACATTGTGTATGTTTGAGTTTCATGTACCTACATAAACATGCACCAGCCTGTGTACATTATTTCTTGCCTGTTTTTACACAATATGTCCCACAAATTAACTAGATAAGAATGTCCACAAATGTCTTGCAATCATAAAGGATTTGAGTTTACAAACTTACGACTTTGGGCTGTCCTAAAGAAACCAAAATGTTCCTGACAAGCATGTGACGCTGACGTAAAAGAATTGATCTTAACATGTCCTTGTTTTCGTGACCAACGGTGATACACAACAGCGCCCTCTTTTGATACAAAAATACAAGTTAAGGAAAGTTGACCAAATTAGCATAATATTTAAAAACAAAGCATTTTGACCTTACAATCATCGCTGACAACATTAAAGATACTATAGCTAATGCTGAAGGGCTGATTACAAGCACCAGTGTCATTAGCCTGACCACCTCCTGGACTTACCACGGAGAAAACATTCAGTGTATGGCATCAAACTACGACGGTTCCCCCGGTGTCTACGTGAGCTTGACTCTAGATGTGAAAGGTATGGGTGGGCTTAACAACTTATATATAAAATGTTCATACCACTCTGGCCCAGCTAAAGGTTTATGCTGTTTTTAAACAGACGTCATTATAAAATGTGAATTCGTTCCAGGGGTTTCCCTTAACTTTTTTTTTCAGTGGCCCGCCGGGCTACCTAATTAGAGTTTTCAGTCGCCCGAAAGCATTTTCAGTGGCCACGTGTGCATTTGCCATACTGTGTTTTTCACCGAGGTTACGCAACGCCAACTGCATTGTCCGACCTTCCGCGAAAGCCCGCCGCGCGTTTGGTAAAATTGCCGTAACGCGGCACGGCAGGGCACGGCACGGCACTTCACAGCCGGCCAGCCCACTGCTTGTTGTAATCGCTGATCTTGCGGGAAGATTTAATTTGCATCCGCCACAAAAGCTATCAAAACTAAACCTCGCATGTGACAACAAAACTGGCGGAGTTATTGTAAAAGCATATTAAATGTTTAAGGTTGAAAACATTTTTGGAAAAAAAACGGAGAATGTTGGCCTAAATCAATCTTTCACACGATGAACGAACGCCGAGCTGACCAACACACCACACAAGGCGAAGCGTAAACAGAATGCAGGAGAATGCAGGAAACATGCCGCGGTAGAACATTTTGTAGAAACACGCTACATCGCTCAAGAAGGACAAGCGTTACTACCTCGAAAGAAATACATTAACAGAAAATAAAAAAATAGGAAAGGGCGACCATGATCTGATAATTAACCTGCAGGATATGACTTTCTTCATTGAGGTTTGTTTGCCAGGCATTTTTACATCTTACGATGTCAAATTCGACCATTTCGCGTAACGGAAAAATACATGCATGTCGGCCATGGACTGGTTTCGGTCCTTAACTTTGTCCATTGAAGCGTGCGGCGGAAACCAATCCAACAATGCGCCTGCATTATGCATGCTTTGCATGGGGCGAGCACATGGCTTTTTGGCACCATCACCGTTTTTACGTACGCTTGCGGTAGGGATGTACATGTACATGTATGTGTGCCGCACAGGCCATGCGCGCCATGCGCTAGCGCTAGCCATAGCAAGCAGGCTATAAACATCGCGAATCTGTATCGATCCTATCTCTGCAATGCACGTGCGCGTGCACTGTTGTGTAAAGGTACTGCTGTACATGTACTAGTAAACAGTTGATCTGGGAAATCACATGTAATGTATTCAATATTTTAACTCGCCGGCCGGACGACCGAGGCAGTGTTTTGAGTCGTCCGTGGCTGTTTTGGGTCGCATTTGGCGAGCTGGCGACCGCTAAGGGGAAACCCTGCGTTCACACTATGAGTTCTTGAATGACAGAAATGAAGTTTCATCCTTAAATCACCGTGAAATTTCATGGTGTTTTTATGGTGAAACTGCATTTCCATTGTTCCATATGAACTCGGTGTCATATAAGACCAAATTTTGAATACTGCAGTCTAATTTGGGGAAACATGGCAAAATCTAATCTGGATATTTTAAATTTTTGACAGACTTCAAAACAAAGCCATAACTTTCATTTCACCGTATCTTTATAATGCAGAGCTTGTAATTGTAGGCAAGTTACAGAGCCCTCAATTTGCCTCAATCCACTTGACAGTCTCAAAATACCTCAACTTGCAGCACGATGCTCAACAAGGCAGTTATCTGCATTTCACCAATGCAGTTGTCCTTTCAAAGCCACGAATCTCACATCAGAGGTCCTTTACAGCAGCTGTATGCAAGACTTTGTGACTTGATTCTTCTGCTGTTTGTAGCTGAATCTAGCCAATATTTTAGGAACATTGTTCATAATGTTTGTTTTTTTTACTGTCGAAGGCTTGTCTTGGATTATGGAAGCAGGGATGAAGCTTGTTAACAAGGAAAAAGGGTTAATTGTTTTGAATGGCTTGTAGTTTAACGTTTGGTTGCTGACTTTTGTCCGTCTTGTGGTTCGCTTGTTATTGACTTGTTAATGACTAAAGACTCGCCTCTGGTAACTCTGGGGCTCTAAAATGTTCTTTAGAAATCGGCCTTGTGCCAGGAGTGCAATGCTAATCGTTGAAAAAAATGTAGTTCTTTGTGTACTTCAATTTGTAACGAGGTGGGGTTTGGTGGGCTGTTCTGTTGAGGATAAAATTGCTAATTTAAATATATACATTTTTCCTTCTTTTTCAAGTTCCGCCCACGCAATCGTCCCTGACACTCTATGATGCTGAGGGCAGACTCGGTCTGACCGTAGACGTTGACCAAGGCACATCATATAACTTCACCTGCGTAGTAGAGGAAACCAGACCGGCCGCCACCATTCGATGGTTTCTCGGTGGTGCTTTGCAGAGGACGGTCAACCCTCCCTCTGATGTAATAGGCGATGAATTGGTGAATACTTCCGACAGTTGGGCCTTTGTTCCAAGCAGATTGGTAAACGGTCAGCAGTTGAGGTGCGTGGCAGAGACACCCGAGTCTCGAAAGCCACTGCCATCTGTGGCCACTATACTGAATGTTTACGGTATGTAATTTAACCAGTAATTCGTGCTAGTATTAATTGTACATTGACCTGGCCCAGGCGCGGGATTCTTTTTCACGAACCTTGATTCGAGGCGGGGTTCAGGCCGGCATCTTTGTGCCTTTTGGATATTTCATGCCTCGCTAGCTAAGGGAGGTTGCTGACAAATATTTTCAGCCTTGCTTGTGACGTGTTCATCCGTCATCCGTTTTGAATTCCAGAACCAAAATGTTGCATGTAAACACGCCACCGACGAGAACTGCATGGTTACAGAAGAGAAAGCAAACACGCCAGTCTGGCTTTATTCATTTTTTCTGGTAATAAAACAAAGGATCCCTTAAAAGCACCCAAGGCACCAGCTCGAAAGCCTGAAGAAACCTGCGGAGAGAAGACAATGAGAAGAAGGTACAGTTTTAGAGGTGGGAGGAAAACCCCAGAAGAATATTCTGGAGGAAACCCACGGACTCAGGCAGAAACTCGGAAAACCCAATCCACATGTTGGTCCAGGCGAGATTTAAGGAGCTACCTAGAACTAAAAGAAAGCCTGCATGGACTCCGGCCTTTAATCCCAAAGGGAAGAGAAATAGGCCTTTGCGTTTCAGGTTTATCCTAGGGTGTTATTTGTTATTTTAGTTTAAGCATAAATGCACATTTTTTAATCATGTTTTCTTTCCTAAGCAATGCAGTAACTGCCTTCGTTCTAACCCCAGCTTACACTCTACTACTGGGTCAAGACTGACGTTGAATCTGACTTTATATTTGCTCTACCCATTTTTGGGTCAGAGATGACCGGACACTTTTCCGAGCCACAAATGACATTGTCTAGGTCATTGTCACTATTAAAGAACGGTGCCATTCTTTAGAAAGTTGAGTAATACAAAATCGCTTATTGTGGAGGCTGTTCTTTTTCGAATCCCATAGTTCTACCAACTGAAATATCTCTGTACAATTCGGACTGGAACAGCACCTACTCCAACGGAATGCTGTATCTGATTGCTGGAGTGGAACGTCAATTTACCTGTGAGGTACCGGGGATTGATCCAGCAGCATCTATGACTTGGACCCTGGGAAGTCTGGACATTGCATCGAATGTCACTTCAAGTGCCCTGGGGCCCCACAGACTGATGACTAGTAGCAGTACCATCGTGGTGTTGCCAACTTGGAGCAACCAGGGAGAGTTACTGCAGTGCCTTGCTTTCAACAAACCTGGCCACCCGGGGTTAAACGTCAGCGTGGCCCTCGATGTCAAAGGTTAGTCTGAACACGAATCCATGTGTATAATTGTTTAGCCAATTTAGTGGAATTCCCATTATTTCCCATTGGTCCCAGTTACGAGAGGACAGCGTGAAGACATAAACAGTTTGAGAGGTTGGAGGGATACCCCAGGAGAATATTCTGGGGAAAACTACTCACGGAATCAGGTAGGGCCTGAAAAGTCAATCCACAGCTGCCCCAGGCTGAGGATTCCAACCCGGTCACTGCTGTAAAAGGCGAGGAAAGGACCACTTCGCCACCATTTACGGAACCGTGGTTCATCCAGGATCTAGAGTTGAATCCAGGCTCAATCTCTTTCCTATTCCTTAGCATAATGAAAACTACACGTCATCTGCTCGACCGAAACTTTGCACGCATCTCTTTGTACAGGAATGACCCTCAAAAACGGCCTCAAGTTTCACAAAACCTCGCGTACATTTTAAACGCCATATTTCATCATTTCGGATAGAATGGATTATGAAACTACACACTCTAAGCTTCAATGTCATATATACATTGTTATAATGAAGGCTAAGATAACGAAGCACTAGTTTAAGTTTCCCGTGGAAAAAACACATTTTCTCCATGTTCGGCTGTGTAAAATCGCAATTTTGTATGACTAACGTACACCCGAGCCAGCTTCACATAGGCGTAGCTCGAGAACCAAAGGTCGTTGAACTTTGGATAGAACGGTTGTAAATAGCTGACGGCGTTAGCTTTCTAGTGATATAAGACACAACCCGATTGGATACATATAAGCAAAGCACTATTAAAAGAAAATAGTCTCACCAATCACGAATTGTCTTACAGCTGTGGTCACCTGGCGACCTATTACCCCTATTTAATAATGGAATGTTCCAAAGCTAAGTATCCGCATGTGTTGCGTGGTTTAGAGGTCAACTCTCCTTGGTCTCTGCACACAGCTGACCACACAATGGATACACAGGGCATTCACTGAGCTTTTGCTTAAAATGGGGCAAAAGTTTTCATTATGATGTTTGTGTCGTGTGTCGGTTTGTCATGTTTCTGGCTCTTATACCGCGAACTGCACACTTATTTTGTTACTGATTTTGTTATCACGTATTCTCTCCTAGTGCCTCCGCAGCAATCGTCTGTTTCTCTCCAGGACCTTGACGGATTCCCATTAGGAACCTCGGTGGATGTCGATGAAGGAACCCTAGAAACGTTCACATGTGTGGTAAGGGGCACTAGACCAGCAGCAATAATCGGGTGGTTTCTGGACGGTGTCTTCAAGAGCACAGTCAGCCCTGCCGATGAGCGCATTAACAGGCTTGTTAATACTACAGGGACCTGGTCACTGACTACAGAAATAAAGCACCACCGACAAGGACTGACGTGCGAGGCGAGGAATGCAGGGTCATCGCGCCCATTCCCGTCAGTGACTGTTGTCTTGAATGTTAAAGGTATTAGACATAGGAACCACATGACTGCCACTGTGTACCAAACCGTCGCTAAGTCACATCAATTCCCCCTTAAATCCTCAATTAAAAAATGTGTAGTGTCTGTTTGACGATTTCTTACGCCAAGACGATACACAAACGCGTGTATTCCATAGGTAAATGCGCATGCAAAGTTACAAAATTCTCGCTGGTACAATGTTTTATTTCACTGAGGTTACATCAATAATTGAAAGAGACATGTTTTATTTGATTTTGTTTTTAAACTCAGTCCTTCCAAAAGAGATTTTCTTGTTCGACTCCAGTGGAAACTACTCGACTAATGACACTGCGTATCTGATCGAAGGAGTGGATCATCAGTTCACTTGCGTGGTGGCTGACATCAACCCGGGGGCGTCGATCACGTGGACTCTGGCCAATCAGGAGCTAGGAAGTAACAGCAGTGACGTCACGGGTACCAGCGGTTTTCTCACCAGTACCAGCTACGTGAGAATATCACCAGCATGGGCTGATCATGATGAACAGGAATTGGTGTGCCGTGCTACCAACATAGAAGGTCATTTGGGTCTCAGCACAGCTGTGGTGCTTGACATAAAGGGTATGAAATATAGGCCTATTTAAAATCCTACCTCTTACATTTTCTTGCATCGTCTCATTACACACAGTCTCACTCACAAATTTTATTAAACAAAACTAACTGAATGATTTTACTTCCTCCATGATTGTACCAACCTATATTTTTATTTTCTTGCCATAATAGTGCCACCTCGATCATCCTCTATCTCATTGTACAATGCCAGTGGGACCAGTCTGGTGACTACTTTTGTTGTTGAGCAGGGATTACCAAGCAGTATTCGGTGTGAAGTACAGAATACCAGACCAGCGGTGACCATTCAATGGTTCTTGAATGGCAACCGGCAAAGATCAGCTGATCCCTGTTACAGAGGGGAGACTGGATTGGTCAATACGTCAGACACGTGGTCATTTACGCCCAGCAGAGCCAATCACGGCCAGGAGGTGAAGTGCGTGGCCAGCACGGCTGAGTCGCACCAACCTTTGCCATCAAATACATGTAACCTAGAGGTTAATGGTGAGTATGAGTGCCCTCGTGTAGTTACAATTTATAGTGGGTGTCGGCCTTAGATATCATATTTTGCTGGAGATTTGAGACAATGACACAGAGGCTTTGAGTAAAAGTCCGGAACGAATGTTGCAACCTGACGCTGTTTGTTTATATTGCTCTTCATACTGTACTGATAATTAAGTATATAGTTCTCAGAGGTGCATTGTGTAAAATCTTTATCAAGTCATGTGAATCAGAGAGATTGACAGTCCTCAATAATTGTATAGTAAACCACACTGTCTGTGTATTTCTGGATCTACCAGATGTACTCTGAATTGTCGGTAAAATGACAGTGAGCGGAAATGTACTGAACCTTGGTAGAACAAAGTGTAAAACACCCAGTTCAAGGCCACTGTATGTAATTCTTGGGATCATTAAAACACAATGAATGCAAAAGCGGGGAAATGTGTTAGAAGTACAAAGCCACAATTGTCAACATGATTGTTGGTATAGCAATACACTCTAAAATTGTTTGGGTAAAATTAATTAGTTGGGTGGGAAGGAGGGGGTATCGTGCACCCTCGGAAATCAATTTCTGTTCTACCGACCACACTGGTTGATCTTCTATAGACAATGGGGATAGTGAAAAAGAGGAAGAGAAGAAGGACGAGGACAAATTTGACTTTGAAGGTTTAATTGAAAGCGATGATGACTGATGAATCTGAAAGTGGACAATTTTATAAATAATTGTTCGCAAAAGTGCCACTTACAGGTACATGTAGTATACACCATTTGCAGATATCAAAAATATTTACTACCGAATTAATAAGAAATATTTTACTCATTTGAAAGTAAATAATGATTCTAGGCATCCAGCAAAATGATTGCGCTAGATATCCTGTAATTATTCTGAAAAAATTGAATTTTATAAAGAAAAATTCGCGATCGCCGGATGGCGATCGCGAAAAAACAAAGATAACATAAGAATAACTGCTCGATGCCGGTTAAAAATGAACGCCGTTTTTCATGCTTTTCTCGGCATCCATGATTGTAAAACTTCGGACAGGTTAGTTAAACGATATTTACTATAAAATACAACCCCCCCCAAATCCACCCATTCATGATAATTCAAGAATTTACCAATGGTGTATCCTACCTTTAATTGATATGTAATATTGGCTGAGATACAGCAAAAACATTTTTTGTTTTGGTACTTTAGAATTTGCGCGTTTACATGCCACCGACACACAAAGTTACTTAGGAAGTCTTCTAATGATCCTTGACCCTCAAAGCATGGGTACATACACCTTCCTTGTGCAATTATGTTGGCTGATATATGTATACAAATGATTTTTTGATAATACTCCTATCCCATCACAGACACATGTGGTCACTTACGGAATAGTTTTATTGTTATTTTTAATTACATTTTATGTTTGAATGTCCTTGAAAATGTCACATTTAACCTGGGAAAAGTAGAATTTTTTGACTGGAAAGAGGACTGTGCATAGGCAAATTACGATTCAGATTCTTGGTCAATCTGGTCTAGGAGCTTTTGGAATGTACAATGGCAGAATGTTAAGAAGAGGATTGCACATATGCCCAAAGCTCACGTATAATTTAAACGATGCTCTATATTTTCCTCAGGTCCACCAGATCTTCCTCGGATTGTTGGAAACGCGACAATGAAGGAAGGCATCGCGATCACTTTAACGTGTTATGCTGACATGGGCTTTCCGGACGACTGGCTGTTGTACTGGTCGTTTGGAGACACGTTCGACCTAGCCAACCTCACGACTGTACCGTCTGCTTCGGGCGATCGGTTCCTGTTCACCAGCATCCTTAGCATCACACCGACGAGAGACGACAACAGGAAAATGATCACATGCACCGCACGGAAAGGCTCTTCAACCGTTCATCTTACTACAACATTTGGTCCCATCAATGTGCACTGTGAGTATAAGTTCATCAAAGATAACATGATCGTCAAGCCTTCCGCAAAAGCAAACGACTGTTGGAAATGAGGGCTGTCTTCCCGTTGTACGAACAGGGTGTCCCGGGAATAAAAGCGTATAGCCATATTTCCAGGTACACCCAGTTCCGAGTACTTTCCAAGTACTTTGTTTACTACCAAATATTTAGCTGTTTGTTGCGAACAAAGCAAGACAAACATTGACATTAAACAACAAATTAAACCTTGAGACTTTGGATGTTAAAAGATACATTACTTTTTTAATCAAAATTTTGGAACATAAGTACTAGGAATGTTCTCGGAAAAGTACTTGTCTTGAAAGTACCCCTTTGGCTGCCCAGTGAAAATGTTCCGTAGATCCGCCACTGTAGTCCCTGATTGCAGGTGTTTACATACTAACGATGACCAAAACAAAAAGGGTGGGTTCCTTTTGCCCCATATCTGGCTCCATGTGGCTTTTTAGGGAAGCTTAGAAGTAGGATAACATAAAAGCTCAAATTGTTTGTATACATTTACCATTTAGTTTGTCCGAGGATGGTAGGCATCACCAACTGCCCACTCAAAGGCATACCAGACAGCATAGTATCCTTCAACTGCATTTCGGAGAGCAGCAATCCAATAACAAACCTGACCTGGCTGCGAAACGGCAGACGACAGACCAACCCTGCTCAGCCAATAACCTCAGACGGAGACTTTAGTGGTCACGTGACCAGGGAGGACTACAGAACAAGTGTGCTAACCAAAGAGGACAATGGGGCATTGTTCACTTGCTGCGCGGGTAAAACGACAATCTGCCCCGCCGATGTATGTGACAGCTGTTTGCTCAATGTAGAATGTAAGTGAATATTGTAGTGTTCTTGTGTGTGCAATAAAGGACAATAGTCTGGGTACACAGTTGACAAACGATTGAGATTCGTGCAAAAGGTCTTCCGAAAAAAAGCAAAAACAAAAGAGAGACAACAAGGGGTATCATATTGAAGGTGTTTACACACTTGTGTTTTTGTTAGTGTTCCTCCCCCCCCCCCTAGAATCGCGCATGGAGGACAGTAGGGGTTAGGGACGGGTTAGAGTTTTTTTTTACACAATTGGATGTGTGTTCATGTGAGTTAGTTTTGCATATGCACTGTGGACCTCCGAACACGATGCGGGAAGAGGTTACGGTTTGTGGACTTGCCCAGGTCCACAATCCGTTTTTCAGTTTCCGAAGAAGAGCGCTAGAGGAAAAACGGGTTAGGGTTATACATTGTATATAGAAAAGATAGAAGGAACAGCTAAGAGGCCCAGAATCAAAATTTGAGGGTAAATTTGTTTTGGGGAAGCGAGAAAAATGAGTATTTAGTCAACGTTTTTTAACTATACACGAAGACAAAGGAATGTCCACAGTACGTATGTAAGGTAAAGCTGGGTGTTCTTCTAGCCGCTCTAGAAAAAGGTGTATTTTCATCCAGATGAAGCAGTTTTACCATACAACGCCGGTGAAGCATGAATTTTATTGTGGCTGTTTTTTTTAATATTTTGTTCAGGCAAATCAATCAAGACACTTGTCAACGTCCACACAACCCATACGGGCCTTGTCAATTCTAACATATCTGTACAAGATCAATTCTTCTGCAACCTAGCTGATGTGATGTCATCACACAGATCCAGTGCACTGTTCTACACCGCGGGATACTTTAATTACAAGCTGGGCGTACCTCAAAACCAAGAAACATTCATGGGCCGACACACATGAGGCATACGGAACACCATTATGGCACAGCGTTGGCACACTTTCTTGATGCACACAGACTGTGACCGACAGACCAGTGAAGATCTACAATGTCATTGATTATATTGTTTGTCGCCAGCCGCAAACAGTCCTCCTGCGAGACTCGCGCTCTTACTTTGGCACCACCATAGACAGTGACCACCATCTTGTAGTTGCACGTATCGACGTATCAGCGGCTGGGGTCTGACAACACGGACACGTGCCACTGACCGTTTTGCAGACCCAGAGATCAAAGTCGAGCAAAGTCTGACAGATACAATGTCATCAGCAACAAGTGCACAAACCAGCTGGAATGCTATATAGGAGGTCATCTGTAGTTCTGCAGTTGATACAATCGGTGTAGTTCCCAATACAACAACATGCAGCTAAACATCAAGGACTTTTTTGCCCGAATATGTTTCTCTTTTCTCTAAAAACAGCGTGAACTCCTCTTTCAGATAGACAATTCACCACCAGGTGAGGCAAAATAGAAACTCAAACGTGAGCGAAACATTATCCTTCATTCCATGCCCAGACTCGCGCTCAACAATACATCTGCACGACTAGACGATCTTGCAGCGGAAGTTGAACAACTGCATGACGGTGCACAAATGTTCCGTGCGGTACCATTACTCTATCGCAAACGGTACACCTCTCCTGTGGTGTACGATGAACATGGGCGCACCGCCAATGGCTCAATGGAAACTGGCAAAATGTTTTCAGAGTTGTTCGGCGACCAGTTCCGTGGAGATGTTGTAACTGGCATGCCCTCTTTTGAAGGGGAGCGCCGCTGAACCCTATACGGCCTAAAGAGGTGGAGTCATCCATGACAAAAATTAATAACAGCCGCTCGTGCGGCTTCCACTCTATGCCTGCTGATAAGCTGCTCAAAGACGCTGCTGATGTGCTAGCACAACCTATAGCTGAAATCTTTAATCAGGCGTTTGAGGAGCAGCAACCACTCAGTATTGGACGTGATCGCCTCATCCTACTAAGGAAATCCGGAAAAACCTTGAGGCCCTTTGTCCAGCCTCATACCTATCGTCCTACTGACAGCACTGCGCAAGACACTCTCTATGGTGGTCCTCAACCGCATCTATGAGAAGGTGGACACGATTCTTGCCCCGGGACAGAGCACCTTCTGTCGAGGTCGTGAAACTGCAGACCTAGTGTTCGGATACCGTTGGCTGTGCTCAAAGACACAACAATGTAAGCGCGGAGTGCAGAGATTCTTGGACTTGATATGAGTCGCGCATTCAATACCATCAGAAGAGACCGGTTGATGCAGGTTCTCCAGAGGTTTCTCGACGAGTCGGAATTACGCATCATTCGACTTCTTTTAATATACACATCACTAGAACTCCGCCTGTTTGACACTACAATCGGCACATCTCAGGAAGACAGCCTGTCTCCAGTACTGTTTGTGATATACCTAGAAGCAGCTCTCCGTAATCTTAGAGAAAAACTGCAGACACAGAGCAATTATAGAGACATGGGTTTACCTCTTAATGTAGCATATGCAGACGACGTAGACTTTGTGAGCTACGAACGAGAATTTGTCCACTCCTCCTTGCTGTGATTGGTGTCGGGTCGGTGAAAACAGGACGTGTGAAATCTTTTCTCAAACGAAATTGAATGTGAGAGTTGGCAAATTTGAATGAAAAATGTTTCTAAATAGCCGGGAAAACCTATACCGGTACCAAAGAAGTATCTTCTTTATATACTTTATACAATGCCACAGACTGTCCTGTTTTCACCGATCCGACACCCATCACAGCAAGGAGGAGTGGACAAAGGAGGAGTAGAGGGTGCTGACGAGGCAAATCGTAGAAAGTGCAACGACAGAAGCGAAATCCAATCTCACTGGTAGTATTGCGCATGCCTATAAGTGGAAATAATGAGGAGAGTGACCAGTCACATGAGAGGATTTAACCAATAGTAGGGAAAATTTGTCTTATTTACATAGGAGTCTGATTTTCATACGACACTAATGGTGGTAAAGTAATATTCTTTTTCTGTAATATCGTGCAGATCGGCCGTACTTTTCTCAGCCGACGGTAACCACGCCCACTCCAGTGAGGGAGGGAGATAATGCCATCCTGTCCTGCAGCGCAGATGCAAATCCCATGCCCGCTGACTTCATCACGTGGGAGAAGGTCGGGTCTCCAGACTCGTTCCCCTCCGCCTACAGCGATGGCACCAGCAACCTGACGCTAAGCAGCATTGGAAGGGAGCAGGCTGGGCCGTACAGATGCCGCGGCAACAACGGCGTCCCACCCGTGGTCTACTCGAATCCAGTCAACATTGCCGTCTACTGTAAGTCACCATTTTGTCATTTAATTTTAACATTAAAGATTTAACTTCAGTATATATTTTTCAAACTGTTGTACATGGTGACCCACAAAAACGGACAAGCACACCTCCACCACCCAAAGCCAAAACTATACCTATATCAATGGATGGAGAATCCTTCTAGACAAGCACACCTCCACCACCCAAAGCCAAAACTATCTATACCAATGGATGGAGAATCCTTCTAGACAAATACACCTCCACCATCTAAAGCCAAAACTACCTATACCAATGGATGGAGAATCCTTCTAGACAAGCACACCTCTACCACCTAAAGCCAAAACTACCTATACCAACGGATGGAGAATCCTTCTAGACAAGCACACCTCCACCACCCAAAGCAAAAACCACCTATACCAATGGATGGAGAATCCTTCTAGACAAGCACACCTCCACCACCCAAAGCAAAAACTACCTATACCAATGGATGGAGAATCCTTCTAGACAAGCACACCTCCACAAAAGCCAAAACTACCTATACCAACGGATGGAGAATCCTTCTAGACAAGCACACCTCCACCACCCAAAGCAAAAACCACCTATACCAATGGATGGAGAATCCTTCTAGACAAGCACACCTCCACCACCTAAAGCCAAAACTACCTATACCAATGGATGGAGAATCCTTCTAGACAAGCACACCTCCACCACCCAAAGCCAAAACTACCTATACCAATAGATGGAGAATCCTTCTAGACAAGCACACCTCCACCACCCAAAGCCAAAACTACCTATACCAATGGATGGAGAATCCTTCTAGACAAGCACACCTCCACCATCCAAAGCCAAAACTACCTATACCAATGGATGGAGAATCCTTCTAGACAAGCACACCTCCACCACCCAAAGCCAAAACTACCTATACCAATGGATGGAGAATCCTTCTAGACAAGCACACCTCCACCATCCAAAGCCAAAACTACCTATACCAATGGATAGAGAATCCTTCTAGACAAGCACACCTCCACCATCCAAAGCCAAAACTACCTATACCAATGAATGGAGAATCCCTCTAGACAAGCACACCTCCACCACCCAAAGCCAAAACTACCTATACCAAAGAATCCTTCTAGACAAGCACACCTCCACCACCCAAAGCCAAAACTACCTATACCAATGAATGGAGAATCCTTCTAGACAAGCACACCTCCACCACCCAAAGCAAAAACTACCTATACCAATGGATGGAGAATCCTTCTAGACAAGCACACCTCTACCACCCAAAGCAAAAACTACCTATACCAATGGATGGAGAAACCTTCTAGACAAGCACACCTCCACCACCCAAAGCCAAAACTACCTATACCAATGGATGGAGAATCCTTCTAGACAAGCACACCTCCACCACCCAAAGCCAAAACTACCTATACCAATGGATGGAGAATCCTTCTAGACAAGCACACCTCCACCATCCAAAGCCAAAACTACCTATACCAATGGATGGAGAATCCTTCTAGAATTAAATTGGCAGGTATTTTTAGCATTAGGTTCTATTTTGTGAAGCGGAGTCAAAGGTCCTTTCACACCGAGAAATAACTAAACCGCGTCCGTGGGTTTAACATGACACGGTTTAGTTATTTTTTTGGACCTCTGGCTGCTCTTCACAAAAATGGGGCTGGAGCTAAAACTACTAGCCCAAATCAAGATATCTGGTATCATTTTTTTTCTAGCAAGATTGTCTATCCATTGGTATAGGTAGTTTTAGCCTCAAGGTAGTGGACGTATTCTTGTCTGTTGAGGTATGCTTTTCCGTTTTGGGGGGCACCCAGTACTGTTCAAATTTTGACATAAACTTTAACTAGTCATACAAATCACCATCCCCTTATAAAAGCAGAGCCTTGAACAGTGTTTTTAGTATTGTGATAGGTTCCAGTAACCTTCATATTACTCATCAGCCGTAAATCACTATTTTAAGTACCTTTTTTGGGTGTCACAAAACAATAAATGGGTCACCAAAGCCAGACCAAACAGTAGGACCATTTTTCTTTCTATTTAAACCTCTTCCCCATTGTTTTTCCCCCGCAAGATGAGGTAAACATCACCAATAAGGTAGACAGCTATGTTGGTGCAGCGGACGACGAGGGCGCTGTTTTGCCTTGCACAGCAGTGGGCAATCCGCTGCCTTTAATCGTCTGGTACGGCCCGAACAACGAAGTGATCAACGATGACACAGATCCAGGAAGAATCACTCAAGCCGTCACAGGCAATGGAGGAGATGATGTATATGGCTGGTCTGTTACGAGCACCATGGAAATCCAAAGAGTGACTGCGGAGGAAGACTATGGTCTCTACACGTGCTACAGCGGGAATGGTGTCGGACGCGTGGACATGTTGAATATCTATTTGAACGTTAAAGGTATGATATTATTAAAAACTTTCAAGAGAACAGATAGAACTAGACTGCACAAAACCAAAACCAATTTAAAGGTAGGATTACACCCTTGGTAATGGCTCAAATTATCAGGAATAGGAAGATTTGGGGGGTTGTATTTTCATTTAACTGACCTGTCCGAAGTTTTACAATCATGGATGCCGAGAAAAAAGCAATAAAAACGGCGTTCGTTTTCAACTGGCGTTGGGCAGTTGTCTTTCGCGATCGCCGTAATATATACAATTTAATTTTTCGGAACAATTGCAGGATAATTAGCGCAGTAATTTTGCTGGATGACTAGAATCATTATGTACTTTCAAATAAGTAAGATATTTCTTAATAATTTGGTAGTCAAATTGTTTGATATCTCCAAATGGAGTATCTAACCTTTAAAGACAACATTTTCAAAAAGAGTATGCTTTTGGGCTTTAATTAAATTATTAATATGTGTACGGTAGGGGACTGGTTGCAAAGAATGACCATCGCCGGATATTTGTTCAGAGAAAAGAAAAGAAACATGTCTAATGTTTTCTTCAACAAGTTTACATCAAACTGTTTATAACATTCCTCATGCTCTCTTTGTGGCATGCGTTTCGCACGCTTGTTCGTATGTCACGTATATGATTTGACACAGAACGTAGTTGCACCGGTGTTGTGTCAATTTAGTAACGTGAAATACTGAACCATTGGTAGTATTACGCTTGCTCCGAAGCGTTTAACCAATAAAATGGCAACAGGTCGAGACTGTGCAAATTTTAGGCGACACCGGAGGAATGTGTTTACATCCACCCGCGTGACGGGCTTTTGACCAATAGGAATAAATAAACTGACTTCGGTATTTCTGAATAAAGTGTTTTAGTTTTCGGTTTTTTTTTTAGTGTTGCCATCGCCACCATATGATGTGTCTATAGACGAGGAACGCACCACCGCCAATTCAGTCACCATTACGTGGCACCCTGGGAGCCAGGTTGGTGTGCCTCAGTGGTTCTACATCAACTATCAGGAGCTTGGAAATACAACGGACTTCGACCCCGGTGCCAGAAGCCACAGACTGCAGGGATCCCACGAGTACACGATTGAGGGCCTGCGTCCTTACGCTGTGTACGGGGTTGAAGTATACGCTGAGAATGCCCACGGAAGGAGCGAGGCTGTTCAGATGGTTGCCAGGACATCACGTGAGTGCTTATGATATTGATTCATACAACACAGGAATTCTGAGATTTACAAATGCCTAAATATAGGTTTTCCTGGCTCGTCTAAGCTGTTGTCGAAAGGCAGCATTCAGAGATAGAGAAACATTTAATTTCTGATTGCTGCCTTTGAGCAACAGCTTAGACAAATTTGATTAGTGATGACAAATATCCCCGGGAACAATGTTTAAATAGAGTTACTAAAATTTGAAATTGAATGGTAAAATTTCTAAATTGGTGTGGTAAAAGCGTGTGAAATCTTTTCACAAACAAAATTGAAGGTGAGAGTTGGTAAATTTGAATGAAAAATGTTTTTAAATAGCCGGAAAAACCTATACCGGTACCAAAGAAATATCTTCTTTATACTTCAATACCACAGACTGTCCTGTTTTCACCGATCCGACACCAATCACAGCAAATCCCGTAGAGGAAGGCGATGACATCATACTGTCCTGCAGCGCTGACGCCAGTCCCATGACTCCTGACTTGATCACATGGGAGAAGGTCGGGTCCCTCGACTTCCTGCTCTCCGTTTACAGAGACGGTACCAGTAACTTGACACTAAGCAGCATTAGCCAGGAGCAGGCTGGGCCGTACAGATGCCGCGGAAACAATGGCGTACCACCTGTTACCTATTCAAGATCCATAGATGTCAGCGTTCTCTGTAAGTATTTTGTCACATCACAAACAGGTATTCAGTAATACTGCTGTTGGATTGGTAATGTGGCGGAACCGGCAGAGGACCTAGATGGGGACTGGGTTATTATCCCAGGACTCCAACCAACTCTCATTTTTCAACAAATGTATTTATTAGCCTCGCGCAAGGTTGAGCGGCTATCCAGACGCAAGGGGGGACAATTAACGAACGGCGGACTTAGGGGCAGCTCGTTTGGTGGAAATATACCACCGTTTTATGACTGAGTGATTAACTTGATGTAATAGCAGAGCAACAAAAATTAGTCCTAATAAACCTTAAACCTCACAGTGACCAGTATTCCAAAGACGATCAATGATTGGTCTTATTCTCTTTCAATGATTCTAGAGTAATGAACTTTACATGCAAAACAGAATACACAATAAACCTCACTGGAGGTAACCCTCACGTGGTCCCTTTCACCACGTACAAAACTAGCTCATAAATCTGCACCAGGGTCAACTGCACTCTTAAATAAATCTCATGAAGCTCAGTAAGCCTCACTAATAATCTCTTTAATTATAACAAGAGTCAAGTGTAACTCCTATAAATGACTAGGCTTCCAATAATCCTCACATGGTCAATTGCACCAATAATCAGGCTTTTATACAATATACAATATAAAGTTCGGGGGCTAATACACCACTAACCGTTAATACAATTATAATTCTTATATCTTTTATAGGAAGATAAAAAAACGCAAACTAGCAGAATAATGAAACACTTAGCAGAGCAACCTAATTAATATGCACAAATAACCCTCACTAGAGAATCGTGTACCTAAACCAGGTTCAACTCACTGGCAGCGAGCTCAAGGTATACCTCACGTAGTTTACAATAACCCTCAGCTGACCAGTTATTCCAATGACACGGAAAACCCCAATGTCTATTAACAAGGTTATAATGATAACGCTCCTGAGAACTTGCGAACGTTACACTCGGGTTTCACTGTACACAACCCTAGTCCTAACGTCAACTCACTCTAACCCGAAGCTTCACGAACTTCCGAACCCGGCCGTACCAGAACGTCAACTTCTAATTTGTTAAAGTGCTGGACAGCGCTCACGTTTAGTAATTGTGCTCTGCGTTTGTACTCCGCGTGTTTGCAATGCTTACTTGCTGCATTGAACATTGCTTATTATATTGTAAATTGCTTATCTTGTTGAGCATTGCTGACACTTTGGTGCAGTGCTTACATTGTGGTGCATTGCTGATATTGTGGCGCGTTGCTGCTTTAAGCAGTAGGTTTTCTACCCTATAAATAATAATCCTGCAGCCCAGATAAAATACCAATTACTGTGCACAATATTGATTAATGTCTAATAAAGTATCATTGTTGATCAAGGTTTTTGACAATTGGTTGACCGAGACCTAATTTGTTTTTGTGTTTGTGAAACAAACGTTTTAAAATGTTCGGGTAAATGTTTCCTATTGTTTAATTGATTCCTGTGCCAATAAGTCAACCGTAATAATAAATTCAAATGACTGAATATACATCTCGAAAAAGCTCACGCAAATTTGAATGCTGTTTTGTTGAATTGTTAAATTGAATTGGTTATTGTGTTTCGATTGACACAACAGTACTTTTGACTAGTCATAAAACGAAATCAAATGACTAATTTCAGCAGCATTTGATTTCGTGCAAAATAAAGTGGCGCGGTGGTTCAATTGGCTGCTCATTTGCCGAAATTGACTGGGAAAACATATGTGACCCGCTCTTACGAAACCCGACATAATTCGCACAGGCTATTTCGAGATACAGCTCGTCAGAGTTGAAATGGGGTAAAAAATGTAGCAGACATCAATTTTAGTTTTTAACTTTATTGATGAGAAAGTACAAAAATCATGCATTTATTGTGGCAAACTCTTCCAAATACATCAAATTTTTCATAGATTATTGGAAATTGGAAGGATGTATGATATAACAATATCTCACTTAAAACAAAAACCACTTATGTCTGGTTTTGTGGGAGTAGGCCACATATAATAAAACCAACAAATTACAATGAAGCTCGATAGACTTTAATATGTGGAGAGGTCCCTGTGCGCCCACTTGGGTCACTATCAGCTACATAGAAATCTAATTTTCCGTTTCACAAAGTGACCTATCTCTATAGGTTGGCTGTTTGCACGCATGAAATATGAAAGTAGGTCACTGTCAGCCACCGTAATTGAACTTTTTCGGTTCACAAAGTGGCCTATCTGGGAAGATCGCTGATCGTGCGCATGAAATATGAAAATTAAATTTTCACGAAGCGACATGACTTTGCCGCCTAGTTTTAATCTGGCACTGTTATGATGAGTTGTTGCCTTATAAACAGTTTAATATCATACATTGACTGTCAAACTATACTACATTTAACAACTGAGTTAATACATCAATGTGTTGTGAGGTAAATCGTGGATTCAAAATAGGCCTAATTTCTAACGCTTTTTCTTGAAGGACCAAAACTGAGATAGGTCAGAATGTGGTGTGATCAATGATATGTATTACGACGTCACTAGTAAATTAGCCGCTTTCCTATTTTTGTGCTATTCAATTTTCTTTTGCAGATGAAGCCACCATATCAAGCTGGGATAACACCTTTGTGGAAGCCAATGAGGGCGAGGGCGCTATGCTGGCCTGTACAGCCAGTGGCAACCCCTACCCTTTGATGAGATGGTTGAGTCCAACCGGCTCCAGAATGACCAATCAAACCGAGCCTGGCAGGATAACCCAGGTCGATATCATTCGCGGCGGGGATGTTGTCTATGGGTACACTGTGACCAGCACCCTGCACATCAGAAACGTTACTAGTATTGGAGACTACGGCTTTTATGTCTGCACCTGTGGAAACGGTGTGGGGAGAGTGGACGCGTTGCCCATTCAGTTGACTTCAAGGGGTGAGTTTTCTCTAGCTATGGCTACGACTATTGTTAGGATACAGCTATTGTAGACATAGACAAAAGCCCAAGGCAATAGTTTGGGATGCGACAATAGTCATCTTTGGAACTGACTGACTATAATGTCTAGCTGACTGACTGACACACACTTGTGACTATAAGCCTGATTGTTCTCTGGTTAGAAGATTAGAGTAGTGTTATCGTATAGTATTGATCGCAGACGCTAAATCTGCCCGTTAGATAACATAAGACACATTATTAGGAGACGCCCTAATTAGCAATACACCGGTAGGCCACGCCCCATAGTAGTAGCGTGACGCGTGTCTGGCCAATCACTTGCGCACAAGTGCATTACAACCTAGTCTAATTACATACAAGTACAACATGTAGGTATAACGTCTTTTGTTAGGAAATGGTAAACAAATTGCCTTTTCCGTTTAACAATACTGGGAGTCGGACTTACAGTTAACATTACAGCACTTTCCATGACTAGGATTGCAACCAGGCTGGTGATAGAATTGGGACGTACAAGTGAAAGAAAGAGAGTGAAATCAACAAAAGTGTGCTGTAAAACTGTGCATAAAGTAAAGAAATGTCGGACAAATTAATAATAGTGGAGCTAATCATCCAATACTGGCAGCTATGAAGCTAAATTGTGAAGGATGTCACATTATTACCCCGGTCATTGGGCCCACGAAACATTCCAAAAACCATCTCAGCTTCATGGGGAGTATACAGCTCGATGCCATTTCGGAGCAAAGCAGCTAATAACAACCATCTCTGCCCTCAATCACTTCTGCCCTCAAAGGTATACTCATTTAATCCTGGGTGGAGAGAAGCAATGAGTGACAAGTGCTTTGCCCAAGGGCACACGTACCACAGTCCCAGGCCGGACTCGAACCCACAACCTGCAGCTTTACCTACAGATTGTAAATTCAATGCTCCAGACCACGAGGCCACGGCACTTCACAAAATGGCAACAATTTGTTGGACCTTAAAATCATGCACTGTGATTGGTCAATTATTTGTAGCGTTGTGACCAATTGTATTGGTCTATTGTGAATCGCCTGGAATATACATGCAATTGGTATTGTGTGTAAGCTGTTCTACCCTGATTCGCGTGCCTGTTGGTTTAACATTCAAGGTAATTAATTTAAAGGCTTCTTTTTTGGTGAACTAGTTTTGCCAGCAGCACCGACGAACGTCTCCATCAATGAGGCTGTTAACACGGCTTCGTCCATCACAGTATCCTGGTCACCTAGCAACGAGGTTGCACCGAATCTCTGGTACCGCGTCAATTATAGAGAGCTTGCCGCAACGGTCGACTTCGATCCCAGCACACGCAGCGACAGACTCCACGACGTCACTTCGTTCACTGTGATGGGACTACGTCCGTACACCGTGTACGAGATCGAGGTTTATGCAGCAAACGCCAACGGCGCGAGTTAAGCTGTAACGATCTTCGGCACGACTGCGCGTAAGTATGCAGTTAAATATGGTCATCTCTTGAAGGTTGACGTGTTGTACTCTTACTGAATTGACTGTTTACAGCTTTACTGTTTACTTTTCAAGTTGAGAGTACAGAGGTCAATTACACAAAACTTGTCTTATCTTCCAATTCATCTTAGGACTTGAGACAAATCCCCGCTCTAAGATAAACTTTGGCTAAGACATGTACTAAGATCAATTTCACTAAACCTACCTTATGAAAGACGCATCAAAACTACCTATTTGATGTCCGTTTGGTTTTTTTACCGTTAGTGGCAACAGTCCTAAAAAAAAATGCGCAAACCAACTTTCTGCACGCGCGCCTGCATAGAAAACCAAGTTTCCCCAGAAAACTACTTTAGTAAAAAAAAAATATAGTTCTGCACATCCTACACAAGAAAAACGAGTTATTGGCGTATAATTGTATTTTGTAAATTATTTATTTTTAAAACTTATACACATATTTATCAAAAATCTGTTCAAACCTGTTTCTTCTTCGAACCTATAACTCTAGGCTGACGTTCGTTTTGAACGAGAAGAAAATGCAACATTTTGCTATGACATAGTATCCTTGCACTGGCCTAGGAGAAACTGTGCAGTAAACTATTTTGTAGTATTGAACTGTGTACTTTACCCTCCTTATGAATGTCTTGGGGTTAATATTCATACTGCATCTTTCTCTATTAAGTATGCACTAGGATGGTGAGCCTCACCGGGTGTCCGTACCAAATCGTAGTAGGAGGCAGCGTTTCCTTGAGCTGTGTAGCTGAGAGTACGAGCCCAGCCACCAATCTGACTTGGCTGCGAGACAACATTGAGCAAACCAGTCATGAACAGCCAATGATTACCGAGGGTGACTACGGTGGCCGAGTGACGACACTGGACTTCACGACAGGCGCACTCACCAGAACAGACGACAGGGTTGAATACAAGTGCTGCGCCGTACGACCATCGGTTTGTATCGCAGACATGTGCGACACGTGTTTACTGAATGTTGAGTGTAAGTTTAGTTTAAAACAATTTGTCACTTTTCAACTGAAATAGTTCTCCACTAATTAAAAAAACACGATCAGTTACGAATGCACCGGGATGCTTTTCGACGATGTCACACAAAGTTGTCCATTATCCTATGATAAAACAAATCCACTTATTGTGGCTTATATGTGACCGAATCCTTCGGAATGAGTCTATGGTTGACAAGAATTATTTGTTTACATGCCCGATTCCCGGCCCGGACCATATGTGAGTAGAGTTGTGCGTTGGTTCTCTTCTGTGCCACGAGGGTTTTTTTCTGGGTCCTCCGGGTTTTTCTTTCTCTGGAAAAATAAACACCTTCGATCTCAGGCTGTGCTTCGTAGTCATAATGTTGATGTGGCCGGCTGCCATAGGCACCTTTACGTGCCAGCGACTCAACGACGTTGTAGCCGCGTCCTTCACAATTCAGCATCCCAGCTGCGAGTAAAGATGATTAGCCTTCCCAATCATTATTATTATTATTATATCACTCAGCTAAAACACATACAGATGCTTTTATTTTTTTCTAGATTCTTAACCAACCCATATGGGTTTTGTCTTAATTTGTTTAATTTATGTTTACTGTGATTTCAATGTTTTTAATATTGTAAATTATCATGCAATTTGACCTCTGGGTTACAATGTGATAATGTGAATAAATAATACCAAATAAACAGGGTTGTAGTCGAGTCCCTGCAAGTCCTTTCACAAGTCCTTTCGTGAAGCCAGTCACAAGTCCCTTCATAAAGGCAGTCACAAGTAATTGGATGAACAATGACAAAGGAATGCTTTTGTCAAAGCTGATTTGAATAGCTTGTGATTTGAATTGGAACTGAAGGACTTGTGATGGACTTGCAGGGACTTACAGGGACTTGCAGGGACTTGCAGGGACTTGTGATGGACTCGACTACATCCCTGCAAATAAATACAAAATATTAGGGCGAAAACGTTAATTGCTTCTATTGATTTCTATTTTGCAGAATACCGTTAAAAGGCATTACTCAAAAGTAACTCTGGCAACTTGTGACTCATTTTGTTGTGTTGAGTCATGAACGTATAAATTTTATTTTTTATTTTTTTTTCTTAAATTTCTTTTTAACCTGAAGATCGTCCTTTCTTTTCGGAGCCGGTTGTTCTCACGGACGGGCCAGTCGAAGAGGGAGATGACGTCATCCTGTCTTGCAGTGCAGACGCTAATCCCATGCCACCTGACTTCATCACGTGGGATAGGGTTGGGTCTCCTGACATCCTAACCTCAGTTTACAGCGCTGGTACGAGTACTCTGACACTAAGGGGCATAACAAAGGAGCAGACTGGTTCATACAGGTGTCGTGGAAACAATGGTATACCACCTGTTGTCTTTTCAACACCAGTCGACGTCATTGTGCATTGTAAGTTGCATGGCATTGGCATTAGTTGTGTTAACATTCATTGTAATGATTTCAAAGTATCACAATGATCTGCTTTAAACCCGATTGTTGTACATTAAATGACTGAATCGCGACCCCTTTCTGGCGTTTTCACGGAGTAATGCAATGCCCATAGCTTATACACACGGATAGCGTCACTTCGTGAAAACTCGATACGCCGTGCCATTTCTGGCGTTTTCACGAAGTAACACAAAGCCCATAGCTAATGCACACGGATAGCGTCACTTCGTGAAAACTCAACGCCAGAAAGGGGTCGCACGTATCACGTGACATTAGTGTTACTTCGTGGTGACGGTGACGAAATGTGGCAACATTGCCTAAAATACACTCTAAAAACTGTTTTTTCCTGCTTATGATCATTTTGCGTGTAAACTACACGCACTTGTCTTATTCCTGAACATCAATGTTCAATGGCTAAACACTATCCATCTTCATGCTAAACATGTTCAGCATTTAGACATGTTTACAAACTGATAGCAAGAAAGTCTTTAGAAAAGTATTGACTCGCTAATAAACACAGTTTTTTGCAGTGTATGTGCAGCCATCTTTTTGACATCACGTTACAAAGTTGGAGCGTTTTCGTAAAGTTTAGAATAAATGATTTGTTAAATTCTTGTTTCCCGGTTGGTGTTATTTTTTTCTTTCTTAAAGTTGGAGTTATTATAACAAACCCAGAAAACAACTACGCGGAAGCCAACATTGGGGAGAGAGTCGCTTTGGTCTGCACGGCGGAAGGCAACCCCTACCCGATGATGACATGGTTGGGTCCGATTGGCACCAGAGTAACCAATCAGAGTCACCCCGGCAGGATGTCACTGGTGGAGACCATTTACAGTAGGGGTGGTGGCGTGGAGGGGTACACGGTGACGAGCACCTTGCAAATCAGTGCCGTGACTGGAGAAGTAGACTACGGTTATTACGTGTGCGGCTGCGGGAACGGAATTGGAAGGGTGGACACCCTGAAGATACTGCTGCATAGCAGAGGTGAACTTTAACTCTTGGGATAATTTGAAAGGTAGTATACATCATTTGCAAACATAAAACAAACTACTGATTTATTATGAGATACCTTACTTGACTGTAAAGTGAATACCAGTCTCAAGCATCCTGTGAAATTTCGGCACCTGGTGTTTTGTGGTTTTTTAAGAAAAAGTGCAATTGTGTATCAATTTTAAATAATTGTCGACTGACAATCGTTGGAAAAAAACCTGGCTATCTTCAAACACTGCCCCCAGTTTATTGAATTCGTCTGAAGGAAGTCAAGGACCCAGACTGCAAGAACAGCACTTTTTGTCTTGGTTTTTCTAGCTTCTGTGACCACAAAACTTTATAAAGGTCACCGTTACAGTATTTACTATAAAATATGAATCGCCTGTAAACCCATTCATTTTCAAAAAATACCGCAAACGCAAATGATGTATACTACCTTTAACTCTTAGGAAAACACGAGTAGCTCAACTACAATTGATAGATACGAGAGGAGATTGATAAGTATTTGTAGTCCATTGTAGAAGGAATCAGTTTTAGAAACGGTTATTTTGTAGAGCATACAGATCCCATCTGTGTAAAAGCCGTCGTGGGCCCCAGGAAGTGGTTATCTGGGGTAAAATGGTGACCACCGAGCTCCTTCTTTAACCAGTTCGCGCCGGGATTATTTTAACATCACCGAGCTGAGGCGCAGGATTATTTTTAACGAAACTTGATCCGAAGCGGGTTCAAGCCGATGGTCCTGGAAAGCACACCCACGCATTTCCGGCCATGCTCGCTGCTGACAGACATTTCTGGCCTTGCTCGTAACGTGTTTATTCGTCATCCGTTTTGAATCTGGGGAAACTTGCGTGTATATACGTCCTCCGGCGCAAACTGGTTAAAAGGGGTAATCTACCTTTTGCAGCTATCCAAAAAGTAACCAACCAAAATACTGTTGAAAAGTTTACTAGTTGTAAAGATATTAATTATTCTAAACTCCCTGTGAAATTATTCCGTCTGGCATGCTAAATAAGAACAAAAATAACAATTTGTCTCAGAGACACACTTTTGGAAATTACAAATTTTGAAAATGGTGCGCGCAAGTGTTCAAACGACGCGCGTCGCACATGTTGGCGCTACTATTGTTCAGTTCAGTGGGTAACATGCGAGTAGCTGCAATCCGCTGGCTGAGAACGCACCCTTAACTCAGATTGTGGTCGCAATTCAAATTTTGAGCACTTTTGCTGCTTCAATCGATAAAAATGCACAACTTACAAATGGTATTTTGTCCTTTTAACTTTAGGAAGGTACAGTAAAATGGAGTAACTTTGGTACGACATGTACATTCCAATAATGTTTATTTGTTGGTTTTACTTGTATTTCGGTTTTATTATTTTATCTAAAAAAATATTATTATGGGGAAGAGTTCAAAAATAATCTCAAACTGGATTTTATGCGATATTTTATAAATCTAAACAAAATTACCCCTAAAACGATCTGACCAAATTAAATTTGCCCCCAAAACTGCCAAAACTACCTCGTTTTACGGTAGTAGTCAGAGAGTGCTAAATCAGGAGAATAGGGCGGATTTACTCCTATAACTGTTCCAGGAGATCAGCATAGCAGGCCCTGGTGATAGTGTGATCCTTTCCGTGTAATCACTCAACAAGTTAAACTCCATGGAGTAAAACTGTGTATAGCGCCTTCTCTTTTAGGCCATAAACTTATCAATGATCCCTGAAACTAAAATGATGAGGTCAACTTGACATCATTTGCAATACTGTCATCTTGTAGAGTCTTTATTATTTGTGGAGTGCCGTGGCCTCGTCGTCTGTCGTCTGTAGGTTCGAGTCCGGCCTGGGACATAGGCAATTGCTAATTGCTTCTTTCCAGCCAGGAGTAAATGGGTACCTGTGAGGGCAGAGAAGGTTTTATTGTGATCGATTTAGCTGCTTTGCGCTGAAATGGCTGCATCAAACTGTATTCTCCCCAGGGAGCTGAGATGGCATTTGGAATGTTTCATTGGCCCAATGACCGGGGTAATAATGTGAAGCGCCTTAAGCACCTGTCTGGTGGATATGTGTCCTGTATAAATACGTATTGTTATTACTATTATTTAGTTTTTAATTATTAATTATTATTATTAAATATTATTATTATTATTACTTTGCTAGTTTGATTATTTGTAACACTCTTTTTCTTTCGTTTCCTTGCTATTTAAAGTTGAACCAGTCCCTCCAACAAATGTCTCCATCGACCAGGGTCGAATCACTACTAACTCTCTAACGGTAACCTGGATCCGTGGAAAGAAGACGGTAGGTCCAAAACAATGGATTATCGTCAATCACCGCGAACTAGACACCACCACCACCACCACGGGCTTCGACCCCGGCACACAAAGTGAGAGGCTCTACGATGTCAGCGAGTACACTGTGGTCAATCTTCTGCCTGACACTGGGTACGAGGTTGAGGTCTACGCCGAGAACGTCAACGGTGTAACTGACAGTTGGAAAATAATTGGCAGGACTCTGCGTAAGTATAAATTAAATTGTCAGTGAACCCGTTTAAAGACAATTGTTTTTTAATTGTATTTCCCTAAAAATAAAATTTAAAATTTTAAGAAAAAAAACAGATATCAAATTTATACATTTTTTTACCAAAAAAAAATCACATTTATTGGTTTACCTTGTACTTCACTAAGTAAAATGTTATTTAAGCACTGTAAGGAATGTCAGGACTATGTTTTTAACCAGTTCGCAACAGGATTATTTAAACATCACCGAGCCAAGGGGCGGGATTATTTTTAACGAAACTCGATCCGAAGCGGGTTAAGGCCAATAGTGCCGGGAAGCACACCCACACATTTCCGGCCTTGCTCGTGGCGTGTTTATGCGTCATCTGTTTTGAATCTGGGGGAAACTTTGCATTTATATACGTCATCCGGCGCGAACTGGTTAAAACCCGTTTATAGACAATTGTTTTTTATTTGCATTTCCCTAAAAATAAAATTTTAAATATAAATTAAAAAAACCGATATCAAATTAATACATTATTAGAAACCTGACACTATTTTACAAAAAGAAAAATCACATTTTTTTGTTCACTTTGTACTAAAATATTATTTAAGCACTGTAAGGAATGTCAGGACTATGTTTTTAAGAGAGATTTGTAGCGTCGTAGGTGAAAACGTTCCCAAGTATTGGAAATATACGTGTTGGAGAAAAACAATTGCTCATTCATTTGTCCCCCCTGTTTTTCCACTATGCCCTGTGCCCAGTTTCGTTTCATTTTGCCAGAACGCCTCACATTTTTCTTTGTTCTTATTTTGTATAGGAAGTGGACCCACAATCAAGTCAATTCTCTTAGACGCTGGTTATTACTCAGTTATGGTTTTGTTTTTAGTATAACAACAATTATTATGTGTTTTTCTTAAATAAGGTGAGCTCGGTGATGCAACGCCGGAGTCCTTGGCTGAAATCACTACTGACGCCATGAAGAAAACCAGTACTACTCTGTGTAAGTTACTTGTATTTGGCAGAATATTATAGGTTTTCTCGGCTATTTTAGAACATTTTTTATTCAAATCCACCAACTATCCTATTCAATTTCGTCCGTGGACCAATTTTGTACAAACCAATTTAGTCATTTACTTTTCAATTTTAAATTTTGGTCACTCTATTTAAACATTATCTCCGGAATATTTATCATTATAGGTTAATTTTCCCTTTAATAAATACTTTTTTAACAAGAAAAATGGTGAAAATGTTCCAAATTTCTTGACTTTTCTTTCGGCGATATTTCCAGTGTTTTGTTTTCATGTTCAGGGGCCATATTTTAGCTTATGCAGGGTACCCTGTCTCTTAAATATTTGTTGTTATTATTACCCATACTTTGAGACCAGACTAGCTGACCACTGATGCCCACCATGCATAGCAACGTGCTAGCGTTAACAGACGACACGCGCGTATAGATACTAATCTTCTACGCGTACATTTATAGCGCGCAGTATCAAGATTTGACGCGTCCTTGTTACAAGTAGAACTGTTGTATTTAGCTAATCACTGGCTTACATGATGTTTGTTTGATGCTGGTTCGGGGACATTTATTCGCTTTTTCTTGAAAGCCGGGCAATTACTACAAAATAATGCCCTCCATGTGATTGAGTCTGGACCAATCAGAAGCCATCAACTCTCCTAGGTATTTATTAAATTCGTCTAAGCAACAACTTAGGAGAATTTTATCTGTAATGACAAATATTTTTGACCTGATGTTTAAAAGGAGTGACCAAACTGGACATTGGATGATAAATGGCTATTTGGTTTGGTAAAAGTGTGTGATTTTTTTTCTGTGACGAAATTGAATGCGAGAGTTGGTGAATTTAGATAAAAAATGTTTTAAAATAGCCAGAAAAACGTATGAACCCCTTTATTGAATCTTATGGTTGTTAATAATCTTAGTTTTTAATTTCTCTTCATAGTTGAAGTTGATACTTAGACACCGCCAGAGCTGAACGCTGAAACATCAGCCACCAATGGCGTCATGAGAACAAGCAAGTCTCTCAGTAAGTACATGGAATGTAAAGAGTATAAGTTGACAATACAATGCCAGAGCTGAACCCTAAAACATCAGCCGCCAATGGCGTCATGAGAACAAGCAAGTCTCTCAGTAAGTACCTGGAATTTAAAGGGTATAAGTTGACAATACAATGCCAGAGCTGAACGCTGAATCATCAGCCGCCGATGACGTCATGAGAACAAGCAAGTCTCTCAGTAAGTAACTGGAATGTAAAGGGTATAAGTTGATAAGACAATGCCAGAGCTGAACGCTGAATCATCAGCCACCAATGACGTCATGAGAACAAGCAAGTCTCTCAGTTAGTACATGGAATGTAAAGGGTATAAGTTGACAATACAATGCCAGAGCTGAATGCTGAATCATCAGCCGCCGATGACGTCATGAGAACAAGCAAGTCTCTCAGTAAGTACCTGGAATGTAAAGGGTATAAGTTGATAAGACAATGCCAGAGCTGAACGCTGAATCATCAGCTGCCAATGACGTCATAAGAACAAGCAAGTCTCTCAGTAAGTAACTGGAATGTAAAGGGTATAAGTTGATAAGACAATGCCAGAGCTAAACGCTATCATCAGCTGCCAATGACGTCATAAGAACAAGCAAGTCTCTCAGTAAGTACCTGGAATGTAAAGAGTATAAGTTGACAATACAATGCCAGAGCTGAACGCTGAATCATCAGCCGCCAATGACATCATGAGAACAAGCAAGTCTCTCAGTAAGTACCTGGAATGTAAAGGGTATAAGTTGACAATACAATGCCAGAGCTGAACGCTGAAACATCAGCCGCCAATGACGTCATGAAAACAAGCAAGTCTCTCAGTAAGTACCTGGAATGTAAAGGGTATAAGTTGATAAGACAATGCCAGAGCTGAACGCTGATTCATCAGCTGCTAATGACGTCATGAGAACAAGCAAGTCTCTCAGTAAGTACATGTAACTGGAATGTAAAAAGTATAAGTTGATAAGACAATGCCAGAGCTGAACGCTGAATCATCAGCCGCCAATGACGTCATGAGAACAAGCAAGTCTCTCAGTAAGTATCTGGAATGTAAAGGGTGTATTAGTTGACAATACAATGCCAGAGCTAAACGCTGAATCATCAGCCGCCAATGACGTCATGAGAACAAGCAAGTCTCTCAGTAAGTACCTGGAATGTAAAGGGTATAAGTTGACAATACAATGCCAGAGCTGAACGCTGAAACATCAGCCGCCAATGACGTCATGAGAACAAGCAAGTCTCTCAGTAAGTACCTGGAATGTAAAAGGTATAAGTTGACAATACAATGCCAGAGCTGAACACTGAAACATCAGCCGCCAATGACGTCATGAGAAGCAAGTCTCTCAGTAAGTACCTGGAATGTAAAGGGTATAAGTTGACAATACAATGCCAGAGCTGAACGCTGAATCATCAGCCGCCATGACGTCATGAGAACAAGCAAGTCTCTCAGTAAGTATCTGGAATGTAAAGGGTGTATTAGTTGACAATACAATGCCAGAGCTGAATGCTGAATCATCAGCCGCCAATGACGTCATGAGAACAAGCAAGTCTCTCAGTAAGTACCTGGAATATAAAGGGTATAAGTTGACAATACAATGCCAGAGCTGAACGCTTAATCATCAGCCGCCAATGACGTCATGAGAACAAGCAAGTCTCTCAGTAAGTACCTGGAATGTAAAGGGTATAAGTTGACAATACAATGCCAGAGCTGAACGCTGAATCATCAGCCGCCAATGACGTCATGAGAACAAGCAAGTCTCTCAGTAAGTACCTGGAATGTAAAGGGTATAAGTTGACAATTAAGACAATGTCAGAGCTGAACGCTGAAACATCAGCCGCCAATGACGTCATGAGAACAAGCAAGTCACTCAGTAAGTACCTGGAATGTAAGGGGTATAAGTTGACAATTAAGACAATGCCAGAGCTGAACGCTGAAACATCAGCCGCCAATGACGTCATAAGAACAAGCAAGTCTCTCAGTAAGTACCTGGAATGTAAAGGGTATAAGTTGACAATACAATGTCAGAGCTGAACGCTGAAACATCAGCCGCCAATGACGTCATCAAAACAAGCAAGTCTCTCAGTAAGTACCTGGAATGTAAAGGGTATAAGTTGACAATACAATGCCTGAATGCTGAATCATCAGCCGCCAATGATGTCATAAGAACACGCAAGTCTCTCAGTAAGTACCTGGAATGTAGGGGTGTCTGTTGATATCTTTAATAAGGTATTCCCGGCTATTTTAAAACTTTTTTTAATTCAAATTCACTATTACTTTTACATCGTCCGAAAAAGAAAAAAAAAATACGCGCTTTTACCAAACCAATTTAGTTATATTTACCATTCAATTTCAAATTTCAATTTTTTTTGTTTTAAACATTCTCTTGAAAATATTTGTCCTGTTGCCGAAAGGCAGCATTCAGAGATAATTGTCTTATTTGTCAATTTCAAACTTAAACTTAAATAAGTAAATTAGTCTGGTGTGTGATTGAGTCAAGCACACATCAGACTAATTTATAATATATTAGTTTAAAATTGATATATTTTATGATATTCGATTTTGGAATGCTTTCCTTCGGCAATATCTTAGACAAATTTGATCTGTAATGATGAATATTCCTTATAGATTGACCGAAACTTGAAATTGAATGATAATTGGTTTGGTGAAAGCGTACCTGTATTTTTTTTCCAGACGAAATTTAATGTGAGGGTTTGTGATTTGGAATGAAAAATGTTTTTAAAAAGCCTGGAAAAAGTATAATATTATACTAGAAACACTCACAAGGTTCTAAACATGTGCCTTCTTGCTTTTTATTGAATTCTTAGTCTTAGGGTCGTTAATGATTATAATTTCTCTTTTAGTTAAGCTTGACAGAACAACACCAGAGCTAAATAATGAAGCACCAGCCGCCAATGAGGTCATAAGAACGAGCAAGTCTCCCAGTAAGTAGCTGGAATGTAAAGGGTATCTTTTGGTATCTTAATAATTTGAAATCAGGCACACTGTTTTGCAATAGAGTCTTTGTGTGACTGTTGTCTTCTGCAAATTGTGGACACACATTTGATTTGTTGACAGGAGACATTTAAAGGTAGAATACAACATTTACAGATATCAACAAATTTTACTACCAAATTATTAAGAAATATCTTAAGAAATATATTTATTTTAAAGTAAATAATGATTCTAGGCATCCAGCAAAAGTATTGCGCTAGATATCCTGTAATTGTTTTGAATTTTAGTTTTTTTATAAAAAAAATCTTGCTATTTTCTTGGCATTCATGATTGTAAAATTTTTGACAGGACAGTTAAACGATATTTACTATAAAATACAACCCCCCAAATCCACCCATTCATGATAATTTAAGCAATTACCAATGTGTATCCTACCATTAAGCCTGTTTTTTTAAATCCTCGAAGTGACCATCTTTGTGTAGACATTACTTTTTAACATCTGATAAACATTTTGATTTAACATCTGATAAACATTGTCAAATTTTACTTCTTTTTATTTTGGTTATCTGGTTTACAAATAAATGAATACATAAACCACTGCCTAATACTTTTTCTACTTTGAACAGGCAAGCCTGGAGCTCAAAGACGAGCAAATACGGGTACGTATGCATTTTAATCAACAAACAAATAAGCAAATATGATTGGTTTTAATGCATTAATATAAACAGTAGTATGAACTTACACTTGTACCCCACGCACTGTTGAAAGCACGGACAACGACCTCTAGAGGGAAGGCTACAATATGCAAATTAATTTGTACTGGTCATGGTACGCCTTCAATTTCAGGTATATTTAATTTGCACAGTATCAAAATAATATTTACAAAATCAACAAAAGAAAGTCAATACACCATATTTACAAAATGAATTCAAAGTATTTGTGAGACTGCAGAGGGATCCATGAAAGCAAAGAGCGAGTTTGACCATCTACCAATGGTTTTTAACGTGATATTTCCAGTTTATCTACTGGGCTTTTTTGTGTTATTCTTTTGTAGAACGAGTTTCGGGTATTGCGACCTAAAAAACACGAGCTGTTTTGTTTTAGTCGTGATTCCAGCCGATAAATTGTGATGTAATCTGTGAAAACCCGTCGGATGTCGCAAAGTTCAAGTCATTAAACTCGAAAACAAGACTATAGCGAAACATTTTGTAAAGCAAGTCGCACAGTAAACCAACAATTAATTATTAAGGATGGCTGGAACTGGTTTATCTTGTCTACAAAATGTGTTGGTTTTATTGACTCTTCTGGGTACACCCGTAGGATGTTACTGCCTGATGCGCCTAACGGCCGGTATTTATTCCTCAATCACTGGATTATACGCATGACTGCACAGAGGCCTTTGTCCAGCAGCTGCACTGCACAATGGACCCAAACGTACACGTGTCACACAGGCCGCGTGCCACGGCATAGCACAGCTGACAACAGCATTCCGGATAGAATACGCGCCAAGGAGTTAATCTCTCTACATCTACACTGAACAAAAATATAAACGACCACAAAAATATAAACACCCTAAAAATTGTTATTTGTCTTGATTTGTAAAAAAAAATTGTGTCCATCTCTGCCAGTGAGGAATTGCTCAGTAATGCAGTAATTCCACCCACATCTGTCAAGCTGTTGTCCATCAAAGACGGCACTGGTGTTACATTTACACCGCAGCATTATTCAGTGCAATATACGTTTGGGTCAACCAGGGGCCATATATTCATGAAACCTTAAAGCCTAGTTGGTTTACGTTGGTTTACGAGGCTGGCCAGCTGTGGTTTGCTTGAGTGACTCTGATCATGCTCTATGATGTGCCGATGAGATACTGCAGCAAGACCAGCCTTGTACCGGCCGAGGATCATACCGGCCCTAAAAGGGCCAGCCATTAATGGATGCCGAGCCTATAGTTTCATGATTACAATTTAGTTGTCAACGCCATAGTAGACTACTAGGCATTTTAGTGTCCTACTACAAGGCCTAGTTGGCTACTAAGTTGAGGTTTCTTGAACATGGCCCCTGACCCTTATTTGACGATATCATCTGCTCATCAGCCCATAAGTATTACACCGTGTTCCTCTTTTCATTTTGTTTTCAGAGATTCCCGATTGCCAGTCGAAGCTGTAAGTATTACCTTCGAAAGTATCACGATTTGAAATAAATAATACAAATCACCGCGAACAAAAATCATAATTTGATTATCTCTGAGTTTGCTTATGATAAACTTTGAAGCAGAAGAGAAAAAAAGATCAAGAACTATTTTTAACATATGAAGCAAGAAATTAGACGGAGTTAACCGGATTCGAACCACAGACTTTTCAACCCATAGCTTATCTCTCTACCAGGAGAGTTGGTTGAGGACAGCCGTTTTTATACAGTTGTTCAATGTAGCTGCGTTGCGATTGCGACATTTACGCACAACCCAGCAGCTGCTGAACAAAAAATATCGCGGACCGCTACATATGTACACGGGCTAGTATTAAGTGTCTTCCATAAAAAATGGCGCACATGACGTAGGCAACAAGAGGGCGCTATTTAACAGGACAAACGCCATCTTAAAAAAAGGACACCTAAAAAACGCTATACTGAACGATCGATATACCAAAAAAAAACATGAGCATCCCATGTTGTTCGTTTTAGCTTATAGTGGCGTTCCATAATGAATGTTTGTGAGTGCGATGGTAAGAATAATTTCTTGAGGTGACAGAGTGGAATAGAACATTCCATCTGTCACCGAATGAAACTATTCTTTCTAATGCACAAACGTGAACAAAATTTCATTGTTTTTATACAACGCCTGAATAAATCCTCACCATCTGATTGGTCAGAGCGCGACCAAGCAATGGAAGTTTTATTCACCGTTGAATAGAACCATTTAATAATTGTTTTTTCGGTGCGGCAGCATGCCGCGCGATGTAACAAATAACTTGATGCACAACATTTCACAAATCAGATGACGGGGATTTATTAAGGTGTCGTATAAAGTGATATATATTGATAATATGCGATATAATTCTTGTATTTTTAACAGCACGTGTCATTCCATAAAGTACGACGAGGAAAGTGATGTCATGATTGAAAAGGCAGAAACCGTAGGTACGGTATTTGTTAAATCATTGCTCTATCAGTATCGTGGAAAGGCTTTGTAGATGTACAAGTTATTTTACTGGTATCAAACGAGAACAATAGTGCTCATGGTGATTTTTAGCCTTGTGCAAGACGTTCGTCGTTGGCTGCGCGCTTATTTTGTTTTTCCAGACGAATGAGGCCACTTTATAGCATAAATGGGCGTATTTATGCCACAGTGAGATTGGAAAACACTTAGGTTCTCAAATCCTCACTTTCCCTTAAATTAAACTCACTCCAACAATAAACTTAGAAACCAAAAAATGTGCAAAGACCAAATTGGAAGACCAGTCGAACGATCTATAACCTAACTCATTATCCACTGTGAAAGGTCGACAGAAGCTGTTTCAAAGTTTTTCAAAGAAGCTGTTTTTCAAAAACCTCAATTTCCCTTTTTTTTAGTGGTTTTGGAGAGTGAGTTTTTTTCACTGAAAATTAACATCGCTTTTTGTTTAGATGCTCATTTTTAAATGCACGCATAATATCATTAGGCCTATCATTTCACTTTGTTGCAGACATTCCACTACAAGTTCTGACCCCGGAGAGACAACTCGTGTACACGAACCTAACAGAAACAATATGTGACCCACTCTGCAAAAATGAGTCGTCTGTGTACAGTTGGTCAGAAAGAGCAGGAAATAAGCTTTCATTTTACATATGGCCCAACTCTGTAGTGTAATGCATTGGTCTTTTACGATTGTTTGACATTTTCAGCCGCCTGATCAGAGTACTTTCCGGGCACTTTCCAAATAACAGCAAATAAAACACGCATATTACTTTGTGTTTAGCCCCTCATTAAAAATGTACAATAATTTTGTGGTAGTGGAGTTTTAAAAATAATAACAATTCTTTTAGCTTATAACTGTGTGTTGTAAAGTATAGATTTGAGTTAAATTCTACTATACAGTTGCAAGATGATTTTTATTATAAACTTATTTGATTTTACTGTAAAATGTTTGAAGGATTATTTGTTCATGTAGTGCAGAGGAAACATGCTGTAATATTACCGTTCTTTTAGCTTTTATTACCCGTGTGTTGTATGGCGAGTATCGATTTAGGTATACAAAAAAAGTACTACAGTTACGAGATGATCTTTATTATAAACTTATTTTATTTTACTGTAATGTTTGAAGGATTATTTGATAATATAATGCTGTGGAAATCACATTGTAATATTCAGTAGTCTATCATTCTTACAATAATTGGCTGTACAAATAAATCAATTGCAAAATTGTAGTGTTTGCAAGCAGATCCTGATTACGAAATTGTGTGCCCAAAAGTGTATAATCGCGTATTGTTCGGTGCATGTTTTTGTTTGCTGGACCCACGTACGTGGAAAATGAAACGTTTTAACGGCATATCGTCGCATTTTTACTGTGTGTTCAAGTATTTAATATATAAAGGTACACTCGTCCCGCTCACGGTATTAGTGGATCTTACGAAAATATGACAATCCGACGACTGACTGTCTGGCTGGCGTGCATGCTTGCTTGCTCGTTTGCTTGCTCGCTCCCTGGCTCGCTCGCTTGATCGCTTTACACTGGAGTAATACGTCTTTTAACATTATCACGCACAATATAATTCAATGGAAACACCCAACCCTTTTATACCCAGCATGAGATCGAGGGACCACCCCCCTATTTTTACCGAACGCACACCCCTCCCCCCCCCTCTAAAAACATAAAAATAATTCATGAGAAACCACAACATTCCGCAAGCACAATGACCACCAAAAGGAGGGGGGTTCCCTTCGTCTTATGTATTGCTTCATATCACCCCTTTCACCCAAGTAATATCTGTATATTATAAGAGGCCAATGTCAGTGATGTACTAAAATGAAGAGCAAATGACTCGAACCTGTGACCTCCAGTGGGGATCACCCAATGAGAATACGACTTGTTATTTAGTGTTCTGGCGTCTGCAAAGGCGTAGATTCAGGGAATCGTTAGCTTAGGTTCAACCAGAGAGGGTCAACCGAAGAACAAAGAACGATCTGGCCGGAGGTTTCCAAATGAACTTTATTCCACGGTGAACTGTAAAAGAGTACATGTACACAAAACCTTATATAATACTTTGATCATGTTTATAATGAAGAGGTGCGTGTAAAACGCTTCCTAGAAGCAATAAAATCACTTTACAATGAGCAGTTTATGTAAAATGAGCAAAAGCCTTAAATACAGGGATGGCTCCACCACGTGAATGGGTGACCTATCGGAATGGAGCTCTCGCTTAATAACTTTCAAAATACACGGAAATCTAATTATCTATGAATAACAGAGTGACAAGTACTAAACACTATAATTATATAGAGGAAAGTACGGCAGCAGATTAAACCACAAACATAACCGAGTCGGGTCTAGATGATTTTAAATCCAGCGACGATAAAGAATGCAATAAATCTACGCACGTGGGAAATATTGACTCAGCAGAATTATCTCGAAAATGACAAATACTGAGAAACTTACATGACTGTGGGGCTAGGTGAATCTACATAATTATGATTAAGGTGACCTGCAAGGGTAACACAAGACTTGAATCGGACGAATGGCAGATTTCTAGGAGATATCAGGCGGAATGTCGGGCAAACAAAAGTAACATGGCTACCTTGACAAAGCCGTACGTGATGTGAACTTAGACCGTAAAAGCTTGACAGCGCCCTCAGGCGGCTCTCTGGGTAAGTGACAACGGCCGTGACACTCCTCGCCTAAAAATACTTGAAGAAATACTTGGATTTTTACAAAAACGATTAGAACACATAACAAATATATATATGGAAGTGGAGACTGATACAGTCCAAATCCTATAGTCTCTTTAGTCTGAGTTGGGTGCCTATGAGTGTGAGCTCTGAGATCGGCCTCAGGTAGGTGCGTTGGGTTCCTCCGCTGCAGATGGTAACGTCCGCCTTCCATCTTCACTCGGGTGGACTTCGGTGACACGAGCGAGAGGCCAGTGGCACCTCGGGAGCTCCATGTCACGTAGAAGGACAACGTCTCCGTTACTGATGTCCGGGTGTACGACAGGCCACTTCCGTCTGGGTTGTAGGCTCTGGACGTACTCCTTCCTCCAGCGGATCCAAAATTGATCTGCGAGATATTGCACGCGGCGCCAGCGTCTGCGTCCGTACAAATCTTCTCTTACGAAGTTTCCGGGAAGTGACTGGAATTGCTGGGGTTTAATGGTCAGTAACATGGAGGGACTGATGGCTTGGGGGTCGTCAGCATCCGGTGAGATGGTACCTAGTGGGCGAGAGTTGACTATGGCGCATGCCTCGGCCATAAATGTAACGAGTACCTCGTGCGTCAACTGGTGCTTTCCGAGTTGCAAGAACATCGTGTCGAGGACATGTCGGACTGTGCCGATTTGACGCTCCCAGGCACCGCCGAAATGTGAAGCGTGGGGAGGATTAAATACCCACTCGCACTGTTGTGATGCTAGGTAGAATGCCACCTGTTTGTGATCCATCTCATTGAAGGCCTCGTCTAGCTCGTTCTTTGCACCGACAAAGTTGGTGCCCCCGTCGCACCTCAGTTTAGCTACTGGTCCGCTTACAGCCACGAATCTGCGGAAGGCAGATATAAATGATGACGTGTCCATTGACTCAATGATCTCCACATGGATAGCCCTACTGTAGAGGCATGTAAAGAGGACAGCCAATCGTTTGGAATCGGCAGTTCCACCCCTCGTCTTTCTGGTGACGACCGTCCATGGCCCAAAGACGTCCATGCCAACATTGGTGAAGGGTGGTGATGCTGTAACTCGGTCTTCTGGCAGGTCGGCCATGACCTAGGTCAGTGGCTTTCCTCTCGGCTTCCTGCAGGTGATACATTGGTTGATGATGCTTCTGATGAGGTTGTGGGACCAAATTACCCACAGGCCTGCTGATCTTATAGCCCCCAGTGTCAATTGTCGGGCTTGGAGACATGGCCATCCTTTGGAAGGACGATTGGATGGCGAGTTGCTAAGTCCATATCGGAGCACTTAAGTCTTTCGCCCACTCTGATGATTCCATCGCCGTCGAGAAAGGGGCTCAACTTCAGGAGCGGGCTTTTTCTTCTGATGGTTACGTTTGAATCATTTTGTGCTTGCTTCAGCGTCTGCATTTCCTGTTTGAAGGAGTGACTCTGTACTGCCTTGAGGATAGCCTTTTCTGCTTGTTGTAATTGTGAGACGGTCGGATTTGACGAGTCTTCCGGTCTTTCGCAGGGGTCGGACGCTGTGGCTTCATCCCTCGCTGCCTTGAAGGCTTGTGTACCTTCTGAATTAGGGAACCAACTGCCCGTCGAAGGGGGACCCAACTGGAAAATCTGGAGAATCGATCACAGCTGAGGGAAGGTTCGACATCCGGAGTACCGTTGTCACTTGTTTCTTCCCCGATGTTTGTTTTGAGCGTGGTGACCTGCTTGCGTACCTCGGGGTCCTTTTCGTCTAACGTTTGGCCGGCAGCATCCGCAGTTACTACTTCATTAAGAGAGGGGTCCGACTTCCATAGAAAGTCTGGTCCACGAAACCAGCGTGTGTCGTTCAGCTCTCCTGCTGGAACGGACCGTGAGGCGAGGTCTGCCGGGTTTTGGTCAGTTGGAACGTGACGCCACTGGTCAGGGTTGGAAGCCGTGTGGATCTTGTGAACCCTGTTGGCCACGTAGATGTGAAAGCGTCTGGATGCGTTGGCTATATAGCCCAGGACCACTTTACTGTCCGAGTAAAATGTGATGCTGTCAATAGCAACCCGGTCTCGCAATTCGGTTTCAACTGTCTGTGACAATGTCGCAGCAAGGACAGCTGCACACAGTTCCAGGCGGGGGATGGAGACAGCATGTGAGGGGGTGACCCTTGCCTTAGCTAGCAACAGGGACACATGTGGCTGGTTTTGTTCGTTCAGCAACCTCAGATAGGCCACTGCTCCGATGGCGAGCTGGCTGGCATCACAGAAGATGTGGACTTCCCTTCTTTTGACTTCGCTGAAGCTTGGTGGTTCGTAGCATCTCTGAATACGGACATTCTGTAGGTCGTACAAAGAATCTCGCCAGCGGTTCCATTTAGGTAAGAAGCTTTCTGGAAGTGGCCTATCCCACATGTCTTTAGGGGTATTCGTCTCCTTTTTCATCTGTCATTAGTTTGCGAAGAATTAGTTTCCCTTTGATGGTCACTGGCGTCACAAAGCCGAGAGGGTCGAAGACGGAACTGGCAATCGAGAGGACACCTCGTCGAGAGAATGGTTTCTCCGGTAGGTTCACTATGAAAGTGAAAGCGTCCTGCTCGAGGGACCAATGTACTCCCAGTGATCGCTGAACGGGAAGTCTGTCGTGGTTGAAGTCGAGATGTTGTACATCTTTTGCTCTTTCCTCCTCGGGTAGTCTATTCATCACATCTTTGCTGTTCGAGATGATCTTGTGAAAGCGCAACTTCTTTCTTGCGAGTGCATCCCGGGTTCGTTGTATAAGGCTGACGGCCGCGTCTGGGTCTGGTAGAGAAATTAGCCCATCGTCGACATAAAAGTCGCGACAGACGAACTCTGACACATCGTCTTCGCAAGCGGATTCGCCTTCCTTCACAACCATTCTGATGCCAAATGTTGCGATTGCTGGTGATGAAATGTTACCGAAAAGGTGGACATTCATGCGGTGGTCAACGATTGGCTTCTCAGGATCGTTATCTTGGAACCAAAGGAAGCGGAGGTAGTCACGATGTTCGGGATTCACGTAGAAGTTGGGGAACATTTGCTCCACGTCTCCCACGACTGCGACTTGGCCGACTCTGAACCGCATGAGTATGCCGAGCAGGCTATTCATCTGGTCTGGTCCTTGTAGTAAGACTTTGTTCAGCGAAATGCCACTGAATTCGGCGCTTGAATCAAAGACAACTCTGATACCCGTTTTCTTCGGATGTCGAACTGGGAAGTGAGGTAGGTACCAGACAGTTCCGCCTGGTGGAGAGGGGTCGTCAGCTGGTACGAGGGCTGCATGTTTTTTGCCAAGTATCTTACCCATAAAGGCTCGATACTCGTTCATCGACTCTGGTTTGCGGGTAAGAGTCCGGAGGAGGTTGTGCAGTCGAGCTTCGGCTTGAGAGCGGTTGTTTGGGAGAAGGGTTGGAGTTTCCTTGAAGGGCAGCGGAAATTCCAGATTTCCGTTGACATTAGTATGGGCGCTGTCTGTCATAATCTTGACAAAACGTTGATCCTCAATCGACGGGGCCTTGTTGTTGTCGTCGCGTGTCTCGACGTAGATGCTGGAAAATGCACCCTGGTGAGCACTGACTACATCCTTTGTGACGATGTGGTTTTCACAAGCGCCACGGTAGTTTGGTTGATCATCAGTAGTGTCGGAGCGAGGCGAAAGAGAGGTCGTCTGCATCAGGACTGTACGGCTGACTGAGACGTGTTCTCTGCTCTTGAGGCTGCTCGTGCACATACGGCCAGACACAGTCCAACCCATGTTCGTGCACTGGGCCCAGGGAGTGTCTTTGGGTCCGTTTCTTGATTCTCGGACTTTGAGGGGTTCCGGACAGCTCCTACCGATGAGTAAGAGGATGTCTACATCCTCCCTTGGGCTGAGAATCATGTCAGAAATCTGGCTCAGATGGGAGAAGTTCTTGCAGAGGTCCGGGGACGGGATCTCGTCTCTGTCACCTGGTATGTTCTCGTTCTCTAGAACTGTGGGTAGGCGCTCTTTGTGGCCACTCGAGGACTCCATGACTAATCCTTGAGCTCATCTTCCTTCGGTGAGGATTTGCCGGCCTCCGCAGGTTGACAGTTCGTAGTCGTAGGGTGGACCGTGGAGATTGAGTGCTTCGAAAAGCTTGGGGTCTCCGAGGCATGCATTTGACTGATCGTCAAGGACAGCATACGCTTCGATGGAAACGGACGGTGCGCTCTGGTGGTAAACTTTGACTGGCACTATCTTGGAGCAGGAGCGTGCCATAACACATGACCTGTACCTTGTACATTTAGTGTTAGCTTCGAGTGTGTCTTTTCTCCTTAATTCTGGTATTGCTTTAGATCTCTCCTCCGACTCCCCGCCGTTCGGCTTGGTGGGGAAACGCATGAACGAAGCATGCGAGTTGCTGTCGCACTTTCTGCATCTGACTATGGTCTGACAGTCTTTGATAAGGTGCTTCTGGCCACATTTGAAACATAGACCCTTCTGTCTGCAGAACTGTGTTCTTTCTACCGTTGGCTTTCTTCCGAAGACGATGCATTCGGAGAGGTCATGGCCAGTTTAATCGTGGAAGAGGCACCTCGTGGGGGCTGAAGACTTATGTTGCATCGGTGGGGTACCCTTTGTAGCCATCACACGAAGAGGCGGCTTATGAGGCGGAAGCGTAGCACTGGGTCTTTCTTTGTTCAGCTTGCTGATTTCAGTGTACGTACTCGGCGGGTAGAGGTCAGGATCGTTACTCATTCTAGCCTTCTCCCTGAGAAATGATGCGAGTTCCTGGAATGGTGGGTAGCATGCGTGCGCCTTTTTGTACTTGGAGACGCGTTCTGGGGGAGTTTCTCTAGAAGTGGGTGAAGATTGTACGGGTAGTTCAGAACGTTGAGTCCGGGCAAATCCTTCATCTGCGCTGCCGCATCCACACACAAGTCTGCGAAGTCAAGTAGCTTACGGCGCTCGTCTGCTTTGATTTTGGGGAAGGCTATCAGCCTGTCTATTATCTGGGATGCGATCCTTGTTTTGTTCCCGAATCGTTCCTCGAGTTCCTGCCATGCCTCATCATATGCAGTCTGTGGGTCCATGACATGGCGATGTCGGAACCGGTCAACGAGCAGTCGCACCTCGCCTGCCGTGTACTTAGCCAAGAATGCAAGTTTTTGTGACGGGGGTGTCTGCGCTTGGCTTATCATGGTTTGGAAGGATGACCGCCATGGCCGAAACATGATAGGATCGCCTCCGTATATGTCTGGTTCATGGGCTGGTTGTCTCTGGCGGGCTAGTGTCTCGCTGATTTGCTTCGTTAGGTCGATCAGCTGGTTCCCGGGTTCAGCCTCCTTTCTAGCTTCCGGTGGACTAGATCGTGTTGCATTTATCGAGTCGGTGGTCGGAGCAGAAGAACTCTCCATTGGTTTAAATGGGGGGGCAGGGGCTTGCAATGGACTCGCAGCCGGTGGACAGACATCACTAGTGATTGTTGTGCAAAAGTTATTTGCATGGTCGTTGGAGGACTGCTCAGGTGGTGCCGTGTTTTCTTCCCGCTCCGCTTGTAGGATAGCATTGGATCGAGCTCTCTCTGTAGCTGCAGCTTGTTTAGCTCGTAGCATTTGCAAGTCAGCATCGGCGGCTGCTCTGGTGGTTTGTTGCTCCAGGTCGTATTGGGCCTGCAGAAGTATGTTTTGTGCCTCTTGTTTGGCACGTTCGAGTTTCCTCGCCGCTTGCTGTGAGACCAACTCAGTTGTACGTTTGGCAATGAGTTCCTCAAATGTGACGTTCTCTGCAGCGGCTGCGGCGGAGGCTAGTGCTTGAGCTTTGATACTGAAGGATGAGGACGGTGTCTTGGAAATTCGAGAAGATCCATGGCTTCTGGATGAGACTCTGGAATGCCTCAAAATATTTGATACAGTTTCCAAGGCCTAGGAGCAAGCCTTGTCGGTCGCGGCGCTGTTAACAAGATTACTGTGCTCGAGGAAGGTTGTTTTCGTATGGGCTGCACGGTCCATGTAGGATGAATCTGTTGCGTAAAGTCTTCCCAGTTCTTGGAAGGCCTCTGTGTATGCTTGAAAGGCAGACCGGGTAGCGGCGAGTGTTTGCCGTATGACTTATTCTCGGTCTGTTGGGTTCTGAAGGGTTTCGAGGAATTGTTTGGTAGTTCCCCATCTATAACTGAGGTCTTGCTCGGCGTTCTGCATATCAGCTGGCAGTCCTACAGGGACAGGATTTTCCTCGGGCAGTTCACCTCCCGATGTGGCCATTATTTTCTTTTGTTTTGATTCTCTTTAGGTTCGAGCGAGTAACATGTGTAGTCTTGCGCGTCCACCGTCGGTTGTTTTTCAAGAAGTCGTCTCGAAGTCAGTTGTTTTACAACACAGTCATTTCACTGTTCTGGCGTCTGCAAAGGCGTAGATTCAGGGAATCGTTAGCTTAGGTTCAACCAGAGAGGGTCAACCGAAGAACAAAGAACGATCTGGCCGGAGGTCAGGGCTGCGGTTTCCAAATGAACTTTATTCCACGGTGAACTGTAAAAGAGTACACAAAACCTTATATAATACTTTGATCATGTTTATAATGAAGAGGTGCGTGTAAAACGCTTCCTAGAAGCAATAAAATCACTTTACAATGAGCAGTTTATGTAAAATGAGCAAAAGCCTTAAATACAGGGATGGCTCCACCACGTGAATGGGTGACCTATCGGAATGGAGCTCTCGCTTAATAACTTTCAAAATACACGGAAATCTAATTATCTATGAATAACAGAGTGACAAGTACTAAACACTATAATTATATAGAGGAAAGTACGGCAGCAGATTAAACCACAAACATAACCGAGTCGGGTCTAGATGATTTTAAATCCAGCGACGATAAAGAATGCAATAAATTTACGCACGTGGGAAATATTGACTCAGCAGAATTATCTCGAAAATGACAAATACTGAGAAACTTACATGACTGTGGGGCTAGGTGAATCTACATAATTATGATTAAGGTGACCTGCAAGGGTAACACAAGACTTGAATCGGACGAATGGCAGATTTCTAGGAGATATCAGGCGGAATGTCGGGCAAACAAAAGTAACATGGCTACCTTGACAAAGCCGTACGTGATGTGAACTTAGACCGTAAAAGCTTGACAGCGCCCTCAGGCGGCTCTCTGGGTAAGTGACGACGGCCGTGACACTCCTTGCCTAAAAATACTTGAAGAAATACTTGGATTTTTACAAAAACGATTAGAACACATAACAAATATATATATGGAAGTGGAGACTGATACAGTCCAAATCCTATAGTCTCTTTAGTCTGAGTTGGGTGCCTATGAGTGTGAGCTCTGAGATCGGCCTCAGGTAGGTGCGTTGGGTTCCTCCGCTGCAGATGGTAACGTCCGCCTTCCATCTTCACTCGGGTGGACTTCGGTGACACGAGCGAGAGGCCAGTGGCACCTCGGGAGCTCCATGTCACGTAGAAGGACAACGTCTCCGTTACTGATGTCCGGGTGTACGACAGGCCACTTCCGTCTGGGTTGTAGGCTCTGGACGTACTCCTTCCTCCAGCGGATCCAAAATTGATCTGCGAGATATTGCACGCGGCGCCAGCGTCTGCGTCCGTACAAATCTTCTCTTACGAAGTTTCCGGGAAGTGACTGGAATTGCTGGGGTTTAATGGTCAGTAACATGGAGGGACTGATGGCTTGGGGGTCGTCAGCATCCGGTGAGATGGTACCTAGTGGGCGAGAGTTGACTATGGCGCATGCCTCGGCCATAAATGTAACGAGTACCTCGTGCGTCAACTGGTGCTTTCCGAGTTGCAAGAACATCGTGTCGAGGACATGTCGGACTGTGCCGATTTGACGCTCCCAGGCACCGCCGAAATGTGAAGCGTGGGGAGGATTAAATACCCACTCGCACTGTTGTGATGCTAGGTAGAATGCCACCTGTTTGTGATCCATCTCATTGAAGGCCTCGTCTAGCTCGTTCTTTGCACCGACAAAGTTGGTGCCCCCGTCGCACCTCAGTTTAGCTACTGGTCCGCTTACAGCCACGAATCTGCGGAAGGCAGATATAAATGATGACGTGTCCATTGACTCAATGATCTCCACATGGATAGCCCTACTGTAGAGGCATGTAAAGAGGACAGCCAATCGTTTGGAATCGGCAGTTCCACCCCTCGTCTTTCTGGTGACGACCGTCCATGGCCCAAAGACGTCCATGCCAACATTGGTGAAGGGTGGTGATGCTGTAACTCGGTCTTCTGGCAGGTCGGCCATGACCTAGGTCAGTGGCTTTCCTCTCGGCTTCCTGCAGGTGATACATTGGTTGATGATGCTTCTGATGAGGTTGTGGGACCAAATTACCCACAGGCCTGCTGATCTTATAGCCCCCAGTGTCAATTGTCGGGCTTGGAGACATGGCCATCCTTTGGAAGGACGATTGGATGGCGAGTTGCTAAGTCCATATCGGAGCACTTAAGTCTTTCGCCCACTCTGATGATTCCATCGCCGTCGAGAAAGGGGCTCAACTTCAGGAGCGGGCTTTTTCTTCTGATGGTTACGTTTGAATCATTTTGTGCTTGCTTCAGCGTCTGCATTTCCTGTTTGAAGGAGTGACTCTGTACTGTTGTTTTTCAAGAAGTCGTCTCGAAGTCAGTTGTTTTACAACACAGTCATTTCACTGTTCTGGCGTCTGCAAAGGCGTAGATTCAGGGAATCGTTAGCTTAGGTTCAACCAGAGAGGGTCAACCGAAGAACAAAGAACGATCTGGCCGGAGGTCAGGGCTGCGGTTTCCAAATGAACTTTATTCCACGGTGAACTGTAAAAGAGTACACAAAACCTTATATAATACTTTGATCATGTTTATAATGAAGAGGTGCGTGTAAAACGCTTCCTAGAAGCAATAAAATCACTTTACAATGAGCAGTTTATGTAAAATGAGCAAAAGCCTTAAATACAGGGATGGCTCCACCACGTGAATGGGTGACCTATCGGAATGGAGCTCTCGCTTAATAACTTTCAAAATACACGGAAATCTAATTATCTATGAATAACAGAGTGACAAGTACTAAACACTATAATTATATAGAGGAAAGTACGGCAGCAGATTAAACCACAAACATAACCGAGTCGGGTCTAGATGATTTTAAATCCAGCGACGATAAAGAATGCAATAAATTTACGCACGTGGGAAATATTGACTCAGCAGAATTATCTCGAAAATGACAAATACTGAGAAACTTACATGACTGTGGGGCTAGGTGAATCTACATAATTATGATTAAGGTGACCTGCAAGGGTAACACAAGACTTGAATCGGACGAATGGCAGATTTCTAGGAGATATCAGGCGGAATGTCGGGCAAACAAAAGTAACATGGCTACCTTGACAAAGCCGTACGTGATGTGAACTGAGACCGTAAAAGCTTGACAGCGCCCTCAGGCGGCTCTCTGGGTAAGTGACGACGGCCGTGACATTTAGTATAATACACAAATTAACAACAAGGGAAAATGACTCTGTAAATTTGCATAAACTTCAAGGTAAACAAATAAATTAGCAAGGTGAGACTCGAACGTGCGACCTCTGGAACGCCGGTTTGGTGTTCTGGAGGTCGCAAGTTCGAGTCCCGCCTTGCCAATTTCTTTGTTCACTTTAAATATTTAAAATTAAATGGTTAATGATAAAGCGTGTGAATTTTTTTTCGGGACGAAATTGAATGTGAGAGTTCGTGAATTTGAATAAAAATGTTAAAAATATCCGGGAAAACCTACATTTTTTAAAACAACATTAAGTAACAGTAATTTTGACATAAAAAGTGCGCAGTACTATTCGAACTATTCACAAGATTCCCAAGTCGAAATGTCAACCTTATGCAATGTTTAATTTGGAAATGGTAACACAATCCCGTTAAACTCGATTATCTCAAAAGGCGATTGTTGCTTGACTGGGATGCTAACGCCCTTTCCCTCGGCACGTGATGATATAGTTATGCAGTGGTAATATATGTGAGATGGGCTAGGGAGGGGCTTTGGTGTAGAGCTCAGGGGCCGACTTCGAGAGGGGTTTCTGTGGCACTTTCAGGGTGAAGAGGGGCAGGGGGATGACACTGGGCTGGATAGAGGGCACGCAGATTCTTCTGGATTTTAGAGCTGCAGTGGTTTATTCCCTTGTCTCGGGGATTAGGCCTGTACCTGTTGAAATCAGGGCAGGCAGTGGCCTTAGACCCGCAACTAGGCAGATGCATGAACTGCAGTAAACAGGTAGTTCATGTCAACTTACTTATGTTCCTAACAACTAATTAAAACTTCATTCAAGATTAATTCATTAAAACAACCATTACTACTTGATGTTGAATCAAAAAAGTAATTAATCAAATGTCTGAATTTCCTACCTTAATAACCACAATAAACATGAACTACATGTGGAGAAATAACTTTATGCAAATGATAGAACCTTTGTTTTAGCCACGTACACACTTTGTTTGGCCCTGCTGCTGTTGCAAAAAGTATAATACAGAAAACCTATACATAAAATAGTTAAGATGGTTTTAGGTTCACCAAAGGGATGGAATCTGAATGTGTACAACTACAACAAGGTAAGTGAAGATACATGTATACACCCATTACAACTCTTCCCCGCCTAGGAGTCATCGTCCCCGATGACTGTACAATTACATCTGCAAGAACTTGCGAGCTCCTTTTTTTTTTTTTTTTTTTTATACACAAAATCAACTGATAACAAAGTAACTAAAATACGCAATTAAAAAGTGTCAAAGGTGACTAAAACGAACTAACGAACTACAAAGAAGTAAAACGGGATGGCAATTTGCCCCGTGTCGACCGTGTAGGATAATCTCGAAGACTCTGAACAGGACTGATCACCAGCAGTAGGACTATGAAGTCTCGACTGCTGTCCATCCTTCTCCATGACTATGGTATTATCATGAGAAGTATCTGCTGGTTCATTGGAACTAGAACCCAGCAGTGATGGAGACTGTATCTGACGTTCATCCATGCCAACATTACTGGCTTGAGCTTCCTCCGGTTCATCAGAACTATCATCTCGGGAGGATTGTTTACGCGGTCGCAATATGTAGGCCCTGGGTGTTGAAGACTCAGAGTCGTCATCACTAGTACAAGTGTCAGAAGAAGAATTCTCTGGGTGACCATCTGGTAGCCACGGACAGTGTTTTATGTTTGAGCGATGCACAAACTTCTCCGTACCCAGGCGGTTACGGACCACGTATACTGGCTGGCCTTCATAAGGCTGTTTCGTCACCATATAAGGCTCTTCTTCCCAATGATCCTGCAGCTTACAACGGCCCTGTTTTGCATGTCGTCGTACGAGGACATAGTGACCAACTCCCAGGGGTTTCTCAAAAACACGTTGTGCCTGGCGTGCCTGGCGTGCTGCTGTGGCAAGCTGCGTTTTCCTGGTGGCCACTTTTCGTGCTATCTTGAGCGCCTTTTGGTGTTGGACTATATATGGCTGAGGATTTCCGGCCTTTCCTTTCAATGCTTCCCCGCCTAAGACCAAACTTTGTGGGAATCTGCCGTTCCTTCCAAACATTAGGAAAAATGGATCGATACCTGTTGACGAGTGCTGAGTGTTGTTGTAAGCAAACACCAACGAAGGTAGATATTCTGTCCATCGTTGTTTCTTGCTTTCCGGAAGTGCTGCTAGCATATTATGCAGAGTGCGATTGAATCGTTCGCACTGCCCATTCCCAGCTGGATGGTATGGCGTGGTCCTACTTTTCTGCACACCGTACATGGCACACAGCTCTCTGACTAATTGCGATTCGAAATTTCGACCACAGTCTGAATGCAGACGAAGGGGACACCCGTATGGCAAGAAGACATGCTTAACAAGAGATCTAGCGACAGTGACTGCTCGCTGATCCTTAGTTGGGATAGCCCACGCATACTTCGTGAACACATCGGACACTACCAAGACATTTTCAAAACCATCTTTGGATGCCTCGAGAACTGTGAAGTCAACTGCTAGTGTCTCCATTGGTGCAGATGCTGTCAAGGCAGAGAACGGTGGTCGGGTTTGGTGTGTTGGAGGCTTGCTAATGGCACAGCGTTGGCATTTGGTGCACCAGTCCTTTATGAAACTTTCCATGTTATGCCAGTAGAACTGGCTCCATATGAGACGCCAGGTACGTTTTGCCCCAAAGTGGCCAGCATCATCATGGAATCTTCGCATGACCTCCTCTCTCATTGCAGCTGGAATCACCAGCTGGGAAACCTCTCGGTGGTCACTTGGGAAAATTGCCCTCCGATAGAGCAGCCCATCTCTGAAGGAGAATCGGTCCCAGTCACGAAGCATAGTAAGAACTGCTTGGGCGAGGCTAGACCGTTCAGCTGGGTTGGGCTTTCGTCCACGTCTAACAAAATTTACCATGTGTGCAATGACAGGGTCATCGGTCTGCATCTTTTGGAGGTGTTCTGCTGTGTAGCCAGGTAAGCAACGGATACCACAACTTCGACAGGCTTCAATGCAATGGGTAAATTCAACTGGCAGTTCAATCCCAGGAGAGTGGGCATCAAGACAAGCCATGACCTCAGATGAGGTTACCACGATCATCTGTGAAGAAGAGACATCTGCTGGTGGGTCTGCAGCAATATCTGTGTACTGACGAGATAAGGCATCAGGGGCCTGATTTTCCCTTCCTGGTCTGTAACATAGCTCATAGTCATAAGAGCTCATCTGTTGTATCCAGCGCATTTCGGTACATCCTAGGTTGGCTTTGTGGATATACAACAAAGGGTGGTGGTCTGTCACAACTAAGCACTTGTTCCCGAGAAGGTAGTCCTTGAAGACTTCACTGACTGCCCACTTCACGGCCAGTAATTCTAGCTTGAATGCACTATACCGACCATTCCGTTCTGCTGGACGTAGAGTTCTTGATGCGTAGGCTATGACATGCTGTTTGTTGTCGTCATCTTGCTGGAACAGGATAGCCCCAAGCCCTGTTGTACTTGCATCTGTCTCAACTCGAAACGGCTTAGAGAAATCTGCATATGCCAGAACAGGGGAGGTTGTGACACAATCAACAAGCGCATGGAATGCTGCCCTTCCAGCATCATCAAGTGTGATTGGACCATTTGCAGGTTTTGTACGTTTCTGCTTTTTAGTCTGGTCCGCTGACAGATACCGAAACAGTGGTCTAGCAATCGAGGCGTAGCCCTTGATGAAGCGTCTGAAGAAGCCTGTAAACCCCAGGAATGCTCTGACATCCCTTACAGATACAGGTGCGGCCCACTTCTTAACAACCTCAATCTTCTCAGGATCAACTGCGACACCAGTACTGGACACTCGATGCCCCAAGTATTGTACCTCCGACTGTAGGAGATGACATTTTGGTTGTTTTAACTTTAGACCATGCTGATGAAGCTTCGCAAACACACCGTCAAGGTGGGACAGATGGGTGTCAAAATCAGGCGAGTAGACAATTATGTCGTCAAGATAAATTAGAACATTATCGTAGCACAACTCTCCGAGACACCTTTGCATCAAGCGTTGGAAAGTCGCTGGTGCATTAGAGAGGCCAAATGGGAGTCGCGTATACTCAAAGAGGCCAAACGGGACTGTGAAGGCCGTCTTCTCCACATCTACTGGATCAACAGCGACCTGGTAGTAACCACTTGTTAAATCGAGAACACTGAAGAACTTCGCCCCACCAAGGGCTTGGAGAGACTCCTCTATACGCGGTAGGGGAAATGAATCGCGATGGGTGAGCCGATTTAGTTGCCGATAATCCACGCACAGACGAATACTCGAATCTTTCTTTTGTACCACTACAACAGGCGATGCCCATGGACTTGCACTCTCCCTCACAATTCCTTCCTTCAGTAGGTCCTGGATGTGATCCCGCACCGCCTTGTACTGAGACGGAGGAAGTGGCCTATGTCGTTGCCGTATAGGATGTGCAGTTCCTGTGTCAATCTGATGAGTTATCGTGTCTGTATACCCTATGTCCTTGTCGTGCTGAGAGAATGTGTTTCTATGTCTTTCTAGGAGGGATGCGACCTTCATGTTTTGTTCCGTGGTAAGATTCGTGCCAATGTCAACTAGAAGCGGGGTCCTTGAAGTTGTCCCTTCTCTCGTAGTGATGTTGGCCATAGTTGCGGTCATGGACCCTTCAGTATTCTGCTTGCTGTTATCATCTGGTTGCACCACTGATCCGAGGTAGAGGGTACCAATTTCAGCTGACTTGGGAATCACTATATCAGAGTTGGTTTCATTGTACAATGCAACCTGAAAACTACCAGACTCCACCTGGACAAAGCATGGGGGAACAGCAATGCTTGCCTGGCTACTTCCACCTGGAACTGGCTCCAAATAAGCTTCGTAAGACCCTCCACCAGGTGCCGAGCATCCTCTCGCCTCAACGACTACGCCTTGACGTGCCGACAAAACAATAGATTGGCCCCCAAGGTATGCTTGTCCAACCCTTCCGTCACTCGCGCCAAACTCTAATCTCTCCCCCACTGTGTGAAGTGTTCGCTGCCAGACAGAGTCTTTATGTGGCCAAGGGATCTTCTTAAGATGAGGCTTGTGGCTAGGACTCATGAGTTGCTCCCAGCATTGCTGAAGGACATTCATGCCCAGGATCCCTGGTATGGCTCCCTTTACCTGTGGGGATGAAGACTGTTCACGTAGCACCAGCACCACACGAGATTCAAAAGTCTGGCCAATGGCATGGATGTTCGTTTCAAAATATCCAGCATACGGCATATCCGCACCATTTGCCGAGACAATAGAAAGCAGCTCTGGAATAGGCCGAAGTTTGAAACCTCTAGGGCATAGATGATCAAGGAAGTATTGTTCACCTACCGTTGTGACTTGTGACCCTGGGTCTAGAAGGCATGGAACAACAACGTCGGCGAACATAACACTAACGGAATAACACTCTCCAACAGTTCTTGACAAGAACGTTTGGTCCATCTTTCCCGTTGAGCCCACTACCCCAACCTCCGCTGTATGGCTCACAACAGAAGAGGCTAGTCGTTTAACTGTCTCGGTGGCTGTTGTGCAGAAAAAGGCCTTCCCTCTTGCTGCTGTTGGTAATCCGGCCTCAGTGGCTGTTGTGCAGAAAAGGGCCTTCCCTCTTGCTGCTGTTGGTAATCTGGCCTCGGCGCCCCGGACATATTCCCTCTGTCTCTGGTAGCTCCTCTGTATGGACATTCTCGAGCAAAATGACCAGTGTAGCCACATGAATAGCATGGGCCCCTGGAGCCGCGCCCTCTCTGGTTGGACCACTGGTTGTAAGTGTTTGGTCGGGACGGAAAGTAGGATGCCAAAGGTTGGGGTCTAGATGGGGGCGTTACACTTTCCTTGACAGCCTGAACTACTTTCTCGGCCATCTCTCTGAAAACCCCTAAAAGGTCTCCGTTGTTAGAAGGCTGTGGTGCTCCAATCTGCACTGCTCCCTGGTGAGCAGAGCCGATAAGATCGGCTTTGTTACGAGCCTCTTCTTGTCCCTCTCGTTTGATCGTGTACTCTCTTAACTCCCTGAAGGCGGTTACCGAGCCACTTTCATATAGATCTCTGCAGGTGTTTCGTAAGTAGGTGTCCCCAAGGCCTTCAACGAACTGTTCTGCCAGGGTTGAATCAGGTTTAGAGAAAAGTTTCGGATCTCGTCGTGTCAGCCGAAGGAACCTCTTCTCCAGATCCACGGCATAGTCTCGTACACCCTCAATGTGTCGCTGCTTTCGCTCTAGAAAGAGGCGTTGTAATTCGCCGACTGCTATCTTGTCCCCATATGAGTCTTTCAGAAAGTCGAGGATTTCAGACACCATCTGTCCCTCTGATATTAGTGCTCTCACTTCTGATTTCGGTGTGCCCCGTAGATAATCCAGGAGGAATGGCCCTCGTTGGCTCACTGGAATCGCATAGCGTTGAAAAGCATCCTTGATGGATGAAACAAACTCTCTGACTTCCCCTGGCTTCCCATCGAAACTTGTCATCTTGCGCTCTGGTGCCATGACAATCTGGGTTCGTGGCTTTGAAAGTACATCTAGCAGCTTGTCTTGAAGCCCTGTGTTTGAATCTCCCATGGGTCCAACATCCGGAATCAGGACAGCATATGTCCGGTCACCCCAGCCGCTTGGTGGTGGGTTGATCTCACTTTGGGACGACGGCACCACCATTTTAGCATCGTCTTCAGTAAACAAAAGACCTTGAGCGGTTGGATGCTGAGTTTGTAGCACCGCAAGCGCCAGTGGACCATCTTCCTCCTTTAAGGGGAACTGGCGAACATCCCCACTGCACTGAACTTTTATATATCTAACCATGCTTGTTACTTTGGTTCACAAAATTATCCTAGGAAATTCCTCAACCAAAATCTATATATTCAATTTCTGCAAAGGTCACTTTAAATTTGATTTAATACCCAATAATACTCAAGTTAGAATATCTTATTGGCAATTTAATAAAAATCAGTAACGTACTCCTTTAATACACAACAATATGCCCCAAGCAATAAACTGCTTCTTTGAAACACCACAAAAATATCACTGCAGTGCAACAGTACAATACTTAAACACTTCCTATAAATTCAAAAATTCAAAATTGTAATTGTCAATATAGGCCCCTTAATACTGCACACAGACAGCACGATTTTAAAATACACCGTTTCCTGCATGTATTCAATGAAATGCAGCAATGAATTAACTCTGTTGAAAAATACTGTACTAAAGTTAACTGGCTGGCCTTACCTGCACATTCTGACTCTTGAGGCAAATTCACAAATGATTATAAACAACAATTATATCTGATTCATTGAGCGACTTACTCTAGCAGGTTTACTCTTCTCAAGTGACAATAACCATGACAAACGCAGAAAAACTAATTTGTTGTTTTTTTGGTTTTGGTGTTTTTTGGTTTTTTTAAGCGACTTAACATATATTTTAGGCAACTTGGTCGAATACTGTAACTAGCAAATTCACTATTTTCCTCAAGTGAAGACTGTGATTATTCTTCAAAACTTTCCATTTCAATTATTAAGTTTTACTGGCAAATTAAAATTGTGAAAAATTGAAAATGATACCCAATCTTTGCTATAAAGTTAGCTCCATTCCAGATCCTGCCGACTACGCTTGTGAGATGGGCTAGGGAGGGGCTTTGGTGTAGAGCTCAGGGGCCGACTTCGAGAGGGGTTTCTGTGGCACTTTCAGGGTGAAGAGGGGCAGGGGGATGACACTGGGCTGGATAGAGGGCACGCAGATTCTTCTGGATTTTAGAGCTGCAGTGGTTTATTCCCTTGTCTCGGGGATTAGGCCTGTACCTGTTGAAATCAGGGCAGGCAGTGGCCTTAGACCCGCAACTAGGCAGATGCATGAACTGCAGTAAACAGGTAGTTCATGTCAACTTACTTATGTTCCTAACAACTAATTAAAACTTCATTCAAGATTAAACCATTAAAACAACCATTACTACTTGATGTTGAATCAAAAAAGTAATTAATCAAATGTCTGAATTTCCTACCTTAATAACCACAATAAACATGAACTACATGTGGAGAAATAACTTTATGCAAATGATAGAACCTTTGTTTTAGCCACGTACACACTTTGTTTGGCCCTGCTGCTGTTGCAAAAAGTATAATACAGAAAACCTATACATAAAATAGTTAAGATGGTTTTAGGTTCACCAAAGGGATGGAATCTGAATGTGTACAACTACAACAAGGTAAGTGAAGATACATGTATACACCCATTACATATATACTAAATGACTAAATTGCTTTGGTAGAAGCTTGTAAACCTTTTTCTCTGACGAAATTGAATGTGAGAGTTTATGAATTTGAATGAAAACATATTTGTTTAATGGCCGGGAAAACGTATACACGTATTGCATAGAGGGCTGTCAAAGTGTAGGCTAGATTTAAAGAAAACGTGTAATAAGGTTTTTTTGTTGCTTAAATCAATAAAGTATAATGTTGACAACAACATTGTTTGTGAGGTTGTGTTTATTTTCTGTGATAAATGGGGGATTTTCCTTTGAAAAAGTTTGGTCAAACCACTCTGCCCCTCGAAGAGAAGCCACATTAACATAAAACTTCGCGAGGGGTATGACGAAAATCAAGGCAGAGACTCCCCGCGCTGCGGGGGCCGCTACCCGGCCTAGACTGCGCTCATTGCAACAAGTGTCCATCTTTACTGGTTTTCATTCTGAATCGGGGTAAATATATCATGCCGACTAGGTGTGTAGATGCTGGGTGTAGAAAAACTACTAAGGATGGAGTAAGCATAGAGAAAGGAAGCCTTCATTTTTAAGTTTAAGTGGTTTTTTTAGTATGATTTTAGTATAATTGTTTTCTTAGGTGAAAGTATGTGTGCAAAACAGTTTATTAGGTCAGGTTCATTACTATCCTGAGGAGAGCAAGAAATTGAAAACTCCTAAAGTAAGGGTCACGTGCTTTAGTGGTTGGGAATTTCCAGCTACGCGTAAGTACAGACTTGTTTCCGGTCCGGAAGAAAACATTGATATATAAAACATATTGAGCACCACGAGAGGCAGTCTTTTTGCAGCCTGCTATTACAGACAACAGGATGGAATCGCTCTGTCAGTTTTACTGCATAGTGACGTGCCTGCTATGTGCCATTGAAGGTAAAAGTGCGAATTATTTTCTCGTTTTTAAAGTTCTAATAGGATAAGCACAAGGCAATGGTCGCAAGACGAGCTTCTAGTTTTGAAAAGCTGTTTAAATTAATTGTGGTGTTGTAGTTATTTTCATCCCATATGCACCCTCTTCCTATTTTGTGTTAGTCTTTGTGTTCCGGAATATCAGGCATTCTTTTCAGATATCTAGGGGATGTGTTTGGTAACAATTAATCTGGAGCGTGTATAGGGTACAGGGAAATTAAGGGGTACCTTTGTGCCCAATATCGTTCAACCCCTGTAGGCTGTACTTTTAAAAAGAAAGAACGTAAATCAAAGACTGCTATCGTTTGCTATTCTACTTTATATTTCTTCAAAGGACAAATCTACGGAAGCCCGTTAGGGCCAGGTACCTCTTTCTCTTTCACAGAGGTTCGTTTCTCTTTCACAGAGGTTCGTTTCTCTTTCGCGGTGGTGCGTTTCTCTTTCAGAACGTGTGTCTCTCTCTTTCAAGGGGCAAGTCCATTTTTCACAGGGGTGCATTTATCATGTATTGCGATTAAGTCGCGGCCGCGAGTTAGTATGTCGCGGCCGCGACTTATTATGTCGCGGCCGCGACTTACTAACTCGCGGCCGCGACTTAATTATGTCGCGGCCGCGACTTACTAACTCGCGGCCGCGACTTAATTATGTCGCGGCCGCGACTTAATTATGTCGCGGCCGCGACTTACTAACTCGCGGCCGCGACTTAATTATGTCGCGGCCGCGACTTATTATGTCGCGGCCGCGACTTAATTATGTCGCGGCCGCGACTTATTATGTCGCGGCCGCGACTTAATTATGTCGCGGCCGCGACTTACTAACTCGCGGCCGCGACATAATTAAGTCGCGGCCGCGAGTTAGTAAGTCGCGGCCGCGACATAATTAAGTCGCGGCCGCGAGTTAGTAAGTCGCGGCCGCGACATAATAAGTCGCGGCCGCGACATACTAACTCGCGGCCGCGACTTAATCGCAATACATGATAAATGCACCCCTGTGAAAAATGGACTTGCCCCTTGAAAGAGAGAGACACACGTTCTGAAAGAGAAACGCACCACCGCGAAAGAGAAACGAACCTCTGTGAAAGAGAAACGAACCTCTGTGAAAGAGAAACGAACCTCTGTGAAAGAGAAAGAGGTACCTGGCCCTAACGGGCTTCCGTACAAATCTGCGATGGCCCTCTAGCCACATATCGTACTATGTGCCAAATCCATACTAATTGTAACACAGCGTTTGTATTGACCGGCAATCGTGGTCGTCGGACAAAAGAATTGGGAGTCAAACAATGGGTCCACGATTGACAAAACGTCCACGATCTTTTCCCGTGTACAAATCCTATGGCGATCATCAAAAAACGTTAGAGTATAAACAAAAGAGGGAAGACGGTCGGACAATACCCCGTCCACGATCGAAGGCCTTTACACACTTGCGTGAGTTGTAAGGAGTCACTGATTCTGGTGACACAAGTCGAGTCTAGTCATTTTAAAGAAGTGACTCAAGTCGAGTCCAGGGGCGTAGCGACGGGGGGGGGGGGGGGGGGGGGGGGGGGGGGGGGGGGGGGGGGGGGTGTCACACCTTAAACATTTTCCTCAATCGGCATTTCGAGCCTAAGTCGGCAACGTGACCACAAAAACTCATTCGACAAAAGGGGCCGCCAAATTAATAATTTCAGGTGTTTTATCAGAATCCATAGGTGGGGTGCCTCAAGGGTCAGGTCTGGGCCCTATGCTTTAAACATCTTATGCTAGTTCACTTTTTAAGGTTATTAACAAATACATTATCAGTTGTTATGTATACGCGGATGATACTCAGTTGCTGAAGTTTTTCTCTCCTAAACTATGCGACATTTCGTGCTTAATGAGAAGCTCTATGAAATTGGCCCCTAGAGTTGCCCATGGAAACAAACTTGTTTGACTTTGTAACATGTAGTTCATTATTGGTACCAAATGTGAGACGTGGACTTTATTTTAAGTTTCAATTCTTTAAAAACACTAATAATTATTGTTGTCAGTGCTACTTTAGTTTCAAATTTTCTTAGGCCCATGTTTTTTAATTCTGCATGTTAATTATTCACTTAACACGAACTGTACGTTCTATTTACAAATCCCAGACCATGCAGGCTGCATGGCACGGCACTTTCACAGGTAAATCCATCATAATTTTAACACGATTTCAATTGCTTTTATTTTACAAAATAATGCATTTTTCTGTTCACTGTAAACCCCCATATTTTATCAGCACGTGATTATAGATTGGCATGGTAATAGTTTTAGAGAAGATTTTAAAGTCTAAATGGCGATTTTTAAGAGATAATTTAGGAAGCACTTTCACAAAATACACGAGGGTTTGTGCATTGAGCAAGGTTTTTTTTTTTACGATGGCATATGTATAGCATGATCATTGAATTTCAGATCATGTGCGGTAGGCGTGTATACTTTGAGTTTGAGAATGTTTGGAGGAGAAGCTATACATGGCTTTCTATATTAGATTTGGTCACTATTTTATTAGATTATAAGGTGTATGAGGCGGACTTGCCTGTTATTTTTGAAGTTTTTATAGGTTTTGAGATTTTGTTTTGCACTTAGAAATGTTTACTACTTTACTAAGTACTACAGCACAGGACCACTCCGTTCTATGTCCTCCTACGGTAAATAAAGCCAAGAGTAGTTGAGTGTTCCTCTTCACTTTTCCTAAATATCCCTAACCCATTTTACCTCTAGAGCTCTTTTTCAAAAAGGGAGAAACCTTGTGTGGACGTGAATAAGTTCACACAACTCAAGGTTTTTGGTTTGTGTACTGTGTGGACATCTTCTGTTTGCAAGTCCACACAGTGTTTGCAAGGTTGTTAAGTATGCCCCCAATCGAATCAGGGCCCTAACCAGAAAACCCTTTGTTCTCTTTTGTTTGTACTTTCTAGAAGATCTATATGATTTGTACACGAACGGCAATTGGGGACGTTTGGCAATAGAACACCATGATATTGTCCTCTATTGTTCAACATCCCCTATTAAAATTTAATTTTAAATAAGGCCATTTAAAATTAATAAATAGGTTTACATCACTAAGATTTCAAATAATTGGTGGGGAGGGGAATTTATATTTTATATTTTATATTTTATATTTAACCCTGAGAATGACTGAAACCGCAAGGTGCTTTTCCCGCCAAAATACATCGTCAATCACTCAGACAGTTATACATGTGAATATTAAATTGAAATAAATTGAAATAAAATTGTATACGTAGCGATCGTTCATTGTTTATTAAATAGTACCAATTAATACAGTGTGGCTTGAACACATTAGAATGATAGTCATAGTGGAAGGAATAGGGCAGTACATCTGACATCGTTAGCCACCTGTCCAGCGTGCAGCAACTTGCCCTGTTGACTGACAATCTTTGCAGAGCGCGCTATTGCATGCCGTCAGCCATGTCAGGCGACTTTTCTGAAGGCGGGTTTTGATGAAGCGATCGCGTACGTCTCCCTACAAGCACTGGATGGCGCGCGCAGTTGTTATCGACGATCCTAGACCATCAATTGCATGCACAGAAGTAGAAAAAAACACAGTTTTAGAAAAAATATAAAATATAAAAAAATATTGGGACGGAGCTAAAAATCGGGACGGAGGGTGATGTAAACCTATTTATTAATTTTAAATGGCCTAACCAAAAAAAAGGTCACCAATAGATTTCATTTAAGGTGCAGTATTTTTAAGGTGCAGTATTTTTAAAATTTGTAGCATTCCGATTCGTGCTGATTTCGTCTCATCGGACGAAATGATTTCTCCCCGTCAACTTGTTCCTAGCATTAGGCTGATTAAAAACACCGGTAATAAAGTGATTTCAGCAAACTTTGCCACACACATCAACAGATTATTCATTTTAACATTTTTTCAACCTGCCGCTAGAGGGCGCTATAACATGTTATGACGTCGCCGGTAATTTTTTTGAAAAGTTTATTCTAGCCAGACACTAACATCATTAAAAGTAAGTTCATATCATTTTTCACTTTTAAATTATAAGGCACTTCCTGTTTGGACCGGAAGGAAGGGTCATGTGATTTCACGAACAGGATATAAAATGAAGATCGTCGATTTTTCTATCAATTGCCACAAACATCAAGTTCCGGTCTTTTGCAGTTGATTTGTTATTGATTAAATCGATTACACATTAAAGATGACGTCACGTGACCCCTGATGACGTCATCATGACGTCATAATGACGTCTGTCTGCTAGGCACGAGTTCACTATAGGCCCTTCACCTGGGTTAAGTTTTATGGAAATACGACTTTGTTTTCTAATAAAAGTACTTGTGCACAAAAACGTGTACAAAGTCTGGCATTTTGGTCCCAAAAAGAAAGAAAAAAAAGTAGTAAAAGAAAAACAAAAACAAAGGCTTTTTCACAAAATTGCGAAAAAGCCAATTATACTAAACTTTAAATAAAACCTAGTGGTGGCTTTTTGAAATTCAAATCGAGAATTGAGCTTAGTTAAAGGGAAATTATAAACCATAGTTTATAATTGCATAATGTTAAAGAGTGTCAATTGCCATTGTGACTTGATTTTTATTTCATTTTTATCGGTTTCGGTAATCATATAAAACAGAGATTTTCTTGCACTGCGTTCACCGTCATGCGAGCCGCCATTTTGTTCTGGTTTATCGGTACATCCGAGATATTGTGACGTAGTGTCTGCACCATCAGTACGCGAAGCCCGATCGATAGCGGCCCTGCACATGCACGCAATGAATGCAAGTGAACCCTTTTGTGTACGGTATAGTGTATACATAATTTCTACTGTACATGTGAAAGTGGGCTAAAAATCATACGGGGAAGGACCTGATGCCATAATTACTAGCTCACAGATTTTCTATTCTTCTCAGAAAATACAAAATAAATGATAGTTTGTGGCGCGTCAAGTCGATATTCTGCACAGAAATGCAATACATGTACTCGCAATAGTCGGCGCCGTACAACATACGTCTGCATAATGTAGTTGGCCGCGTCAAAGTGGGATACCAGTGCGAACAGCAGGCAATAAAGCGATGTGCGTTGAGGTGCAGACACTACGTCATAATTTCCCGGGCGAGGCGGAAAATTTGAAGAACATGGGTACTCCTGAATGGCAAGAAATCGTGAATATAATAAGCGCGTGTGTCGTTCTCGATAACAAATCAAAACAAATTCTCTGCGGAGTCAGTATGTTACCATATATTCTTTTCGACTAGGTAAAATATTATTGAGCCTGGAATTTCCCTTTAAGTTTGGTGACGAAATTAAAGTATTGGTAATTTGTGTGATATAAGTATTAAAATGAGCGGGAAAACCTATATTATAACTCGTACCAAAAAAACCGACCATGGTCGACCAGACAGGAATATTAACGCAACGGACGGGGAATATTTCAAATTGGGTTTTAGGGTTGCGTAATTCATATCAATGATTGTGTAGCCAATCTCTTGTTTAGTTGTTGATTTAGCTTAACTTTGAACACGAGATAAGCCAGCTGGACATATTTATGACATAAGACCAAAAGTTATGGCAATATATAGACACATTGTTTTAAGGGAATAGGCCTATAATCTTTGACGAAAATTGTTGCGTTTTTATTGGGGAAAACGTGTATTGAGTCAGAAATGAATGCACGTGATTTTATAAAATGCTACCCTGTGAAGACTAAACACAATGAGGACAATTGGAGTGAAACGGTCTCCACAACACAGGGCAAAAATAGCCCTCGGACAATTTTGTATTCGTGATCGTGAACAAAGCGATGTCAAAAAAGGATACAATTTGAGAATGATTGACGCTGTTTTGTGCCACGGTTCCAATGTCCACGCAGGTTCTATCAGTGAATATATTGGCGCCGGCGAGAGAACACAGATCGTTTATGCAGGAGGCTACTACACCCGGGAAACCCGCACCTGGAGCGTTTCAACCACCAGCAACTGGAGGATTCGCCTCAGGTTTTCCAGCTTTTCCGCGACGTACGATAGTCTGCGAATAGAGGACACATCCACCAGTCGAGAGTGGATGTTTAGCGGGTACTCCACTCCAGATGATGTGGTGTCGGAAGGAAGCCAACTTCAACTATCTTTCCGCAAGTCTCCCAACGGCTGGTCCGCGGGGTTCAGTCTCTGGGCTAGCAGCATCCCCAGACCAAGTATGTCAATGGGCCGAATACATAATGTGCAAGTAGAACCTCCATGATCTAAAACACTAGCAATTTTTTTTGCTTAAATTTTCAATTACATACAAAAAGAAGAAATTGTTAGCAAGAAAAAACTTTTAATTTTAAGCAAAAACTAACAGCTTTAAAGGCATCCATCTTTACATAGTCGAACAAAATCATCAATACCCTGCACTCAGTAAACAAAGGCCGATCTTTCAGGGTGTGAAATAGCAATTTCAATATCACAACAATATCACAACGATGCCGTGACGTCATGTTTTACATGTAACTGTCATAATAGATATCACATGGTTGTAATCCAGAAAGGGTGGTATTCCAATAATCATTGTTTGTTTTGTGTGACTTCTATCCATCTTTATGCACATTATGCACCTATACCCTATGCCTATGGATAGTAGACAAAACAATAACTGGTATTGCTTTACATATTCCTTAATCTGTTTTATGGATACATTTACTTTACTGTCTAGCACCCCCAACATCAACGTCTCTTACCCTGCAAGATTCCAGTGGAACTAGACTAGTGAATGCTGTTTCAGTGGTCCAGGGCACGCCCTATACTTTAACGTGTGACGTGCAGGACACCAGCCCCGCTGCAACTATTCGCTGGTACCTTGACGGCGCCCTGAGGGAAACTGCTGGTGCACCCAGCCTAGGGGAAGACAGCTTGGTGAACACCAGTGACGCTTGGACGTTTATGCCCAGCCGAGCCAATCACGGCCAAGAGGTGAAGTGCGTGGCTAACAACACGGCGTCACTGGAACCGTTCCCGTATGTCAACATCACACTTGACGTCCTTGGTATGCTATTTTACGTAGTAGTCGACTGTGTGCGCAAAATATCAATCGGGGTAAAATACCCCATTTTCGTGGTCGCACATGCAGGAACCTCGCTTATCTTCCTATTGTTTATGCACTTTAGCGCGATAGGGAACATTTGAGGTGTAATGCATGTTGCTAAGGTCATTTTTGACGTCATAATTATCGCGATAATTATCAGATAGACAATAAGCCAGTTTGATATTCCCACTGCGCATGTGCACATGAAGATTTGACGATTTTTTCGTTTGAGATAAACATTTCAGCGATTGCGTGCCAAAGCATAGCAGGTACCAGCAAATTTAAAGAGATCGTCGTGTTCTAAAGTTACTAAGTAACATTTTTTGTTTACGTTTTGGTATTTTCAGGTGTTTTGTGTGGCCAAACTTTTGTTCGAACAAAGTTCCCATCGTCTTTTCGATTTCACAAGAAAATGCACAAAATGCGGATTTGGTTACCACGTCCCCCATAGCCTTGTGTGCATTTGTCTGCCGTGTTTATCCCAAGAGAAAAATTGTTGAATCTTGTTGTGCACATGCGTAGTTGGAATACGAAATTGGCTTATTGTCAGGGAGATTGTAGCCTTGAATTCAAGGCTGCAGTGCTGTATCTATGATCACTATGATCACTAGCTGTACATAGCCCACACTATACTGTATGCACCATCCCTCGTACTCCATCAGGAGCACAGCTTTGATTATTTTGCCACTTCGGGGTTGGTCATATAAAAACTTACGAGCACGCTTTCTATCCACGGGATCTGATTGAAACGGGATTCACAAAGAAAACCAAAGAAAAGTATAAAACCTAAAAGTGACATAATAATCAAGGCTGTGCTCCTAACGAAGCATACTGGCTGGACTCGCACAAGGGAGCGGTGCTTGGCTGTCGTACCAGTGCGGACTATTCTCGGTTCGGCATGATGTCACGAAGGGGCGAGTCGTCCATAGCAACATGCGTTAAACCTCAAATTGAATAAACAATAGGAAGATAAACGATCGTTCTCGGATGTCTGACCGCGAGAATATGCAGCCAGCGATAATCGCACGTACGTTGTCAAAGGTTTTACAAGGAGAATACATTCTTAGTGCCACATATAGGTGAAAGAAGGCCAGTCCAATTTATAAGCCAAACAGAGCAGCCCATAAAATCTCCCCTAAGTATTACATAATCCCTTCTTGTATATGTAACGAAACGTCGGCCTATATTGTTTCGTAGAATCTGACCACGCCAACGCGCATTTGCATGCATAAAGCGCGTCTAAATGTATAGGCCTACGTACATTTTGTATACAGTACATGGACGCGTTGTCCATTTTTTTGAAAGTAGTCCATTTTTTTGAGTCGGGCCTTCATGACTAGATTTCCCTATGGAATTGATTGTAAAGGACTAATACTCAGATTGTATATGATTAAAACAATGTTGGATTTATATAATACGAGAGAACGTTGGGAATTCTCACCTTTTTGACAACCCCTCAGTTCATTGGCTGATAGTTTGACCCCAAGCGATCCATGGATGGCGATATGCATATTAATCGGCGCGGAAGAACCACACCAACCCATTCGGCTGAAACAATGACGATTATCATTGGTCGTTTCTAATTTGAAGTCGCTATAGTGTGCTTGTCGGTACGCCAATCACCGCTGTGCTTTCATAATTGCAAATTTAATAAGCCGCTTACAGGTGACGTCACCAATTGTATTTTCTGGCCAATAGGAACGCGCTTGTGGGAGAGGGCGCTATACTTGTTCATTCACAAAACAACATTTATAAAAGCCGTACGTGATGTAGAAACAGCGCAGCCTTGTTCCCTGGGCGTAATGTGTATAATATGTGTATAATTGTTTAGTGTACTGTGTAGCGTACATGTAGGTACATGTACTACAGGTATTTTGACCCAATCTCATCCTACTAGTGCGCAGTGCGCGTAAAAAATATGTTGTATTATACAACACCTGAATAAATCCCAGCCATCCGATTGGTGGATCGTGGATCACGTTCATTGAATTTACACGACGCGAACCTGCACCGCCCAAAACGTTCTATCACATGGGTTCTATCAAACGGTGCGCGCATGATAGAACCCCAAAAACGTCTCTAATTTCATGTTTCTTACATTGATGTAAGTACCAGTTTACAAGTTACCAATCAGATGAAGAGAATTTATTTAGGCGTTGTGATTATAAAATGATTGTTTCACATTCGTGCGATGGAAAGAATAATTTCATTCGGTGACAGATATGGCATGTTCTATTCCACTCAGCTTTGCCTCGTCGAATCAATTACTAAAATAAATTAAATTCTATTTAGGTTCTAGTTCTATTAAGTTCTATTCAATGGCTCTATTAAATGAAGAATAGAACTTCCATTGCACGGTCGCACTCTGACCAATCAGATGGCGAGGATTTATTCAAGCGTTGTATTTAAACAAATAATGAATGTCTCACGTTCGTGTGACTGAAAGAATAATTACCGTCATTCGGTGACAGATGGAATGTACCATTCCACTCGACTTCACTTCGTGGAACAGAGCAATCCATCTATCACCTCATAAAATTATTCTTACCATTGCATTCACAAACATTCATTATTTGTATACTATTGCGTATCAGTTCTGTCCTAAATCCAGCCCTCCAGTGAAATTACCCGAGGACATAGTCTTTGCTAAAGATGACAGTAATCGATATCTGTACTATTTGTGTACTTTGTGTGATCATGGTGCGACTAAACAAAAGGCCAGCGTGGTTTACAGTGGGCTGGAGATGGTGCTGAGATCGGATTATTGCAACAAACGATATATACCCAGTTTTGAGTCAAGACTATTTGTTTTAAAAATGGGCGCTTTGTGGGTGCATTTTTCCTTCTCATTTACATCAGTACTCCCGATTTTAATAAAGGGAAACTTGACTGCCAGTAACGATACATAGCTGGTGGCAGGAGTGGAGCACCAATTCACTTGCGTGGTTCCTGGCATCAACCCAGGCGCAGACTTCAACTGGACTCTTGGCGGCATGGTGATCACCGCTGACAACATTAACGATGTTTTGAATGGCTTGTAGTTTGACGTTTGGTTGCTGACTTGCGTCCGTCTTGTGATTTGCTTGTTATTGACTTGTTATTGATTAAGACTCGCCTCTGGAAACTCTTGGGCTCAGGATGTTCTATAGAAAAATTGGCCTTTTGCCAAGAGTGCAATGCTAATCGTTGAAAAAAATGATTTTTTTTGTGTACTTCAGTTTTAAAATAAAATTGCTAATTTAAATATACATTTTCCTTCTTTTTCAAGTCCCGCCCACGCAATCGTCCCTGACACTCTATGATGCTGAGGGAACCAGACTCGGCCCGACCGTAGATGTTGACCACGGCACATCATGTAACTTCACCTGCGTAGTACAGGAAACCAGACCGGCTGCCGCCATTCGATGGTTTCTCGGTGGTGCTTTGCAGAGGACGGTCAACCCTCCCTCTGACGTAGTAGGTGATGAATTGCTGAATACCTCCGACAGTTGGGCTTTTGTTCCCAACAGAATAGTAAACGGTCAGCAGTTGAGGTGCGAGGCAGAGACGCCCGAGTCTCGAGAGCCACTGCCATCTGTGGCCACTATACTGACTGTTTACGGTATGTAATTTAACCAGTAATTCGCGCCAGTATTAATTGAAAATTGACCGGGCCCTAACATTTCACGAACCTTGATTCGAGGCGGGTTCAGGCTGACATCTTTGGACCTTTGGGATATTTCAGGCTTCGCCAGCTAGTCGGGAGGTTGCTGACAAATATTTTCAGCCTTGCTTGTGACGTGTTCATCCGTCATCCGTTTTGAATCCCAGGAACAAAGTGTTGCGTGTAAACACGCCACCGACGAGAACTGATGGTTACAGAAGAGAAAGCAAGCACGCCAGTCTGGCTACGCCGACCTGACTGACCACATTTACTTGGCATCTAAGGAGCTACCTAGAACTTAAAGAAAGCCTGCATGGACTCCGGCCTTTAATCCCAAAGGAAAGAGAAATAGACCTTTGCGTTGCAGGTTTATCCTAGGGTGTTATATGTTATGTTTAATGCATATAAAATGAACAGTTTTTTTTAATCATGTTTTCTTTCCTGAGCAATGCAGTAACTGCCTTCGAACCCCAGCTTACACTCTACTACTGGGTCTAGACTGACGTTGAATCTGACTTTATATTTGCTCTACCCATTTTGGGGTCAGAGCTGACCGGACACTTTTCCGAGCCACAAATGACATTGTCTAGGTCAATGTCACTTAAAGAACGGTGCCATTCTTTAGAAAGTTGAGTAATACAAAATCGTTTATTGCGGAGGCTGTTCTTTTTTTAATCCCATAGTTCTACCAACTGAAATATCTCTGTACAATTCGGACTGGAACAGCACCTACTCCAACGGGATGCTGTATCTGATTGCTGGAGTGGAACGGCAATTTACCTGTGAGGTACCGGGGATTGATCCAGCAGCATCTATGACTTGGACCCTGGGAAGTCAGGACATTGCATCGAATGTCACTTCAAGTGCCCTGGGGCCCCACGGACTGATGACTAGTAGCAGTACCATCGTGGTGTTGCCAACTTGGAGCAACCAGGGAGAGTTACTGCAGTGCCTTGCTTCCAACAAACCTGGCCACCCGGGGTTAAACGTCAGCGTGGCCCTCGATGTCAAAGGTTAGTCTGAACACGAATCCATGTGTGTAATTGTTTAGCCAATTTAGTGGAATTTACTTATTTCTCATGGGTCCCAGTTACGAGAGGACAGCGTGAAGACATAAACAGTTTGAGAGGTTGGAGGGATACCCCAGGAGAATATTCTGGGGAAAACTACCCACGGAATCAGGTAGGGCCTGAAAAGTCAATCCACAGCTGCCCCAGGCTGAGGATTTCAACCCCGGTCACTGCTGTGGAAGGTTAGTAAAGGACCACTTCGCCACCATTTGCGGAATCGTGGTTTATCCAGGATCTAGAGTTGAATCCAGACTCACTCCCTTTCCCATTCTTTAGATGTTTGTGTCATGTGTTTATGTCTGTTTTATCATGTCTCTGGCTCTTATACCGCGAACTGCACACTTATTTTGTTACTGATTTCGTTATCACGTATTCTCTCCTAGTGCCTCCGCAGCAATCGTCTGTTTCTCTCCAGGACCTTGACGGGTTCCGATTAGGAACCTCGGTGGATGTCGATGAAGGAACCCTAGAAACGTTCACATGTGTGGTAAGGGGCACTAGACCAGCAGCAATAATCAGGTGGTTTCTGGACGGTGTCCTCAAGAGCACAGTCAGCCCTGCTGATGAGCGCATTAACATGCTTGTTAATACTACAGGGACCTGGTCACTGACTACAGAAATGAAGCACCACCGACAAGGACTGACGTGCGAGGCGAGGAATGCAGGGTCATCGCGCCCATTCCCGTCAGTGACTGTTGTCTTAAATGTTAAAGGTATTACCTAAAGACAGGAACCACATGACTGCCACTGTGTACCAAACTTCGCCAAATCAATTCCCCCTTAAATCCTCAATTTAAAAACGTGTAGTGTCTGTTTGACGATTTCTTACGCCAAGACGATACACAAACGTGTGTATTCCATAGGTCAATGCGCATGCACAGTTTGAAAGCCCTCGCTGGTACAACGTTTTATTTCACTCAGGTTACTTCTTTATAATTGAAAGAGACATGTTTTATTTGGTTTTGTTTTTAAACTCAGTCCTTCCAAAAGAGATTTCCTTGTTCGACTCCAGTGGAAACTACTTGTCTAATGACACTGCGTATCTGATCGAAGGAGTGGATCATCAGTTTACTTGCGTGGTGGCTGACATCAACCCGGGGGCGTCGATCACGTGGACTCTGGCCAATCAGGAGCTGGGAAGTAACAGCAGTGACGTCACGGGTACCAGCAGTTTTCTCACCAGTACCAGCTACGTGAGAATATCACCAGCATGGGCTGATCATGATGAACAGGAATTGGTGTGCCATGCTACCAATATGGAAGGTCATTTGGGCATCAGCACAGCTGTGGTGCTCGACATAAAGGGTATGAAATATTATATAGGCCTATTTAACCAGTTCGCGCCGGGATTATTTTAACATCACCGAGCCAAGGCGCGGGATTATTTTTAACGAAACTTGATCTGAAGCGGGTTCAGGGCGATATAGTACTGGGAAGCACACTCACGCATTTCTGGCCTTGCTCGCTGCTGACAGACATTTCCGGCCTTGCTCATGACGTGTTTATGCGTCATCCATTTTGAATCTGGGAAAAAGTGTATATTATACGACGGTGCGAACTGGTTAAAATCCTACCTGATATTACATTTTCTTGCATCGTCGCATTACACACAGTCTCACTCACAAATTTGATTGAACAAATTACTAACTGAATGATTTTACTTCCTCCATGATTATACCAACCTATATTTTTATTTTCTTGCCATATAGTGCCACCTCGATCATCCTCCATCTCATTGTACGATGCCAGTGGGACCAGTCTGGTGACTACTTTTGTTGTTGAGCAGGGATTACCGAGCAATATTCGGTGTGAAGTACAGGATACCAGACCAGCAGTGACCATTCAATGGTTCTTGAATGGCATCCTGCAAAGATCAGCTGATCCCCGTTACAGAGGGGAGACTGGATTGGTCAATACGTCAGACACATGGTCATTTACGCCCAGCAGAGCCAATCACGGCCAGGAGGTGAAGTGCGTGGCCAGCACAACTGAGTCGCACCAACCTTTGCCATCAAATACATGTAACCTAGAGGTCAATGGTGAGTATAGTGACCTCATGTACAATTTATATTATAGTGGGTGTCGGCCTAATTGATATCATATTTTGCTGGAGATTTGAAACAATGACACAGAGGCTTTGAGTAAAAGTTCGGAACGAATGTTGCAACCTGACGCTGTTTGTTTATTTTGGTCTTCATACTGTACTGATAATTAAGTATATCAAGTTCTCGGAGGTGCATTGTGTAAAATCTTTATCTCGTCATGTGAATCAGAGAGATTGACAGTCCTCAATAATTGTATAGTAAACCACACTAGTCTTACTATTTCTGGATCTACCAGATGTACTCTGGATTGTCGGTAAAATGACAGTGAGCGGAAATGTACTGATCGAACCTTGGTATAATGTAAAACATAACCGGTTCAAGGCCACTGTATGTAATTCTTAGGATCATTAAAACACAATGATGGCAAAAGCGGGGAAAAAGCCACAATTGTATGTACATGATTGTTGGTATAGCACTACACTCTAAAATTGTTTGGGTAAAATTGATGCAGAATTGAAATCTGAATTTATTAGTTGGGTGGGAAGGAGGGGGTATCGTGCACCCTCGGAAATCAATTTCTGTCCTACCGACCTCACTGGTTGATCTTCTATAGACAATGAAGATCGTGAAAAAGACGAAGAGAAGAAGGACGAGGACAAATTTGACTTTGAAGGTTTCATTGAAAGCGATGATGACTGATGGATCTGAAAGTGGACAATTTTATAAATAATTGTCCGCAAAAGTGCCACTTAAAAAATTGATATGTAATATTGGCTGAGATACAGCAAAAACATTTTTTGTTTTGGTTCTTTAGAATTTGCGCGTTTACATGCCACCGACACACAAAGTTTCTTAAGGAAGTCTTCTAATGATCTTTGACTCTCAAACATTGGTACTAACACCTTCCTTGTGCAATTATGTCAATATATATTGGCTGATATATATGTATACAAATTTTATTTTGATAATCCCACGGACACATGTGGTTACTTACGGAATAGTTTTATTGTTATTTTTGACCCTCAAAACACGGGTCTAGACACCTTTATTCAGTTATAAATGCAATTTTGGCTGAGATATAATGAAAAATAGATTTTTCAATAATGGTGGCACTAATTTGCCAAAAATGATACATTTTTTAACATAGCAAATTGTTTTCTACGCATTTGTTGTTACCTAGAGACACCAATTAGAAATTGATTTCCGAGGGTGCACGATACCCCCTCCTTCCCACTATAGCTCATTTCATTTCATTTATTTGTTCATGCAAAACCATGTTATATGAAAATGTCTTTTCCAGTGTACATTTTAAATACACATAACAAGATACATAAGCAAATATAAAATTAATATTCTTTTTAATATTCTTTTTATACAAATGGTCATCAAAAAGTGAACTGTAGGTATTCAGAGTGATTACTGTAAGTATTAAAAGTGGGGAGGGGGGAGGGACAAGACAGCAAGCCCGACAGACAGACAGACAAAAAAACCTAAAAAATGGTTGCGCAAAGTACATACAAGATTGGGATTATAAAATTAGGACAAAAATACACAAAAGGACACATTGGGAACAGGTTAGGCAGGAAATGATTGAGGGTTGAGGGAGGGGCATGGTTCGGAAAGCTTGGTAGGGACTACACCTAGCTAGGGTAAATTATGATTCTATAAAATGAAAGTATATCCAATAATAGTTAGATGACATTAAAACAGGGTAAAAACACAGCACGTGAAGTGGCATAAACTATCTGGTAAAAGTCAAGTTAAAAATCTGAATAGACTGAGTTGTGGTATTTTTCCAGATGGATTACAAATGATATATGGATTCAGAGGGTGAGTGGTATCGGAAAGAATATCATAGAATTTGTTGACAAGTTGGTACTCGGCAATTTGCTGAACATTCTCAACATCAGAACCAATTATCTTCACAGCTTGTTTGTCAATACGTCAACATTTTTTCCGATTGCACATTGTGAGTGAGTTTAACCCTACATGGTTGAACCAAGATATACAACACAAAAACAAATCACAGTGTGATTGGTACTCTGAGAAAACAGTTTTAAAATCTGACAATCAAGCTGTTGATTGGCTTTTTCCTGGATCCTAGTTGTATTTTGATTCAATTTAACTGATCATCCACAACAGTTCCTAAGTATTTGAACTCGTGGAACAATTTTAACATCAGTATTATTAATTTTAACTCGTTCCTTTACCGTTTTTGTTTTACGAAAATCAAAAATCATTTTTTGTACATTCAGGATAAGATGATTTCTATTGCACCACTCAACAAATCTAGCCATTTCATTCCTATAATCCACCTCAGAATGATTTCTGATCAGCCCAGATAAGGCCGTGTCATCAGCATATTTTACCATAACATATGTTCTGCTTTCAGGACGAAAATCACAAGTGTACGGGAAAAACAGCAGAAGCGACAAAACACAGCCTTGAGTTACTCCTGTGCTGATGTGGGCAATATCTGACGTTACATTTCTAACTCTTTGTGATCTTGCCAATAAAAAAAATCATTAGTCCAAAGTGCAAGATAAGAGTTAACATTCTGCAGTTAATAACTAAATAGATTATATGGTTTAATAGTGTTAAAAGCAGATAAAAAAAATTAAAATAATGTACGAACAATTTCCACGTTTCTCTAGATGATCATGAATATTATGCAAAAAAGTGATCATGGTATCCACTACCCCACGTTTTGCTCTGTATGCAAATTGAAAGGGATCCAACATATTGATTGTTTCCACAGACCTGTTCTGGGTTGAAAATTACATTTTGGGTTTGAATGTCCTTGAAAATGTCACATTTAACCTGGGAAAAGTAGAATTTTTTGACTGGAAAGAGGACTGTGCATGGGCAAATTACGATTTAGATTCTTGGTCAATCTGGTCTAGGAGCTTCTGGTATGTACAATGGCAGAATGTTGGGAAGAGGATTGCACATATGCCCGAAGCTCGCGTATAATTGAAACGATGCTCTATATTTTCCTCAGGTCCACCAGATCTTCCTCGGATTGTTGGAAACGCGACAATGAAGGAAGGCATCGCGATCACTCTAATGTGTTATGCTGACATGGGCTTTCCGGATGACTGGCTGCTGTACTGGTCGTTCGGAGACACATTTGACATAGCCAACCTCACAACTGTACCGTCCGCTTCGGGCGATCGGTTTCTGTTCACCAGCATCCTTAGCATCACACCGACGAGAGACGACAACGGGAAGATGATCACATGCACCGCACGGAAGGGCTCTTCAACCGTTCATCTTACTACAACATTTGGTCCCATCAATGTGCACTGTGAGTATAAGTTCATCAAAGATAACATGATCGTCAAGCCTTCCGCAAAAGCAAACGACCGTTGGAAATGAGAGCTGTCTTCCCGTTGTACAAACAGGGTGTCCCGGGAATAAAAGCGTATAGCCATATTTCCAGGTACGCCCAGTTCCGAGTACTTTCCATGTACTTTGTTTACTACCAAATATTGAGCTGTTTGTTGCGAACAAAGCAAGACAAACATTGACATTAAACAACAAATTAAAACCTTGAGACTTGGGATGTTGAAAGATACATTACTTTTTTAATCAAAATTTTGGAACATAAGTACTAGGAATGTTCTCGGAAAAGTACTTGTCTTGAAAGTACGCCTTGGGCTGCCCAGTGAAAAAATTTTGTAGATCCTAACAATGACCAAAACAAAAAGGGTGGGTTCCTTTTGCCCCATATCTGGCTCCATGTGGCTTTTTAGGGATAAAGCTTAGAAGTAGGATAACATAAAAGCTCAAGTTGTTTGTATACATTTACCATTTAGTTTGTCCGAGAATGGTAGGCATCACCAACTGCCCACTCAATTAGGCATACCAGACAGCGTAGTATCCTTCAACTGCATTTCGGAGAGCAGCAATCCAATAACAAACCTGACCTGGCTGCGAAACGGCAGACGACAGACCAACCCTGCTCAGCCAATAACCTCAGACGGAGACTTTAGTGGTCACGTGACCAGGGAGGACTACAGAACAAGTGTGCTAACCAAAGAGGACAATGGGGCATTGTTCACTTGCTGCGCGGGTAAAACGACAATCTGCCCCGCCGATGTATGTGACAGCTGTTTGCTCAATGTAGAATGTAAGTGAATATAGTAGTGTTCTTGTGTGTGCAATAAAGGACAATAGTCTGGGTACACAGTTGACAAACGATTGAGATTCGTGCAAAAGGTCTTCCGAAAAAAAGCAAAAACAAAAGAGAGACAACAAGGGGTATCATATTGAAGGTGTTTACACACTTGTGTTTTTGTTAGTGGTCCTCGCCCCCCCCCCCCCCCCCCCCCCCCCCCTCTAGAATCGCGCATGGAGGACAGTAGGGGTTAGGGACAGGTTAGAGTTTTTTTTACACAATTGGATGTGTGTTCATGTGAGTTAGTCTTGCATACGCACTGTGGACCTCTGAACAATATAGGTCCACACGATGCGGGAAGAGGTTACGGTTTGTGGACTTGCCCAGGTCCACAATCCGTTTTTTTCAGTTTCCGAAGAAGAGCGCTAGAGGAAAAACGGGTTAGGGTTATACATAGAAAAGATAGAAGGAACAGCTGAGAGGCCCAGAATCAAAATTTGAGGGTAAATTTGTTTTGGGGAAGCGAGAAAAATGAGTATTTAGTCAACGTTTTTTAACTACACAAAGACAAAGGAATGTCCACAGTACGTATGTAAGGTAAAGCTGGGTGTTCTTCTAGCCGCTCTAGAAAAAGGTGTATTTTCATCCAGATGAAGCAGTTTTACCGTACAATGCCGGTGTAGCATGAATTTCATTGTGGCTGTTTTTCAAATAATTCTTTCAGGCAAATCAATCATGACACTTGTCAACGTCTCACACCCCATACAGGCCTTGTCAATTCCAACATATCTGTACAAGATCAATTCTTCTGCAACCTAGCTGATGTGATGTCATCACACAGATCCAGTGCACTGGAAGACTTTAATTCCAAGCTGGGCTTACGTCTAAACCAAGAAACATTTATGGGTCGACACACACGAGGCATACGGAACACCATTATGGCACAGCGTTGGCACACTTTCTTGATGCACACACACTGTGACCGACAGACCAGTGAAGATCTACAATGTCATTGATTATATCGTTTGTCGCCAGCCGCAAACAGTCCTCCTGCGAGACTTGCGCTCTTACTTTGACACCACCATAGACAGTGACCACCATCTTGTAGTTGCATGTATCGACGTATCAGCGGCTGGGGTCTGACAACACGGACACGTGCCACTGACCGTTTTGCAGACCCAGAGATACGAGCACAGTATCGCATCAAAGTCAAGTCTGACAGATACAATGTCATCAGCAACAAGCGCACAAACCAGCTGGAATCTATATCGGAGGTCATCTGTAGTTTTGCAGTTGATACAATCGGTGTAGTTCCCAATACAACAACATGCAGCTAAACATCAAGACCTTTTTTGCCCGAATATATTTCTTTTTTCTCTAAAAACAGCGTGAACTCCTCTTTCAGATAGACAATAAACCACCAGGTAAGGCAAAACGTGAGCAAAACATTATCCTTTATTCCATGCACAGACGCACGCTTAACAATACATCTGCACGACTAGACGATCTTGCAGCAAAAGTTAAACAACTGCATGACGGTGCACAGATGTTCCGTGTGGTACGATTACTCTATCGCAAACCGTACACCTCTCCTGTGGTGTATGATGAACATGGGCGCACCGCCAATGACTCAATGGAAACTGGCAAAATGTTTTCAGAGTTCTTCGGCGACCAGTTCCGCGGAGATGTTGTAACTGGCATGCCCTTTTTTGAAGGGGAGCGCCGCTGAACCCTATACGGCCTAAAGAAGTGGAGTTATCCATGACAAAAATTAATAACAGCCGCTTGTGCGGCTTCCACTCTATGCCTGCTGATAAGCTGCTCAAAGACGCTGCTGATGTGCTGGCACAACCTATAGCTGACATCTTTAATCAGGCGTTAGAATAGCAACAACCACTCAGTATTGGCCGCAATGTCCTCATCCTACTACAGAAATCCTGAAAACCTTGAGGTTTTTTGTCCAGCCTCATACCTATCGTCCTACTGAGTGACAGCACTGCGCAAGACACTCTCTCTGTTGGTCCTTAATTGCATCTATGAGAAGTTGGACACGTTTCTTGCCCTGGGACAGAGCGCCTTCTGTCGAGGTCGTGGAACTGCAGACCTAGTGTTCGGATACCGTTGGCTGCTGTGCTCCAAGACACAACGATATAAGCGGAGTGCAGAGATTCTTGGACTTGATATGAGTTGCGCATTTGATACCATCAGAAGAGACCGGTTGATTCTCCAGACGTTTCTTGACGAGTCGGAATTACGCATCATTCGACTTCTTTTAATATACATATCACTAGAACCCCGCCTGTTTGACACTACAATCGGCACATCTCAGGAAGACAGCCTGTCTCCAGTACTGTTCGTGATATACCTAGAAGCAGCTCTCCGTGATATTCGTGAAAAACTGCAGACGCAGAGCATTATAGACCGGGGTTCTCCCTCTTGATGTAGCATATATGCCGACAACGTAGACTTTGTGAGTATACAAGCAAGAATTTCTTGACACAGTGGAGCAGACCGCACCAGGAATTAGTCTGCTTCAATGGTTTCTAACTTTGAACCCCACGAAGAGCACACTACAGTGAATCGTTAGGTAGACCGTGAAGGAGAGGAGTGTCGTATGACAAAGAAGCTCGGCTCACTGTTAGGAGATGAGAAAAATGTCGCCCACCGTAAGCAGCTACCCAATGTAGCATTTCATAAGATGAAAACACTTTGGCTACGGTGTCACCACGGGAGTGAGGTACTTCGCCTGCGCATCTACAACGCATTCGTGCTCCCTGTATTTCTCTACAATGTTGGTACCTGGGGCCTTACACAAAAACAGAACAACCAACTGGACTCATTCCATCGGCAAATCAGTTACGGCAAATCATTGGCATACGGTGGCCGCACCGCATCTCCAAAAAAGGCACTCTATTGTCGCTGCAACTGTGGCCCGCTCAGCATCAGGACCCTTGAAGCACGTTGGCGACTCTTAAGCCATGTCCTGCGACTACCAAGAGACTTACCTGCAAAAAAATTCATCAATGAGTACTTCGGTATAGAATCAGGCATGGAGGAGGCCCTCGTACCACGTATACTACCAATCGTTCTTCGACAACGACCTGAAGACAGTGGACAAGCGCCTACACAACACCGCCAAAAGTGGAAATAATGAGGAGAGTGACCGGTCATGCGCTAGATATCCTGTAATTATCGCCGGACGCCAATCGCGAAAAAAACCAAGATAACATAAGAAGAACTGCTCGACGCCGGTTGAAAGTAAACGCTGTTTTTCGTGCTTTTTTCGGCATCTATGATTGTAAAACTTTGGACAGGTCAGTTAAACGATATTTACTACAAAATACAACCCCCCAAATCTACCTATTCATGATAATTCAAGCAATTACCAATGGTGTATCCTACCTTTAACCAATAATGGGAAAAATTGTCTTATTTACATGCGAGTCTAATTTTCATACGACACTAAGGGTGGTAAAGTAATATTCTTTTTCTGTAATATCGTGCAGATCGGCCGTACTTTTCTCAGCCGACGGTAACCACGCCCACTCCAGTGAGGGAGGGTGATGATGCCATCCTGTCCTGCATTGCAAACGCAAATCCCATGCCCGCTGACTTCATCACGTGGGAGAAGGTCGGGTCTCCAGACTCGTTCCCCTCCGCATACAGCGATGGCACCAGCAACCTGACGTTGAGCAGCATTGGAAGGGAGCAGGCTGGGCCGTACAGATGCCACGGCAACAACGGCGTCCCACCCGTGGTGTACTCGAATCCAGTCAACATTGCCGTCTACTGTAAGTCACCATTCTGTCTTTTAATTTTAACATTAAAGATTTAACTTCAGTAATTATTTTTCAAACTGTTGTACATGGTGACCCACAAAAACAGACAAGCACACCTCTACCACCCAAAGCCAAAACTATACCTATACCAATGGATGGAGAATCCTTCTAGACAAGCACATCTCCACCACCCTAACTCAAAACTACCTATATACCAATGAATGGAGAATCCTTCTAGACAAGCACACCTCCCACCACACAAAGCCAAAACTATACCTATACCAATGGATGGAGAATCCTTCTAGACAAGCACATCTCCACCACCCTAACTCAAAACTACCTATATACCAATGAATGGAGAATCCTTCTAGACAAGCACACCTCCCACCAACCAAAGCCAAAACTATACCTATACCAATGGATGGATAATCCTTCTAGACAAGCACACCTCCACCACCCAAAGCCAAAACTACCTATACCAATGGATGGAGAATCCTTCTAGACAAGCACACCTCCACCACCCAAAGCCAAAACTACCTATACCAATGGATGGAGAATCCTTCTAGACAAGCACACCTCCACCACCCAAAGCCAAACTACCTATACCAATGGATGGACAATCCTTCTAGACAAGCACACCTCCACCACCCAAAGCCAAAACTACCTATACCAATGGATGGAGAATCCTTCTAGACAAGCACACCTCCACCACCCAAAGCAAAAACTACCTATACCAATGGATGTAGAATCCTTCTAGACAAGCACACCACCACCACCCAAAGCCAAAACTACCTATACCAATGGATGGAGAATCCTTCTAGACAAGCACACCACCACCACCCAAAGCCAAAACTACCTACACCAATGGATGGAGAATCCTTCTAGACAAGCACACCTCTACCACCCAAAGCCAAAACTACCTATACCTATGGATGGAGAATCCTTCTAGACAAGCACACCTCCACCACCCAAAGCCAAAACTACATGTACCTATACCAATGGATGGAGAATCCTTCTAGACAAGCACACCTCCACCACCCAAAGCCAAAACTACCTATACCAATGGATGGAGAATCCTTCTAGACAAGCACACCTCCACCACCCAAAGCCAAAACTACCTATACCAATGGATGGAGAATCCTTCTAGACAAGCACACCTCCACCACCCAAAGCCAAAACTACCTATACCAATGGATGTAGAATCCTTCTAGACAAGCACACCTCCACCACCCAAAGCCAAAACTACCTATACCAATGGATGGAGAATCCTTCTAGACAAGCACACCTCCACCACCCAAAGCCAAAACTACCTATACCAATGGATGGAGAATTCTTCTAGACAAGCACACCTCCACCACCCAAAGCCATAACTACCTATACCAATGAATGGAGAATCCTTCTACAAGTAAATTGGGAAGGTAGTTTTTGCACTAGTTCCTATTTTGTGAAGCGAAGTCAAAGGCCCTTTAACAGCGAGAAATAACTAAACCGCGCCCGTGGGTTTAACATGACACGGTTTAGTTATATTTTGGACCTCTGGCTGCTCTTCACAAAAAAGGGGCGGAAGCTAAAACTACTAGCCCAAATCAAGATATCTGGTATCATTTGTCTTCTAGAAAGATTGTCTATCCATTGGTATAGGTAGTTTTAGCCTCAAGGTAGTGGACGTATCCTTGTCTGTTGAGGTATGCTTTTCCGTTTTGGGGGGCACCCAGTACTGTTCAAATTTTGACAAAAACTTTAACTAGTCATACAAATCCCCATCTCTTTATAAAAGCAGAGCCTTGAAAAGTGTTTTTAGTAAATGTGATAGGTTCCAGTATAAACCTTCATATTACTCATCAGCCGTAAATCACTATTTTAAATACCACTTTTGGGTGTCACAAAACAATAAATGGGTCACCGAAGCCAGACAAAATGAGCGTAAAGTCGGCAAAATTGTATTATTATTTTTATTTTTTAGTCTGGAGTCTTAATACAGAGATTATGAGAAAACGGGCATTTCTTGGGAGAAATTGTGTGAACGCGCAAAGAAAGGCAGTCAAAATTGTCTCAAAAACTATTTTTTTTTTATCTGATCCTGAAAAATTGGAAATTGATTGTTGGGGATTTAGTCTTAAAAAAACCCATATAATCTCAAAACCGACCACCCCTTCAAATTTTGACTTTGACTGGCCGTACTGAGAAATCACTCCGTGCGACTTTACGCTCATTTTGTGATGACAGGTCACATTTAAACCTCTTCCCCAATGTTTTTCTCCGCAAGATGAGGTAAACATCACCAATAAGGTAGACAACTATGTTGGCTCAGCGGACGGCGAGGGCGCTGTTCTGCCTTGCACAGCAGTGGGCAATCCGCTGCCTTTAATCGTCTGGTACGGCCCGAACAATGAAGTGATCAACGATGACACAGACCCAGGAAGAATCACTCAAGCCGTCACAGGCAACGGAGGAGATGATGTATATGGCTGGTCTGTTACGAGCACCATGGAAATCCAAAGAGTGACTGCGGAGGAAGACTATGGTCTCTACACGTGCTACAGCGGGAATGGTGTCGGACGCGTGGACATGTTGAATATCTATTTGAACGTTAAAGGTATGATATTATTAAAAACTTTCAAGAGAACAGATAGAACTAGACTGCACAAAACCAAAACCAATTTAAAGGTAGTATTACACCCTTGGTAATGGCTCAAATTATCAGGAATATGAAGATTTGGGGGGTTGTATTTTCATTTAACTGACCTGTCCAAAGTTTTACAATCATGGATGCCGAGAAAAAAGCAATAAAAACGGCGTTCGTTTTCAACTGGCGTTGGGCAGTTGTCTTTCGCGATCGCCGTAATATATACAATTTAATTTTTCGGAACAATTGCAGGATAATTAGCGCAGTAATTTTGCTGGATGACTAGAATCATTATGTACTTTCAAATAAGTAAGATATTTCTTAATAATTTGGTAGTAAAATTGTTTCGATATCTCCAAATGGAGTATCCAACCTTTAAAGACAACATTTTCAAAAAGTCCCGGTGTCGACACGTGTGTCCTTAAGCAAGGCAATTAAACCACTATTGCTTCGTCCTTCGGATGGGACGTAAAGTTGTAGGTCCCGTGTGTTGTATAATTTATAATGTGTGTATATATCTTTCCCATTATACCATTATAAAATTGTATAATGCACGTAAAAGAACCCAGAACACTTATCGCTAAAGAGAAGGGGTTTGCCCCGGTGTTCCTGGCTGACACAGCCTCTGTCCATAGGTTTCTTCTGGCTTACGAGCTACTGTGCCTTGAGCACTTTTGAAGGATCCTTGGTTTTATTACCAGAAAAATAATAATAATAATAATAATAATACAATTATTAATATGTGTACGGTAGGGGTCTGGTTGCAAAGAATGACCATCCCCGGATATTTGTTAGGAGAAATTAAAAACAAAGAAAAGAAACTGTCTAACGATTTCTTCAACAAGTTTACATCAAGCTGTTTGAAACATTCCTCATGCTCTCTTTGTGGCATGCGTCTCGCACGCGCAATTAGTATTACATGTAAACAAATGCTAATATGAAAATTGGCGCGCGTATGTCACGTATAAGATTTGACGCAGAACGTAGTTGCACCGGTGCCGTGTCAATTTTAGTAACGTGAAATACTGAACCATTGGTAGTATTACGCTTGCTATGCAAGTGTTTGACCAATAAAATGGCAACAGGTCTAGACTGTGCAAATTTAAGGCGACACCGGAGAAATGTGTTTACATCCACCCTCGTGACGGGCTTTTGACCAATAGGAATAAATAAACTGACTTCGGTATTTCTGAATTGTATGAATTGTTTTAGTTTTTCCTTTTTTTTTTAGTGTTGCCATCGCCACCATATGATGTGTCTATAGACGAGGAACGCACCACCGCCAATTCAGTCACCATTACGTGGCACCCTGGGAGCGAGGTTGGTGTGCCTCAGTGGTTCTACGTCAACTATCAGGAGCTTGGAAATACAACGGACTTCGACCCCGGTGCCAGAAGCCACAGACTGCAGGGATCCCACGAGTACACGATTGAGGGCCTGCATCCTTACGCTGTGTACGAGGTTGAAGTATACGCTGAGAATGCCCACGGAAGGAGTGAGGCTGTTCAGATGGTTGCCAGGACATCACGTGAGTGCTTATATTGATTCATACAACACAGGAATTCTGAGATTTACAAACGCCTAAATATAGGTTTTACTGGCTATGTTAAACATGTTTTATTCAAATTCACCAACTATCACATCAAATATTCTGCGCGAAAAAATTTGACACGCATTCAACAATTTAGTAAGTTATTTACCATTTAATTTCAAAATTGGGTACCTCTATTTGAACATTGTCTTGATATGTGCTTGAGTCAAGCACACATATAAGACTACTTAGCATAAATTTACATTGAATGATATAAGATGGATTTGATCCCCAAATACTGCCCTATGGCAACAGCTTTAGACGTATTTGATCTGTAACGACAAATATTCTCGACCCGGTGATTAAAAGGAATGACCAAAGGTTGAAATTGAATGATAAAATCACTCAATTAGTAAAGCATGTAAATGTTTTTCTCTGACGAAATAGAATGTGAGAGGTGAGAGTTTAAAAATAATTGAGAAAACCTATACTAGGCAATCAAATAAGATAGATGACGTTCATCACATCATCTTTGTCCATGTTTAGAAACATCTTGATTTTTATCAAAAGCCACAACGAACAGTTATTATAAAGACCCATAAGAAATCATCCTGAGGCACGCAGAGTTTAACAGGCTCTTGAATTGCTGCCCTCAAACCCTGCGGACATTCACAGCAATCATTAAACAAGTTGGCCAATACATGATACGAACGTCCACCCCTGGTAAAATGACAATTTCTACCACTATACTTAATTTTATTGGCGTTTACGTAGCTTTTCAGTCTTTTATGTTTCTTATTCTGTATAATTTAAAAGCTTTTTTTTACGTTCTGTACGTTAATTCCCTACAATTTTTCAAATGAATTATAATCTTTACGTGGGAGGATGAACATTTGTGAGAACACCTCAGATGTCCAAGCGAATGGACCAATAGAAATGCGCGTTGGTTTCCCATGCCTTGGGCTGTTTTCCGAACCCCAGCTTTGTCTTCGTCTCAGGCTTCATTCATACAGTTTAGCAATAGGATTTAGCCGGAGACGAAGCCAAAGACAGGGTTTGGAAACGGCCTTGGTCTGTTTGCAACGGAGGCTTAATTGGGCGCATGAATCTTTGCGCTAATAACCACGGTTCTTGCCGAATGTCCGCAGGGGTTTGAGCGCTATTAGTATAAAGCTCGTAAAAGCGCTGTGTGGCTCAAATTTGCACCCAGAGCTTTCAAGAGTTTACTCTTGTAGGATTTAACGAAAGACTTTTCCCATATGTATGCACTTCTCTCCAAACCAATTCGTAAATGTGATGTTGCATTGAAACTAGTAATGCACCAAAACTTGGTAATGACTTCAGCTCACAAGATTCATATATGGCGAGCTTATATTTATTACTTACGCGACGATATTATTACCGGTTTTCTCGGCTATTTAAAAAAATTTTCCACTCAATTTCACAAACACTCTTGTATCTAGCATTCAATTTCGTCTGAAAACAAAATTGACACACTTTTCCCAATCATTCAATTGCAACGTTTGGTCACCCCTTTTAAACACCGGGTCGGTAATATTCGCCATTACAGATTAAATTCATCTAAGCTGTTGTCGAAAGGCAGCATTCAGAAATAGAGACAAATTAAATTTCTGATTGCTGCCTTTGAGCAACAGCTTAGACGAATTTGATTAGTGATGACAAATATCCCCGAGAACACTGTTTAAATAGAGTTACTAAAATTTGAAATTGAATGGTAAAATTTATAAATTGGTGTGGTAAAAGCGTGGTAAATCTTTTGAATGTGAGTGGTGGTAAATTTGAATGAAAAATGTTTTTAAATAGCCGGAAAAACCTATACCGGTACCAAAGAAATATCTTCTTATACTTCAATACCACAGACTGTCCTGTTTTCACCGATCCGACACCAATTACAGCAAATCCCGTTGAGGAAGGCGATGACATCATACTGTCCTGCAGCGCTGACGCCAGTCCCATGACTCCTGACTTGATCACATGGGAGAAGGTCGGGTCCCTCGACTTCCTGCTCTCTGTTTACAGCGACGGTACCAGTAACCTGACACTAAGCAGCATTAGCCAGGAGCAGGCTGGGCCGTACAGATGCCGCGGAAACAATGGCGTACCACCTGTTACCTATTCAAGATCCATAGATGTCAGCGTTCTCTGTAAGTATTTTGTCACATCACAAACAGGTATTCAGTAATACTGCTGTTGGATTGGTAATTATTAGCCTATTGGCATATTAAACAATCGCAGTATTGTTATATTTGGTAGACTAAAAATACGTAAGCATGCTTGTGATGTAAACTGCCAAATGTATTATTGTAACGAAAGTGTAGTGACTTGAAGCCAGTGCAGTTCCGATGTTTTTCTATTTTGTACATTATGAATGCGTAAGACTATGTGCATGTCCAAAAGTTGCAGGTGTGTGATTGGTAAACAAAGCCCCATAGGTAAAGTATAATATGCGGAGTTGTGCAATGTGCATGGTTACCTGGGCTGTAGATACATAATGCTCTACAGGGTCGCCCGGTCGCCAAATGCGAGTGAAACTTGCGGCGGGCGAGTGAAAACCCTTCCCCCAGTCGCCCGCCGGTCGAGTCAAAATAAACGTGTATTTAATTACCTTATGCTGTGTAAAACCAGGCTGTGTGTAACACTGTCCAGTATAGTACAGGTAATGTAGTTCCTAAATAAAACTGATAACATTTTTTATTGCCCGGGAGATTAAGAGGTTGTTTTGTCTATGGTTAAGTCTTCGGTTCCTGTCTGATAAACGTTTGCGTTGTTTTGACCGCGCGCAAAACCTATGGAGCCACCTGCTGCGTGCGACAGATTTACGACCGCGATAACGCTCTGTAGCTGTGTGCACAGATTCTCATGCCGCAGATCCAAGCCACACAGTCATGCGAAATCCACACTGGAGGTAATACCCACTGCTCGAACAAACACACTCGAAACAAAATCGCATGCGCAGTAGTGTTTTAAGCTGTGCTATGTCTGCACCATCTTTTCCGTTGAATTGATCGCGTTTTTCTGAGTTCATCGCTGTTCGGATCATAAAATTTGGACGTTCCTGAGCAATGTTTGGACAAAAATTACATTTTTATGAATGTTGAAATCTATGGTTTTACCTAGATACCGGTACGTTTTCTGATATTTTACCGTGTTTTCAGTACCCACCGGTCGCGAAAAGGGCAGGAATGAAAAGATGAGTTCATAAACTTTTCGGTAATGCATTTCGATTGCGGGAGCTGTTTGGAGCATAGCCGGAAATATTTTTCAAAAAATCGTCATGTTTTGTTTACCCCTCTCTACTTTTCAAAAGAACTTTGATTGAAAAGGGCTTTCATTGCCTACATTAACTAAATATGCAAATTTATGCTTTTAACTCTTGTTTATATAAAGCCTCAAAAAATCTTGTGAAACAGGCGGGCTAGTGAAAAAGCCTGCGGCCTAGTGAAAAGTCTGGTTCACTAGCCCGGCCGGCGAGTGAAAAAAAAAAGTTAAGGGAAACCCCTGCCTAGGTCAGTGAATTTGTTAAGTGCTGGACAGCGCTCATGTTTAGTAATTGTGCTCTGCGTTTGTACTCGTGCTGCATTAAACATTGCTTATTATATTGTAAATTGTGTATCTTGTTGAGCATTGCTGACACTTTGGTGCAGTGCTTACATTGTGGTGCATTGCTGATATTGTGGCGCGTTGCTGCTTTAAGCAGTAGGTTTTCTACCCTATAAATAATAATCCTGCAGCCCAGATAAAATACCAATTACTGTGCACTTATTGATTACTGTCTAATAAATGATCATTGTTGATCAAGGTTTTTGACAATCATGTTGTCAATGTGTCTTTGTTTATACCAGTTTATCTCTCAATTAACAGAGTTTAACAATCATCATAATCGGTGGTAAATTTCTTCCAAAACAGACCTGCATCCTAGCCTCTGTGGTCTCTCGTCTGGCAAAAAGAAGATATTTCTTTGGTACCAGTATAGGTTGTCCCGGCTATTTAAAAAAAAAATTCATTCAAATTTGCCAACTTTATTTTCTGCCAAATTTGCCAACTCTCACATTCAATTTCGTTTGAGAAAAGATTCCACATGCTTTTACCACACCAATTTAGAAACCTATTTAGACCTATCCTAATTTGTGACGAATTTGGGGTTTTAGCATTCTAGTTCTTCATAATTAAAACTTTATTTTCTCCAAATTTCAAATTTGTACGTGGTTTAGTTATCTAATTAAGCTAATTCAGCTAATTAAAAAAATATGTTGACCTATCTCTGCAAAATGAAAAATTATCGTTTTACAAACTGACACATCGAGATGGGTCAGTTCGTGAAATGCGTAAACATGTTTCCACGAAGTGACTTATCCAGTCTGGTACCTGGACTTAATTTGGTCCCTCTAACTTTCATTTGAAGTTGAGTTACTCGGGATCCGTCTTTAGCGTTGTCAGAAACAATGGCGGCATGTAGTGCATGTCATTTGGTGGCTGAGCGAAAGCAAGTTTGTAACAGATAAGAATAAAAGCAACAAATATAAATACACATTAACAAAGAGTTTATGTTAACCCTATGTGTTTGGGAATTTATTTTCTAATTTAATTCCTTCAGCTATTGTAGCATTTAACTTTGTAATTAACATTAATATAGGTTTTTCCGCTCAATTTCGGCAAATGAGCAGCGATTTTGCCTCCCCAGTTTTTGCCGTGTTTCAAATTCTGAATTCGGGCATTCAATTTAGTTTTGAGGCATTCAAATTCCTTTAGCAATGTGTTCAATTTAGCACATCGTCGGTTTTTTTCGTGATGCACAATCATCATTCAATTTAGCAAAGCTGGTTCAACTGGAGATATTTCAATTTCGTAAAGAGGAAATCAATTTCGCTATAAAATGAGAATTCAAATAAGTATACAACAAATAAATGCAAACAAACAGATAAACAAATACATTTTGCCAGACATCTGTTTCATATCGTTACTTATAAGTCAGTCAAACCTTTTGTTTTTCTTTATTCATTTATGTTTCCTGTAGCTTTATATGAAGACTATAGTGCTTTTTTTTGGGGGGGGGGGGGGGACACGGGGGAATTGGTTGACCAAGACCTACCGGTAATTTGTTTTTGTGTTTGTGAAACAAACGTTTTATAATGTTAGGGTATTTCTTAATGTTTCCTATTTCTTAATGTTTAATAATGTTGATTCCTGTGCCAATAAGTCAACCGTATTTATGCCTTTAACATTCTGAAGGAAACATTTTAACGGCGTTTATTAGATTGCACAAATGGCAGAAATGCCTGCCCAATAATAAATTCAAATGACTAAATATACGTCTCAAAAAAGCTCACGCGAGTTTAAATGCTGTTTTGTTGAATTGTTAAATTGAATTGGTTATTGTGTTTAGATTGACACAACAGTACTTTTGACTAGTCATATTAAAAACAAAATCGAATGACTAATTTCAGCAGCATTCGATTTCGTGCAAAATAAAGTGGCGTGGTGGTTAAATTGGCTGCTCATTTGCCGAAATTGACTTGGAAAACATATGTGACCCGCTCCTACGAAACCCGACATAATTCGCACAGGCTATTTCGAGATACAGCTCGTCAGAGTTGAAATGGGGTGAAAAATGTAGCAGACATCAATTTTAGTTTTTAACTTTATTGATGAGAAAGTACAAAAATCATGCATTTATTGTGACAAACTGCATCCTAAAAGTGGTAATTTATCCCCCAAATACATCAAATTGTTCATAGATTATCGGGAATTGAAAGTATGTATGATATAAAGGTGGTTTTGGTACCAAATGAAAGCTGAAGATGTGTACTAAATGGAAATAACAATATCTCACTGAAAAAAACCCACCACTTATATCTGGTTTTGTGGGAGCAGGCCACATATAACAAAACCAACAAATTACAATGAAGCTCGATAGACCTAAATATGTGAAGAGGTACGCACCCACTTAGGTCACTATCAGCTACATAGAAATCTAATTTTCCATTTCACAAAGTGACCTATCTCGATAGGTCACTGTTTGCACGCATCAAAAATGAAAGTAGGTCACTGTCAGCCACCGTAATTGAACTTTTTCGGTTCACAAAGTGGCCTATCTGGGAAGATCGCTGATCGTGCGCATGAAATATGAAAATTAAATTTTCACGAAGCGACATGACTTTGCCGCCTAGTTTTAATCTGGCACTGTTATGATAAGTTTTTGCCTTATAAACAGTTTAATATCATACATTGACTGTCAAACTATACTACATTTAACAACTGAGTTAATACATCAATGTGTTGTGAGGTAAATCGTGGATTTAAAATAGGCCTAATTTCTAACGCTTTTTCTTGAAGGACCAAAACTGAGATAGGTCAGAATGTGGTGTGATCAATGATATGTATTACGACGTCACTAGTAAATTAGCCGCTTTCCTATTTTTGTGCTATTCAATTTTCTTTTGCAGATGAAGCCACCATATCAAGCTGGGATAACACCTTTGTGGAAGCCAATGAGGGCGAAGGTGCTATGCTGGCCTGTACGGCCAGGGGCAACCCCCACCCTTTGATGAGATGGTTGAGTCCAACCGGCTCCAGAATGACCAATCAAACCGAGCCTGGCAGGATAACCCAGGTCGATATCATTCGCGGCGGGGATGTTGTCTATGGGTACACTGTGACCAGCACCCTGCACATCAGAAACGTTACTAGTATTGGAGACTACGGCTTTTATGTCTGCACCTGTGGAAACGGTGTGGGGAGAGTGGACGCGTTGCCCATTCAGTTGACTTCAAGGGGTGAGTTTTCTCTAGCTATGGCTATGACTATTGTTAGGATACAGCTATTGTAGACATAGACAAAAGCCCAAGGCAATAGTTTGGGATGCGACAATAGTCATCTTTGGAACTGACTGACTATAATGTCTGGCTGACTGACTGACACACACTTGTGACTATAAGCCTGATTGTTCTCTGGTTAGAAGATTAGAGTAGTGTTATCGTATAGTATTGATCGCAGACGCTAAATCTGCCCGTTAGATAACATAAGACACATTATTAGGAGACGCCCTAATTAGCAATACACTGGTAGGCCACGCCCCATAGTAGTAGCGTGACGCGTGTCTGGCCAATCACTTGCGCACAAGTGCATTACAACCTAGTATAATTACATACAAGTACAACATGTAGGTATAACGTCTTTTGTTAGGAAATGGTAAACAAATTGCCTTTTCCGTTTAACAATACTGGGAGTCGGACTTACAGTTAACATTACAGCACTTTACCATGACTATGATTGCAACCAGGCTGGTGATAGAATTGGGACGTACAAGTGAAAGAAAGAGAGTGAAATCAACAAAAGTGTGCTGTAAAACTGTGCATAAAGTAAATAAATGTCGGACAAATTAATAATAGTGGAGCTAATCATCCAATACTGGCAGCTATGAAGCTAAATTGTGAAGGATGTCACATTATTACCCCGGTCATTGGGCCCACGAAACATTCCAAAAACCATCTCAGCTTCATGGGGAGTATACAGCTCGATGCCATTTCGGAGCAAAGCAGCTAATAACAACCATCTCTGCCCTCAATCACTTCTGCCCTCAAAGGTATACTCATTTAATCCTGGGTGGAGAGAAGCAATGAGTGACAAGTGCTTTGCCCAAGGGCACACGTACCACAGTCCCAGGCCGGACTCGAACCCACAATCTGCAGCTTTACCTACAGATTGTAAATTCAATGCTCCAGACCACGAGGCCACGGCACTTCACAAAATGGCAACAATTTGTTGGACCTTAAAATCATGCACTGTGATTGGTCAATTATTTGTAGCGTTGTGACCAATTGTATTGGTCTATTGTGAATCGCCTGGAATATACATGCAATTGGTATTGTGTGTAAGCTGTTCTACCCTGATTCGCGTGCCTGTTGGTTTAACATTAAAGGTAATTAATTTAAAGGCTTCTTTTTTGGTGAACTAGTTTTGCCAGCAGCACCGACGAACGTCTCCATCAATGAGGCTGTTAACACGGCTTCGTCCATCACAGTATCCTGGTCACCTAGCAACGAGGTTGCACCGAATCTCTGGTACCGCGTCAATTATAGAGAGCTTGCCGCAACGGTCGACTTCGATCCCAGCACACGCAGCGACAGACTCCACGACGTCACTTCGTTCACTGTGATGGGACTGCGTCCGTACACCGTGTACGAGATCGAGGTTTATGCAGCAAACGTCAACGGCGCGAGTGAAGCTGTAACGATCTTCGGCACGACTGCGCGTAAGTATGCAGTTAATTATGGGTCGTCTCTTGAAGGTTGACGTGTTGTACTTTTACTGAGCTGACTTGTAGCTTTACTGTTTACTTTACTGTCTAGTACAGAGAGTACAGAGGTTAATTACACAAAACTTGTCTTATCTTGCAACTCATCTTAGGACTTGAGACAAATCCCCACTCCAAGATAGATATTGGGTAAGACGTGTACTATAAAGATAAATTTCACTTGACCTATCTTATGAAAGACGCATCAAAACTACCAATTTGATGTCCATTTGGTATTTAAACCGTTAGTGGCAACAGTCCTAAAAAAAAATGCGCAAACCAACTTTCTGCACGCGCGCTTGCATAGAAAACCAAGTTTCACCAGAAAACTACTCTAGTAAAAAAAAAAGGTATAGTTCTGCACATCCTACACAAGAAAAACTAGTTATTGGCGTATAATTGTATTTTGTAAATTATTTGTTTTTAAAACTTATACACACATGTATCAAAAATTTGTTTAAGCCTGTTTCTTCTTCAAACCTTCGAACGAGAAGAAAATCCGACACATCACCTAAAGCTATGACAGAGTATCCTTGCACTGGCCTAGGAGAAACTGTGCAGTAAACTATTTTGTAGTATTGAACTGTGTACTTTACCCCCTAATGAATGTCTAGGGCGTTGGGATTAATATTCATACTGCACCTTTCTCTAAGTATGCACTAGGATGGTGAGCCTCACCGGGTGTCCGTACCAAATCGTAGCAGGAGGCAGCGTTTCTTTGAGCTGTGTAGCTGAGAGTACAAACCCAGCTACCAATCTGACTTGGCTGCGAGACAACATTGAGCAAACCAGTCATGAACAGCCAATGATTACTGAGGGCGACTACGGTGGCCGAGTGACGACACTGGACTTAACGACGGGCGCACTCACCAGAACAGACGACAGGGTTGAATACAAGTGCTGTGCCGTACGACCATCGGTTTGTATCGCAGACGTGTGCGATACGTGTTTACTGAATGTTGAGTGTAAGTTTTATTTGAAACAATAAAGTTGTCATCGTAACAAATAACCATTATTTTGCAGGTTCGACTGAAATGGTTCTCCACTATTACCCACGATCAGTTACGAATGCATGGGGGATGCTTTTAGACATTGTAATGCCCCTTTCCCACATACACGATGTTTGCTACGGTAGAACATGATTTTTCAAAGTAGAAAAATCTTGATGTACCGTAGCAATTCGCACTCAAAAGTTCAAGGTCAATTAAATTATACGTTAAGGTGCCCTCACACCGTAGTGATTACCAGTTGCGTATGGTTGCGAATACAAAATAGTGGTCATAAGTTCCGAACGCAACTCGCACGCAACTAATAGGTTTTATAGGTTTGAAGTACGCAACAAGCACGCAGGTGATCGCAGACACACGCAGAGTAAGTTCAGAAATTGTGAACATGTTCAATAAATCTCTGCGGATGCCTGCGATCAATTTATAGGCAACAGGGACGCAACAGGTACGCTACGTGCAAAACACGATCGCAACACAATCGCAACAGGTACGCAACTCATAAGTTATGAACGCAGGTGATCGCAAGTGATTTCTATTGTGCAGAATACTGTTAAAAGGCAGGACTCAAAAGTAACTCTTGCGACTTGTGACTCATTTTGTTGTATGTAAAAATTTAAATATGTGTTGTTTTTCCTTTTAATTTCTTTTTAACCTGAAGATCGTCCTTTCTTTTCGGAGCCGGTGGTTCTCACGGACGGGCCAGTCGAAGAGGGAGATGACGTCATCCTGTCCTGCAGTGCAGACGCTAATCCCATGCCACCTGACTTCATCACGTGGGATAGGGTTGGGTCTCCTGACATCCTAACCTCAGTTTACAGCGCTGGTACGAGTACTTTGACACTAAGGGGCATAACAAAGGAGCAGACTGGTTCATACAGGTGTCGTGGAAACAATGGTATACCACCTGTTGTCTTTTCAACACCAGTCGACGTCATTGTGCATTGTAAGTTGCATGGCATTGGATTAGGATTTGTGAGGATTTCAAAGTATCACAATGATCTGCTTTAACTTGATTGTTGTACATTAAATGTGGCAACATTGCCTAAAATACACTTCAAAAACTGTGTTTTCCTGCTTATCAGTTTGTATAAAGTTATCAGTTTGGCTAAACACTATCCATCCTCATGCTAAACATGTTTAGCATTTAGCCAAGTTTACAAACGGATAGCAAAAAATTCTTTAGAAAAGTGTTTTTGCAGTGTATGTGTATTTGACATCACGTGACAAATTTGGAGCGTTTTCGTAAAGTTTAGAATAAATGATTTGTTAAATTCTTGTTTCCCGGTTGGTGTTATTTTTTTCTTTCTCGAAGTTGGAGTTATCATAACAAACCCAGAAAACAACTACGCGGAAGCCAACATTGGGGAGAGAGCCGCTCTGGTCTGCACGGCGGAAGGCAACCCCTACCCGATGATGACATGGTTGGGTCCGATTGGCACCAGATTAACCAATCAGAGTCACCCTGGCAGGATGTCACTGGTGGAGACCATTTACAGTAGGGGTGGTGACGTGGAGGGGTACACGGTGACGAGCACCTTGCAAATCAGTGCCGTGACTGGAGAAGAAGACTACGGTTATTACGTGTGCGGCTGCGGGAACGGAATTGGAAGGGTGGTCACCTTGAAGATACTGCTGAATAGCAGAGGTGAACTTTAACTCTTGGGATAATTTGAAAGGTAGTATACATCATTTGCAAATATAAAACAAACTACTGATTTATTATGAGATACCTTACTTGACTGTAAGTCGAATTGTGTATCAATTTCAAATAATTGCCGACTGACAATCGTTGGAAAAAAACCTGGCTATCTTCAAACACTACCCCCAGTTTATTGAATTCGTCTGAAGGAAGTCAAGGATCCAGACTGCAAGAACAGCACTTTTTGTCTTGGTTTTTTTAGCTTCTGTGACCACAAAACTTTAAACAGGTCACCGTCACAGTATTTACTATAAAATATGAATCACCTGTAAACCCATTCATTTTCAAAAAATACCGCAAACGCAAATGATGTATACTACCTTTAACTCTTAGGAAAACACGAGTAGCTCAACTACAATTGATAGATACGAGAGGTGATTGATAAGTATTTGTAGTCCATTGTAGAAGGAATCAGTTTTAGAAACGGTTATTTTGTAGAGCATACAAATCCCATCTGTGTAAAAGCCGTCGTGGGCCCGAGGAAGTGGTTTTCTGAGGTAAAATGGTGACCACCGAGCTCCTTCTTTAACCAGTTCGCGCCGGGATTATTTTAACATCACCGAGCTGAGGCGCAAGATTATTTTTAACAAAACTTGATCCGAGGCGGGTTCAGGCCGATGGTACCGGAAAGCACTCCCACGCATTTCCGGCCATGCTCGCTGCTGACAGACATTTCTGGCCTTGCTCGTAACGTGTTTAATCGTCATCCGTTTTGAATCTGGGGAAAACTTTGCATGTATTTACGTCCTCTGGCGCAAACTGGTTAAAAGGGGTAATCTACCTTTTGCAGCTATCCAAAAAGTAACCAAACAAAATACTGTTGAAAAGCTTACTTGTTGTAAAGATATTAATGATTCTAAACTCCCTGTGAAATTATTTCGTATGGCATGCTAAATAAGAAAAAAATAACAATTTGTCTCAGAGACACACTTTTGGAAATTACAAATTTTGAAAATGGTGCGCGCAAGTGTTCAAACGACGCGCGTCACACACGTTGGCACCTCTATTTGTCAGTTCAGTTGGTGACATGCGAGTAGTTGCAATCCTCTGACTGGGAACGCACCCTTAACACAGATTGTGGTCGCAATTCAAATTTTGAGCACTTTTGCTGCTTCAATCGATAAAAATGCACAACTTACAAATGGTATTTTGTCCTTTTAACTTTAGGAAGGTACAGTAAAATGGAGTAACTTTGGTACGACATGTACATTCCAATAATGTTTATTTGTTGGTTTTACTTGTATTTCGGTTTTATTATTTTATCTAAAAAAATATTATTATGGGGAAGAGTTCAAAAATAATCTCAAACTGGATTTTATGCGATATTTTATAAATCTAAACAAAATTACCCCTAAAACGATCTGACCAAATTAAATTTGCCCCCAAAACTGCCAAAACTACCTCATTTTACGGTAGTAGTCAGAGAGTGCTAAATCAGGAGAATAGGGCGGATTTACTCCTATAACTGTTCCAGGAGATCAGCATAGCAGGCCCTGGTGATAGTGTGATCCTTTCCGTGTAATTACTCAACAAGTTAAACTCCACGGAGTAAAACTGTGTATAGCGCCTTCTCTTTTAGGCCATAAACTTATCAATGAATTCTCGTAACTGAAATGATGAGGTCAACTTGACATCATTTGCAATACTGTCATCTTGTAGAGTCTTTAAACTCAGCAGTACTAGAGTGTTAGTATTTGTATTATTATTTGTGGAGTGCCGTGGCCTCATCATCTGTAGGTAAAGTCGCAGGTTGTGGGTTTGAGTCCGGCCTGGGATTATGGTACGTGTGCCCATAGGCAAGGCACTTGTCACTAATTGCTTCTCTCCAGCCAGGAGTAAATAGATACCTGTGAGTGTACAGATGGTTATAGTGGGATCAATTTAGCTGCTTTGCGCCGAAATGGCAGCATCAACCTGTATATTCTCCCAGGGAGTTGAGATGGTATTTGGAATGTTTCATTGGCCCAATGACCGGGGTAATAATGTGAAGCGCCTTAGCACCTGTCTGGTGGATATGTGCGCTATATAAATACGCATTATTATTACTATTATTTAGTTATTATTATTAAGCGTTGTTATTACAATTAATTATTATTATTATTACTTTGCTAGTTTGATTATTTGTAAGACTCTTTTTCTTTCGTTTCCTTGCCATTTAAAGTTGAACCAGTCCCTCCAACAAATGTCTCAATCAACCAGGGTCGAGTCACTACTAACTCTCTAACGGTAACCTGGATCCGTGGAAAGAAGACGGTAGGACTAAAACAATGGATTATCGTAAATCACCGCAAACTAGACACCACCACCACGAGCTTCGACCCCGGCACACAAAGTGAGAGGCTCTACGATGTCAGCGAGTACACTGTGGTCGATCTTCTGCCTGACACTGGGTACGAGGTTGAGGTCTACGCCGAGAACGTCAACGGTGTAACTGACAGTTTGAAAATAATTGGCAGGACTCTGCGTAAGTATAAATTAAATTGTTAGTGAACCCGTTTATAGAAAATTGTTTTTTAATTGTATTTCCCTAAAAATATAATTTTAAATTTTAAGAAAAAAAAACGATATTAAATTTATACATTTAAAATAAAATCAAAAAAATCACATTTGTTGGTTTACCTTGTACTTCACTCAGTAAAATGTTATTTAAGCACTGTAAGGAATGTCAGGACTATGTTTTTAACCAGTTCGCGACAGGATTATTTAAACATCACCGAGCCAAGGGGCGGGATTATTTTTAACGAAACTCGATCCAAAGCGGGTTAAGGCCAATAGTGCCGGGAAGCACACCCACACATTTCCGGCCTTGCTTGCTGCTGATGAACATTACCGGCCTTGCTCGTGGCGTGTTTATGCGTCATCTGTTTTGAATCTGTGGGAAACTTTGCGTTTATATACGTCATCCGGCGCGAACTGGTTAAAACCCGTTTATAGACAATTGTTTTTTATTTGCATTTCCCTAAAAATAAAATTTAAAATATAAATTAAAAAAACCGATATCAAATTAATACATTATTAGAAACCTGACAATATTTTACAAAAAGAAAAATCACATTTTTTTGTTCACTTTGTACTTCACTCAGTAAAATATTATTTAAGCACCGTAAGGAATGTCAGGACTATGTTTTTAAGAGAGATTTGTAGCGTCGTAGTTGAAAATGTTCCCAAGTATTGGAAATATACGTGTTGGAGAAAAACAATTGCTCATTCATATTTTTCTCTGTTTTCCCACTATGCCCTGTGCCCAGTTTTGTCTCAATTTGCCAGAACGCCTCACATTTTTTCTTTTCTTATTTTGTATAGAAAGTGGACCCACAATCAAGTCAATTCTTGTAGACGCTGGTTGTTACTCAGATATGGTTTTGTTTTTAGTATAAACAACAATTATTATGTGTTTTTCAAATAAGGTGAGCTCGGTGATGCAACGCCGGAGTCCTTGGCTGTAATCACTACTGATGCCATAAGGGAAACCAGTACTACTCTGTGTAAGTTACTTGTATTTGGCAGAAAATTATAGGTTTTCTGGGCTATTTTAGAACATTTGTTATTCAAATTTACCAACTATCACATTCAATTTCGTCCGTGGACCAATTTTTTCAAAACCAATTTAGTCATTTACTTTTTAATTTTAAATTTTGGTCACTCTATTTAACCATTATCTCTGGAATATTCATCATTGCAGATTAATTTTCCCTTTAATACAAACTTTTTTAACAAGAAAAATGGTGAAAATGCTCCAAATCTTGTGACTTTTCTTTTGGCGATATTTCCAGTGTTTTGTTTTCATGTTCAGGGGCCATATTTTAGCTTATGCATGGTACCCTGTCTCTTAAATATGTGTTGTTATTATTACCCATACTTTGAGACCAGACTAGCTGACTACTGATGCCCACCGTGCATAGCAACGCGCTAGCGTTAACAGACGACACGCGCATTTTGAAATGCTGTTGTATTCGGCCATTCACTGGCTTTCATGATGTTTGATTAATGCTGGTTCAGGGGACATTTATTCGCTTCTTCTTGAAAGCCGGGCAATTACTACAAAATAATGCCCTCCATGTGATCGAGTCTCGACCAATCAGAAGCCATCAACTCCTAGGTATTTATTAAATTCGTCTTACCAACAACTTAGGAGAATTTAATCTGTAATGACAACAAATGTTGACCTGATGTTTAAAAAGAGTGACCAAATGTTGACATTGGATGATAAATGACTATTTGGTTTGGTAAAAGTGTGAATTTTTTTCTGTGACGAAATTGAATGCGGGAGTTGGTGAATTTGAATAATTTTTTTAAATAGCCAGGAAAACGTATATGAACCTCCTTAGTGAATCTTAAGAGTTGTTAATAATCTTATTTTTTAATTTCTCTTTCTAGTTGAAGTTGACGATACAATGCCAGAGCTGAACGCTGAAACATCAGCCACCAATGACGTCATGAGAACAAGCAAGTCTCTCAGTAAGTACCTAGAATGTAAAGGGTATAAGTTGACAATACAATGCCAGAGCTGAACGCTGAAACATCAGCCGCCAATGACGTCATGAGAACAAGCAAGTCTCTCAGTAAGTACCTGGAATGTAAAGGGTATAAGTTGACAAGACAATGTCAGAGCTGAATGCTGAAACATCAGCCACCAATGACGTCATGAGAACAAGCAAGTCTCTCAGTAAGTACCTGGAATGTAAAGGGTATAAGTTGACAATACAATGCCAGAGCTGAACGCTGAAACATCAGCCACCAATGACGTCATGAGAACAAGCAAGTCTCTCAGTAAGTACCTGGAATGTAAAGGGTATAAGTTGACAATACAATGCCAGAGCTGAACACTGAAACATCAGCCGCCAATGACGTCATGAGAACAAGCAAGTCTCTCAGTAAGTACCTGGAATGTAAAGGGTATAAGTTGACAATACAATGCCAGAGCTGAACGCTGAATCATCAGCCGCCAATGACGTCATGAGAACAAGCAAGTCTCTCAGTAAGTACCTGGAATGTAAAGGGTATAAGTTGACAATACAATGCCAGAGCTGAATGCTGAATCATCAGCCGCCAATGACGTCATGAGAACAAGCAAGTCTCTCAGTAAGTACATGGAATGTAAAGGGTATAAGTTGACAATACAATGCCAGAGCTGAATGCTGAATCATCAGCCGCCAATGACGTCATGAGAACAAGCAAGTCTCTGAGTAAGTACCTGGAATGTAAAGGGTATAAGTTGACAATACAATGCCAGAGCTGAACGCTAAAACATCAGCCACCAATGACGTCATGAGAACAAGCAAGTCTCTCAGTGAGTACCTGGAATGTAAAGGGTATAAGTTGACAATACAATGCCAGAGCTGAACGCTGAATCATCAGCCACCAATGACGTCATGAGAACAAGCAAGTCTCTCAGTAAGTACCTGGAATGTAAAGGGTATAAGTTGACAATACAATGCCAGAGCTGAACGCTGAAACATCAGCCACCAATGACGTCATGAGAACAAGCAAGTCTCTCAGTGAGTACCTGGAATGTAAAGGGTATAAGTTGACAATACAATGCCAGAGCTGAACGCTGAATCATCAGCCACCAATGACGTCATGAGAACAAGCAAGTCTCTCAGTAAGTACATGGAATGTAAAGGGTATAAGTTGACAATACAATGCCAGAGCTGAACGCTAAAACATCAGCCGCCAATGGCGTCATGAGAACAAGCAAGTCTCTCAGTAAGTACCTGGAATGTAAAGGGTATAAGTTGACAATACAATGCCAGAGCTGAACGCTGAAACATCAGCCACCAATGACGTCATGAAAACAAGCAAGTCTCTCAGTAAGTACCTGGAATGTAAAGGGTATAAGTTGACAAGACAATGCCAGAGCTGAACGCTGAAACATCAGCCGTCAATGACGTCATGAAAACAAGCAAGTCTCTCAGTAAGTACCTGGAATGTAAAGGGTATAAGTTGACAATACAATGCCAGAGCTGAACGCTGAAACATCAGCCACCAATGACGTCATGAAAACAAGCAAGTCTCTCAGTAAGTACCTGGAATGTAAAGGGTATAAGTTGACAAGACAATGCCAGAGCTGAACGCTGAAACATCAGCCGTCAATGACGTCATGAAAACAAGCAAGTCTCTCAGTAAGTACCTGGAATGTAAAGGGTATAAGTTGACAAGACAATGCCAGAGCTGAACGCTGAATCATCAGCCGCCAATGACGTCATGAGAACAAGCAAGTCTCTCAGTAAGTACCTGGAATGTAAAGGGTATAAGTTGACAATACAATGCCAGAGCTGAATGCTGAATCATCAGCTGCCAATGACGTCATGAGAACAAGCAAGTCTCTCAGTAAGTACCTGGAATGTAAAGGGTATAAGTTGACAATACAATGCCAGAGCTGAACGCTGAATCATCAGCCGCCAATGACGTCATGAGAACAAGCAAGTCTCTCAGTAAGTACCTAAAATGTAAAGGGTATAAGTTGACAATACAATGCCAGAGCTGAATGCTGAATCATCAGCTGCCAATGACGTCATGAGAACAAGCAAGTCTCTCAGTAAGTACCTGGAATGTAAAGGGTATAAGTTGACAATACAATGCCAGAGCTGAACGCTGAATCATCAGCCGCCAATGACGTCATGAGAACAAGCAAGTCTCTCAGTAAGTACCTGGAATGTAAAGGGTATAAGTTGACAATACAATGCCAGAGCTGAACGCTAAAACATCAGCCGCCAATGACGTCATGAGAACAAGCAAGTCTCTCAGTAAGTACCTGGAATGTAAAGGGTATAAGTTGACAATACAATGCCAGAGCTGAATGCTGAATCATCAGCCGCCAATGACGTCATGAGAACAAGCAAGTCTCTCAGTAAGTACCTGGAATATAAAGGGTATAAGTTGACAATACAATGCCAGAGCTGAACGCTAAAACATCAGCCGCCAATGACGTCATAAGAACAAGCAAGTCTCTCAGTAAGTACCTGGAATGTAAAGGGTATAAGTTGATAAGACAATGCCAGAGCTGAACGCTGAATCATCAGCCGCCAATGACGTCATGAGACCAAGCAAGTCTCTCAGTAAGTACCTGGAATGTAAAGGGTATAAGTTGACAATACAATGCCAGAGCTGAACGCTGAATCATCAGCCGTCAATGACGTCATGAGAACAAGCAAGTCTCTCAGTAAGTACCTGGAATGTAAAGGGTATAAGTTGACAATACAATGCCAGAGCTGAACGCTGAATCATCAGCCGTCAATGACGTCATGAGAACAAGCAAGTCTCTCAGTAAGTACCTGGAATGTAAAGGGTATAAGTTGACAATACAATGCCAGAGCTGAACGCTGAATCATCAGCCGCCAATGACGTTCATGAGAACAAGCAAGTCTCTCAATAAGTACCTGGAATGTAAAGGGTATAAGTTGACAATACAATGCCAGAGCTGAACGCTAAAACATCAGCCGCCAATGACGTCATGAGAACAAGCAACTCTCTCAGTAAGTACCTGGAATGTAAAGGGTATAAGTTGACAATACAATGCCAGAGCTGAACGCTGAATTATCAGCCGCCAATGACATCATGAGAACAAGCAAGTCTCTCAGTGAGTACCTGGAATGTAAAGGGTATAAGTTGACAATACAATGCCAGAGCTGAACGCTGAATCATCAGCCGCCAATGACGTCATGAGAACAAGCAATTCTCTCAGTAAGTACCTGGAATGTAAAGTGTATAAGTTGACAATACAATGCCAGAGCTGAACGCTGAATCATCAGCCGCCAATGACGTCATGAGAACAAGCAAGTCTCTCAGTAAGTACCTGGAATGTAAAGGGTATAAGTTGACAATACAATGCCAGAGCTGAACGCTAAAACATCAGCCTCCAATGACGTCATGAGAACAAGCAAGTCTCTCAGTAAGTACCTGGAATGTAAAGGGTATAAGTTGACAATACAATGCCAGAGCTGAACGCTGAATTATCAGCCGCCAATGACATCATGAGAACAAGCAAGTCTCTCAGTGAGTACCTGGAATGTAAAGGGTATAAGTTGATAAGACAATGCTAGAGCTGAACACTGAATTATCAGCCGCCAATGACATCATGAGAACAAGCAAGTCTCTCAGTAAGTACCTGGAATGTAAAGGGTATAAGTTGACAATACAATGCCAGAGCTGAACGCTGAAACATCAGCCGTCAATGACGTCATGAAAACGAGCAAGTCTCTCAGTAAGTACCTGGAATGTAAAGGGTATAAGTTGACAAGACAATGCCAGAGCTGAACGCTGAATCATCAGCCGCCAATGACGTCATGAGAACAAGCAAGTCTCTCAGTAAGTACCTGGAATGTAAAGGGTATAAGTTGACAATACAATGCCAGAGCTGAATGCTGAATCATCAGCTGCCAATGACGTCATGAGAACAAGCAAGTCTCTCAGTAAGTACCTAAAATGTAAAGGGTATAAGTTGACAATACAATGCCAGAGCTGAATGCTGAATCATCAGCTGCCAATGACGTCATGAGAACAAGCAATTCTCTCAGTAAGTACCTGGAATGTAAAGGGTATAAGTTGACAATACAATGCCAGAGCTGAACGCTGAATCATCATCCGCCAATGACGTCATGAGAACAAGCAAGTCTCTCAGTAAGTACCTGGAATGTAAAGGGTATAAGTTGACAATACAATGCCAGAGCTGAACGCTAAAACATCAGCCGCCAATGACGTCATGAGAACAAGCAAGTCTCTCAGTAAGTACCTGGAATGTAAAGGGTATAAGTTGACAATACAATGCCAGAGCTGAATGCTGAATCATCAGCCGCCAATGACGTCATGATAACAAGCAAGTCTCTCAGTAAGTACCTGGAATGTAAAGGGTATAAGTTGACAATACAATGCCAGAGCTGAACGCTAAAACATCAGCCGCCAATGGCGTCATGAGAACAAGCAAGTCTCTCAGTAAGTACCTGGAATTTAAAGGGTATAAGTTGACAATACAATGCCAGAGCTAAACGCTGAATCATCAGCTGCCAATGACGTCATAAGAACAAGCAAGTCTCTCAGTAAGTAACTGGAATGTAAAGGGTATAAGTTGATAAGACAATGCCAGAGCTGAACGCTGAATCATCAGCCGTCAATGACGTCATGAGAACAAGCAAGTCTCTCAGTAAGTACCTGGAATGTAAAGGGTATAAGTTGACAATACAATGCCAGAGCTGAACGCTGAATCATCAGCCGTCAATGACGTCATGAGAACAAGCAAGTCTCTCAGTAAGTACCTGGAATGTAAAGGGTATAAGTTGACAATACAATGCCAGAGCTGAACGCTGAATCATCAGCCGTCAATGACGTCATGAGAACAAGCAAGTCTCTCAGTAAGTACCTGGAATGTAAAGGGTATAAGTTGACAATACAATGCCAGAGCTGAACGCTAAAACATCAGCCGCCAATGACGTCATGAGAACAAGCAACTCTCTCAGTAAGTACCTGGAATGTAAAGGGTATAAGTTGATAAGACAATGCTAGAGCTGAACACTGAATTATCAGCCGCCAATGACATCATGAGAACAAGCAAGTCTCTCAGTAAGTACCTGGAATGTAAAGGGTATAAGTTGACAATACAATGCCAGAGCTGAACGCTGAATCATCAGCCGTCAATGACGTCATGAGAACAAGCAACTCTCTCAGTAAGTACCTGGAATGTAAAGGGTATAAGTTGATAAGACAATGCCAGAGCTGAACACTGAATCATCAGCTGCCAATGACGTCATGAGAACAAGCAAGTCTCTCAGTAAGTACCTGGAATGTAAAGGGTATAAGTTGACAATACAATGCCAGAGCTGAACGCTGAATCATCAGCTGCCAATGACGTCATCAGAACAAGCAAGTCTCTCAGTAAGTACCTGGAATGTAAAGGGTATAAGTTGACAAGACAATGCCAGAGCTGAACGCTGAATCATCAGCCGTCAATGACGTCATGAGAACAAGCAACTCTCTCAGTAAGTACCTGGAATGTAAAGGGTATAAGTTGATAAGACAATGCCAGAGCTGAACACTGAATCATCAGCTGCCAATGACGTCATCAGAACAAGCAAGTCTCTCAGTAAGTACCTGGAATTTAAAGGGTATAAGTTGATATCTTTAATATAGGATTTCCAGGCTATTTTAATCCCGGCGCGAACTGGTTAAATAGAGTGACCGAAACTTGAAATTGAATGATAATTGGTTTGGTGAAAGCGTACCTGTAATTTGTTTCCAGACGAAATTTAATGTGAGGGTTTGTGATTTGGAATGAAAAATGTTTTTAAAAAGCCGGGAAAAGTATAATATTATACTAGAAACACTCACAAGGTTCTAAACATGTGCCTTCTTGCTTTTTATTGAACTCTTAGGGTCGTTAATGATTATAATTTCTCTTTTAGTTAAGGTTGACAGAACAACACCAGAGCTAAATAATGAATCACCAGCCGTCAATGAGGTCATAAGAACCAGCAAGTCTCCAAGTAAGTAGCTGGAATCTAAAGGTTATCTTTTGGTATCTTTATAATAATATATCCAAATCAGGCACACTGTTTTACAATAGAGTCTTTGTGTGACTGTTGTCTTCTGCAAATTGTGGACACACATATGATTTGTTGACAGGAGACATTTAAAGGTAGAATACAACATTTGCAGATATCAACAAATTTTACTACAAAATTATTAAGAAATATCTTAAGAAATATATTTATTTTAAAGTAAATAATGATTCTAGGCATCCAGCAAAAGTATTGCGCTAGATATCCTGTAATTGTTTTGAATTTTAGTTTTTTTATTAAAAAAATCTTGCTATTTTCTTGGCATTCATGATTGTAAAATTTTTGGACAGTACAGTTAAACGATATTTACTATAAAATACACCACCCCCCCCCCCCCCCCCAATTCACCCATTCCTAATAATTTAAGCAATTACCAATGATGTATCCTACCTTTAAGCCTGTTTTTAAGAATGTAGACGTTACTTTTTAACAACTGATAAACATTTTGATTTAACATCTGATAAACATGAACAAATTTTACTTCTTTTCATTGTGGTTATCTGGTTTACAAATAAATGAATACATAAACCACTGCCTTACTTTTTCTCCTTTGAACAGGCGAGCCTGGAGCTCAAAGACGAGCAAATAGGGGTACGTATGCATTTTAATAAACAAACAAATAAGCAAATATGATTTGTTTTAATTCATTAACCTAAACAGTAGTATGAACTTACACTTGTACCCCACGTACCGTCTCTTTTTTTAGGAACGGCAAGACATGATAAGGTTGGTTTTCTTTTTAAAAAAAAAGGAAAGTAAACAATAACAAACATTGAAATTTTGGGTGATTTCAGGCCTTAGTACGCCTTTAAATGTACATTAAAAAAATAGACATCGTCAAATTAAAGTTGGTTAAATATTGATCAACTTTGTAATATCTGTTGTCTTTTAGTTGTTGCACATGACTATTCTGGGCTAGTGGCTGGCATAATAGTCGTGTCAATGGTTGCATTCATCTGTATTGCGATTATTGTTGCTGGGTTCGTGTACCACCGAAGATCAACTACCAACAACATGGGTGAGCTAATTATAACAGGACAACAACATATGTTCCCGTCATTAAACTCTAAAACAAGACGAGCGAAACCTTTTAAAAAGCAAGTCGCACAGTAAACCAAAAATTAATTATTAAGGATGGCTGGAACTGGTTCATCTTGTCTACAAAATGTGTTGGTTTTATTGACTCTTCTGGGTACACGCATACGATGTCACTGCCCGATACTCCTAACGGCCGGTATTTATTCCTCAATCTCAAATGGATTATATGCATGACTGCACAGAGGCCTTTGTCCAGCAGCTGCACTGCACAATGGACCCAAACGTACATGCGTCACACAGGCCGCGTGCCACGGCATAGCACAGCTGACAACAGCATTCCGGATAAAATACGCGCCAAGGAGTTAAATTTCTCTACATCTACACTGAACAAAAATATAAACGCCCACAAAAATATAAACACCCTAAAAATGGTTATTTGTCTTGATTTGTAAAAATAAATTGTGTCCATCTCTGCCAGTGAGGAATTGCTCAGTGATGCAGCAATTCCACCCACATCTGTCAAGCTGTTGTCCATCAAAGACACCACTGGTGTTACATTTACACCGCAGCATTATTCAGTGCAATATACGTTTGGGTCAACCAGGGGCCATATATTCATGAAACCTTAAAGCCTAGTTGGTTTACGTTGGTTTACGAGGTTGGCCAGCTGTGGTTTGCTTGAGTGACTCTGATCGTGCTCTATGATGTGCCGATGAGATACTGCAGCAAGACCAGCCTTGTACCGGCCGAGGATCATACCGGCCGTAAAAGGGTCAGCCATTAATGGATGCCGGGCCTATTGTTTCATGATTACAATTTAGTTGTCAACTCCATAGTAGACTACTAGGCATTTTAGTGTCCTACTACAAGGCCTAGTTGACTACTAAGTTGAGGTTTCGTGAACATGGCCCCTGACCCTATTTTGACGATATCATCTGCTCATCAGCCCATAAGTATTACACCGTGTTCCTCTTTTCATTTTGTTTTCAGAGATTTCCGATTGCCAGTCGAAGCTGTAAGTATTACCTTCGAAAGTATCACGATTTGAAATAAATAATACAAATCACCGCGAACAAAAATTTGATTATCTCTGAGTTTGCTTATGATAAACTTTGAAGCAGAAGAAAAAAAAGATCAAGAACTATTTTTACCATATGAAGCAAGAAATGAGACGGAGTTAACCGGATTCGAACCACAGACTTTTTAAACCATAGCTTATCTCTCTACCAGAAGAGTTGGTTGAGGACAGCCGTTTTTATACAGTTGTTCAATGTAGCTGCGTTGCGATTGCGACATTTACGCACAACCCAGCAGCTGCTGAAAAAAAATATCGCGGACCGCTACATATGTACACGGGCTAGTATTAAGTGTCTTCCATAAAAAATGGCGCACATGACGTAGGCAACAAGAGGGCGCTATTTAACAGGACAAACGACATCTTTAAAAAAGGGCACCTGATGAACCAACGGCTAAAAAACGCTATAATGAACGATCGATATACCAAAAAAAAACATGAGCATCCCATGTTGTTCGTTTTAGCTTATAGTGGCGTTCCATAATGAATGTTTGTGAGTGCGATGGTAAGAATAATTTCTTGAGGTGACAGAGTGGAATAGAACATTCCATCTGTCACCGAATGAAACTATTCTTTCTAATTCACAAACGTGAAAAAAAATTCATTGTTTTTATACAACGCCTGAATAAATCCTCACCATCTGATTGGTCAGAGCGCGACCAAGGAATTTAATAATTGTTTTTGCGGTGCGGCAGCGTGCCGCGCCATGTAACAAATAACTCGATGCACAACATTCCACAAATCAGATGACGGGGATTTATTCAGGTGTCGTATAAAGTGATATATATCGATAATATGCGATATAATTCTTGTATTTTTAACAGCACGTGTCATTCCATAAAGTACGACGAGGAAAGTGATGTCATGATTGAAAAGGCAGAAACCGTAGGTACGCTATTTGTTGAATCATTGCTCTATCAGTATCGTGGAAAGGCGTTGTAGATGTACAAGTTATTTTACTGGTATCAAACAAGAACAATAGTGCTCATGGTGATTTTTAGCCTTGTGCAAGACGTTCGTCGTTGGCTGCGCGCTTATTTTGTTTTCCAGACGAATGAGGCCACTTTATAGCATAAATGAGCGTATTTACGCCACAGTGAGATTGGAAAACACTTAGGTTCTTAGATCCTTACTTTCCCTTAAATTAAACTCACTCCAACAATAAACTTAGAAACCAAAAAATGTGCAGAGACCAAATTTGAAGACCAGTCGAACAATCTATAACCTAACTCATTATCCACTATAAAGCTACTGTGAAAGGTCGACAGAAGCTGTTTTTCAAAGTTTTTCAAAGAAGCCGTTTTTCCAAAACCTAAATTTCACTCTTTTTTGAGTGGTTTTAGAACAGACTAATACTCGTTTGGAGAGTGAGTTTTTTTCACTGAAAATTAACATCGCTTTTTGTTTAGATGCTCGGTTTTAAAAGCACGCATAATATCATTAGGCCTATCATTTCACTTTGTTGCAGACATTCCACTACAAGTTCTGACCTCTGACCCCGGAGAGACAACTCGTGTACATGAACCTAACAGCAACTAAACAATATGTGACCCACTCTGCAAAAATGAGTCGTCTGTGTACAGTTGGTCAGAAAGAGCAGGAAATAAGCTTTCATTTTACATATGGCCCAACTCTGTAGTGTAAATGCATTGGTCTTTTACGATTGTTTGACATTTGCTTTTTCTTAGTTATATTAAAAATGTCTTTAAACAGAAATGAAGATTTATAATTATAGTGCTTCATCAGATGCTATGGTTAGAGGATGACAAAAAACGTGATTAAATCTACTTTAGGGATCAAAACAACCTTTTCAAACGATCAGTTCTGAAAAAGTAGGTGTCGAGCAAACCAATTTTTTTTAAAACACAAACATTATTGGTTGAAAACAAATCAATTCTGAGACAATGTGCAGTCCTTTACGTGAAAATGTATTATGCGACATCAGACTCATTTTTGCAGAGCGGGTCACATTATGTTTCTAGGCTGTTTGGCGCACGTGGTCATAGTAGTCAACTATGTTGTAGGCCCCATTCTTGACTATGTGGGTTATAAGTAAAATCGAGTGTACATTTTCAGCCGCCTGATCAGAGTACTTTCCGAGCTTTTTCCGAACTCTTCCCGACCTCTTCCCGAGCACTTTCTAAATAACAGCAAATAAAACACGCATACTATTTTGTGTTTAGCCCCTCATTAAAAATGTACAATAATTTTGTGGTAGTGCAGTTTTAAAAATAATAAAAATTCTTTTAGCTTTTAACTGTGTGTTGTAAAGTATAGATTTGAGTTAAATTCTACTACAGTTGCGAGATAATTTTTATTATAAACTTATTTGATTTTACTGTAATGTTTGAAGGATTATTTGTTTATGTAGTGCCGAGGAAACATGCTGTAATATTACAATTCTTTTAGCTTTTATTACCCGTGTGTTGTATGGCGAGTATCGATTTAGGTATACAAAAAAAGTACTACAGTTACGAGATGATTTTTATTATAAACTTATTTTTCTGTAATGTTTGAAGGATTATTTGTTCATATAATGCTGTGGAAATCACATTGTAATATTCAGTCGTCTATTGTCTGTACAATTAAATCAATTGCAAAATTGTAGTGTTTGCAAGCAAACTTGAACCCTTGATCCTGATTAGGGAATTGTGTGCCAAGAGTGTATAATCGCGTATTGTTCGGTGCATGTGTTTTTTTGCTGGACCCACGTACATGGGAAGATGAAACGTTTTAACGGCATATCGTCGCATTTTTACTGTGCGTTCAAGTATTTAATATATAAAGGTACTCTGGAGTAATACGCCTTTTAACATTATCACGCACAATATAATTCAATGAAAACACCCAACCCTTTTATACCCAGCATGAGATCGAGGGACCACCCCCCTATTTTTACCTAACACACCCCCACCCCCTCTAAAAACATTAAAATAATTCCTGAGAAACCACCAAAAGGAAGTTGTTGACGGTTCCCTTCGTCTCATTTCTTGCTTCATATCTTGCTTCATATCAACCCTTTCACCCAAGTAATATTTGTATATTTCAGTGATGTACTAAAATGAAGAGCAAATGACTCGAACCTGCGACCTCCAGTGGGGATCACCCAATGAGAATACGACTTGTTATCTTATAATAAACAAATTAACAAGGGGAAAAGACTATGTAAATGTGCATAAACTTCAAGGTAAACAAAGGAATTTGCAAGGTGAGACTCGAACGTGCGACCTTTGGAACGCCGGTTTGGTGTTCTGGAGGTCGCACGTTCGAGTCCCGCCTTGGCAATTTCTTTGTTCACTTTGAATATTTAAAATTAAATGGTTAATGATAAAGCGTGTGAATTTTTTTCCGGGACGAAATTGAATGTGAGAGTTCGTGAATTTGAATAAAAATGTTAAAAATATCCGGGAAAACCTACATTTTTTAAAACAACATTAAGTAACAGTAATTTTGACATAAAAAGTGCGCAGTACTATTCGAACTATTCACAAGATTCCCAAGTCGAAATTTCAACCTTATGCAATGTTTAATTTGGAAATGGTAACACAATTGAACCGTTATACTCGATTATCTCAAAAGGTGATTGTTGCTTGACTGGGATGCTAACGCCCTTTTCCTCGGCACGTGATGATATAGTTATGCAGTGGTAATATATACTAAATGACTAAATTGCTTTGGTAGAAGCTTGTAAACCTTTTTCTCTGACGAAATTGAATGTGAGAGTTTATGAATTTGAATGAAAACATATTTGTTTAATGGCCGGGAAAACGTATACACGTATTGCATAGAGGGCTGTCAAAGTGTAGATTTAAAGAAAACGTGTAATAAGTGTTTTTTTGCTTAAATCAATAAAGTATAATGTTGACAACAACATTGTGTGTGAGGTTGTGTTTATTTTCTGTGATAAATGGGTGATTTTTTTTTGAAAATGTTTGGTCAAACCACTCTACCCCTCGAAGAGAAGCCACATTAACATAAAACTTCGCGAGGGGTATGGCAACAATCGAGGCAGAGACTCGCCGCGCTGCGGGGGCCGCTACCCGGCCTAGACTGCGCTCATTGCCGCAACAAGTGTCCGTCTTTACATGTTTTTTCATTCTGAATCGTGGTAAATATATCATGCCGACTAGGTGTGTAGATGCTGGGTGTAGAAAAACTACTAAGGATGGAGTAAGCATAGAGAAAGGAAGCCTTCATTTTTAAGTTTAAGTGTTTTCTTTAGTATGATTTTAGTATAATTGTTTTCTTAGGTGAAAGTATGTGTGCAAAACAGTTTATTAGGTCAGGTTCATTATTATCCTGAGGAGAGCAAGAAATTGAAAACTCCTAAAGTAAGGGTCACGTGCTTTAGTGGTTGGGAATTTCCAGCTACGCGTAAGTACAGACTTGTTTCCGGTCCGGAAGAAAATATTGATATATAAAACATATTGAGCACCACGAGAGGCAGTCTTTTTGCAGCCTGCTATTACAGACAACAGGATGGAATCGCTCTGTCAGTTTTACTGCATAGTGACGTGCCTGCTATGTGCCATTGAAGGTAACAGTGCCATTTATTTTGTCGTTTTTAAAGTTCTAAAGTGATAAGCACAAGGCAGTGGTCGCAAGTCGAGCCTCTGTTGAAAAGCTGTTTAATAGTACAGGGAAAATACCCAATTTTGTTTTGTTGATATCACACAAATTGCAATAGAATATTTTCCACCACAGTGCACTTCTATAGGTCCCTAGAATGACATACTAAAAAACTCAAAAAATCCAAGTGGTGGAAATATGACTAATTTGCACAAATCGTTAATCCCTGCCGCGTAATATATTTATTCCTGTACTTGGGTATATTAATATTATTATTTTTTTGAAAAGTTTATTTTGGTGATTCTACTTACATATCCTTACTTCAATAACATTTTCTAAAGCATATAACTATAAGTGACTGAATAGTTATGTGAACATAGTAATGATCCAAAATGACAACTTCGTGAACCCATAATTGTGCGCATATTACACTGTCTCCAGATATCATCATGTGCCAGTATGCAGCAAGACGGGGGGGCAAAGAAGACCCTAGCATCCACCCCTCCCCCTCTACGTCCCTGTCCCTGCCCCTCCGCCTTCGCCCCGCCCCTTCCTCTTTTGTGTTGGTCATTGTGTTCCTGAAATATCAGGAATTTTGTTTTTCAGATATCTAGGGATGTGTTTGGTAACAATTAATCCGTACTTTTAGAAAGAAAGGGTTGACCCCCCCCCCCGCCCCCCCCCGCCCATGTTTTAATTCCGAATGTTAATTACTCACTTGACACGAACTGTACGTTTTATTTACAACTCCCACACCATGTGGGCTGCGCGGCAGTGTCTGCCCAACTTTCACAGGTAAATCAATCATAATTTTAACACCATTTCCATTGCTTTTATTTTACCAAATAATGAAATTGTTTTTCACTGTAAACCCCCATATTTTATCACCACATTATTATAGATTAGTATGGTAATAGTTTTGGACAAGATTTTAAAGTCTAAATGGCGATTTTTAAGAGATGATTTAGGGAGCACTGTCAGTGTCACAAAAGGGTTTGTTTAGGGTTAGACTGCATGACCATGTGCGGTACGCGTGTATGGACAGTACCTTTGAGAATGTTGGGAGGAGAAACTACAGAGATTTCTATGAGATTTGGTCATAATTTGTTTAGATTATAAGGTGTATGACTGGGAGGCGGACTTGCATGTAATTCTTATTGTTGGTGTTTGTATTCTCGCGGTCGGCATGACGTCACCGGGCCTTGCTTCTTGGTCAGTGCCCAGTGTCAGTGGTGTTTAGTTATTGCTCCCTCACTCAAAGGGCAATAAGTAGAAATGAATAGTGTTGTGGTCTAGGTGGAAAAAACCTAAATAATTAATTATTGTCTAACACTACACCGAAATATTTCTAAATTTAATTGTTTTCAAAAGTAACATTATCTCACACGACCATCTTACACCGAAGAAATTAAAGTATTCATTTTTTATTGCTGTAAAAAAATATAGAATAGAAAACACGTAATTCCCTGTACAAATTGAATGGAGGGCTTCCCCTTTGCCCGGCGGCGTGTGCAATAGGTGGAACAGCCTCCGACCATGCGAATAGGTTTTTTTTGTGTTGTGCATTTAGGGACCACATTGATGTTGTGTGTGCAAGTGTTTTCAATTCAATAGAACATTTCAACTTATTTGTGTGCAACTGCAATTCATTTCAAGTGTGTGCAACTGCAAGTGTTGGTCGGCCTGTATAGGGGTCGATCTGTGTATTTGTGTTTTCCTTCTTATTAACATGTTCGTCATGCCTGCGTAGTGTAAACACATTTTAATCTTAGATAAATTGTTATATTGGCCATTCCAAGGTTAGTAAAGTTTAATTTTTAGCAAGTTACAATATCTTATTTGACTCTTACATCTAAATGTGCGAGTTTCAAGTCCCAGTTATGTTACCATAAGTACATCCTACCTAGGTTTACTATACAGTCAATAATACAAATATTTCAACATACACTGGAGTTGTGATGTTACTTTTAATATCGGTTAGTAGTGACGTTACAAACAAAGGACATTGATAAAAATGTAATGTCTCTGGTCGACCAGACAGGAATATTAAATATTAATGCAACGGACGGGGAATATTGCAAATTTGGTTTTGGGGTTGCGTAATTCATATCAATGATTGTGTAGCCAATCTCCTGTTGAAACCCGACATATTAGCCGCACAGGCTATTTCAAGATACAGCTCGTCAAAGTTAAAATGGGGTGAAAAATCTGGCGAACATCTATTTTTTGTTTTTTTGTTATCTTGTTATTCTTTATTTATATGTATACTTTAACCCTCCGTTAGGCCTAAACAAACTCAACTTTATTGATGAGAAAGTACAAAAATCATGCATTTATTGAGGCAAACTGTGTCCTAAAAGTGGTAATGTTTCTCCAAAATACGACTTGCCTTCTCTTTGAACGACCCCTCCAAATTAGGATGACTCGTATCATATAACATAAATAAGAAGGCAACAGTTAACATCAATATAACCATAGAGCCCCTTGCTCTATGATATAACAAACATAAAAAAATATCACAAAATTTCCCTAAACGAGACTTTAATTTAATTAAGTTCTAAATTAAATTTTCAAAAGGTAACCAATAGATTTCATTTTAGGTGCAGTATTATTAAGGTGCAGTATTTTTTTAATTTGTAGCATTCGGATTCGTGCTATCGTCCCATTGGATGATCGGCGTAGAATCGAAAATGCAAATTCGTTTTGTTTTAACACTTTTGTTATTTAATTTTGTTTCAAAGTAGACAGACAGTATACAAATATTGACTGCTTTGAGTGGTATTGTAAAACTAGCCTCCCGAGGTGATCCATGAAGCATTCTATTTTCCAAAATATAGAATGCTCCATGGATCACCGAGGGAGGTTAGTTTTACTATACCGCGAAATAAAGCAGTCAATATTTGTTTTATAACACCTCACTAACAGATTCTGCACAATTTAAGCTTCCTGAAAAATGACAAAAAATCTCCGAATTCAGTGTCAACCTACGTGCAAGCAGTGCGTTGTTTACGAAAGAAATGTACGTTAAATTTGCGTTTTGAAAGGGCACCCGACTATTTGTATCTTCGTTCCCTTTTTCTCGATCATACGTGTACTTTGTTGCCTTGATGAACGGGTGCGAGGGTGATAGAGCAATGTTGACGCAATGCACCGAAACACACGTCTGGGTTTCAGTCACGCTTTCGTTGCTATGCGCATAGTACGTGTGTTGCTATGCGCATAGTACTTTTTCAGAACGAGGCTGCATGGTATAGTCTTTTTGGAGCGCAAGTAAAAAATAGTAAAAATGCAAGTGACACGTGACGCGCTCTTGGCCAATCAAGACACAGAATCTGTGAGTGAGGTGTTATAAAACTAAATAGAACGACAACAGTGTCAAATTGAATTATCAATTCAAGCCTACTGCTACACAAGACAAATTTCACAAACTTGGGGGAATTGGTATAACAATTTGAATTGTTTGAAAACCTGAGGCGAATCCTCCAGAATGAATTATACTGAACTTTAAATAAAATCTAGTGGTGGCTTTTTAAAATTCAAATCGAGAATTGAGCTTGGTTGTTTTTTTGCGACGAAATTAAAGTATCAGTAATTTGTGTAATATTAAAATGAGCGGGAAAATCTATATTATAACTCCTTGTACCAAACAACGACTATGGGGGTCGACCAGACAGGAAAAATAATTATTATGGATGAGGAATATTGTAAATTTGGTTTTGGGGTTGCGTAATTCATATCAATGATTGTGTTGCCAATCGCTTGTTGATTTAGCTCAACTTTGAACACGAGATAAGACAGGACATGTTTATGACATAAGATCAAAAGTTATGGCAATAGACACATTTTTAAGGGAATAGGCCTAATCTTCCCCAAAAATTGTTGCGTTTTTATGGGGGACACCGTGTATCGAGTCAGAAATGAAGCGACTATTAACATTAAAGTATGACGGTGATTTTATAAAATGCTACCCTGTAAAGACTGAACACAATAAGGACAGTGGGAGTGAAAAGGTCTCCACAACAACACATGGCAAAAATAGCCCTCAGACAATTTTGTATTCGTGAACAAAGCGATGTCAAAACAAGAATACAATTTAAGAATGGGTGCATGACGCTGTGTTCTGTGCCATGGTTTCAATGTCCACACAGGTTCTATCGGTGAATATATTGGCGCTGGCGAGAGAACACAGATCGTTTTAGGGAGCTACCAGAACGATGAGAGACGCACCTGGAGCGTTTCAACCACCAGCAACTGGAGGATTCGCCTCAGGTTTTCCAGCTTCGACACCGAGTGGTTCCACGATAGTCTGCGGATAGTGGACACATCCACCAGTCGGGAGTGGAGGTTTAGCGGGGCCTCCACTCCATATGACGTGGTGTCGGAAGGGAGCCAACTTCAACTATCTTTCACCTCGGATGGCAGCGTGACCGGTGGAGGGTTCAGTCTCTGGGCTAGCAGCATCCCCAGACCAAGTATGTCAATGGACCGAATACATGCGCAAGTAGAACCTCCATGATACAAAACACTAGCAATTACTTTTGCTTACATTTTCATACATAAAAAAAGAAGAAATTGTTAGCAAGCAAAACAGCTTTTAAATTTAAGAAAAAACTAAAAGCTTTAAAGGCATTCATCTTTACATAGCCGAACAAAATCATCAATACCCTGCACTCAGTTAGAAAAGGCCAATCTTTCAGGGCGGAGCTTCTTTCTCATATCGATGGGCTGTGAAAGTGTACATGTGGGTCTTTCCATAAATAAGGGGGCCAAAGCAGGACATGGTGTTATTTCTCAAAATGTAATTTACTTTCTATATTATTTGCATGTTCGTATGGTGGGGATAGCTCATACGTTTAATGTATAACTTCAATTTCTTGAATCAGATGTTTTGTTTTCATATACGATCCAAAACTATCCATCACACTGTAACGGAGACACCGGTGTCTCAGTTACAGTGTGAAGTGTGAAACTTGTGACTTGTTTTGCCATAAATTAGTAGGTTTTCATTGAAAATTTTAATTTCAAAGGGTAATATGTAAACATCATTGGTATACTGTAATTCAGCTATTTTCAATGAAAACCTTCAAACGTTGGCCAAGCAGTAAAGGCCGACAGTTTTACGCGTAACCGTGACACTGGTGTCTTTGTTACACCGTGACTCAAAAAGTCCTGTCTCTCTTATTATGCATCATAAATGTCTGAATCTAGCAAAGTGCATAGTAATACCTGCTACATGTACATGTATGTACATACATGGCGGGGCCGGTCCCCCAAAGCACTTTATTTTATTTTTTTCAAAAATACCCCAAAATAAAACTTTTATAAAATGAAAATCACTCAATTTGTTATAATCTTTCATTTAAACTAATAAAAACCACATTTCTAGGACCCTTTAACAACTTGTATATATAAAATGTTCATACCACTCTGGCACAGCTAAAGATTTGTGCTGTTTTTAAACAGACGTCATTATAAAATTCATGAGTTCTTGAATGACAGAAATGAAGTTTCATCCTTAAATCACCGTGAAATTGTGTGGTGTTTTAATGATGTAACTGCATTTCCATTGTTCAATATGAACTCGGTGTCATAAGACCAAACTTTGAATACTGCAGTCTAATTTGGGGAAACATGGCAAAATCTTATGTGGATAATTTTAATTTTTGACAGACTTTTAAACAAAGCCATAACTTTCATTCCACCATATCTTAATGCAGAGCTTGTAATTGTAGGCAAGTTACAGAGCCCTCAATTTGCCTTTATCGACTGTTACCAGTCTCAAAATACCTTAACTTGCGGCACGTCGCTCTAGAAGGCAGCTATCTGCATTTCACCAATGCAGTTGCCCTTTCAAAGCCACGAATCTCACATCAGAGGTCCTTTACAGCAGCTGTATGCAAGACTTTGTGACTTATTTCTTCTGCTGTTTGTAGCTGAATCTAGCCAATATTTTAGGAACATTGTTCATAATGTGTTTTTTTTTTCAGTGAGCCACCTGCTTACAATTTATGAACTCTAGCTGTAGTTGTTCTACTAGTTCCTTGTTCCCTTGACTAGGGTATACATTATTTTTTAAATGGGGGGTTTGTTTCTATCCCAATTTGAATACTGTCGAAGGCTTGTCTTGGATTATGGAAGCAGGGATGAAGCTTGTTAACAAGGAAAAAGGGTTTATTGTTTTGAATGGCTTGTAGTTTTAACATTTGGTTGCTGACTTTTGTCTGTCTTGTGGTTCGCTTGTTATTGACTTGTTAATGACTAAGACTCGCCTCTGGAAACTCTTGGGCTCTAAATGTTCTTTAGAAATCGGCCTTGTGCCAGGAGTGCAATGCTAATCGTTAAAAAAATGTAGTTCTTTGTGTACTTCAATTTTTAACGAGGTGGGGTTTGGTGGGCTGTTCTGTTGAGGATAAAATTGCTAATTTAAATATACATTTTTCCTTCTTGTTTAAGTCCCGCCCACGCAATCGTCCCTGACACTCTATGATGCTGAGGGAACCAGACTCGGCCCGACCGTAGATGTTGACCACGGCAGATCATGTAACTTCACCTGCGTAGTACAGGAAACCAGACCAGCCGCCGCCATTCGATGGTTTCTCGGTGGTGCTTTGCAGAGGACGGTCAACCCTCCCTCTGACGTAGTAGACGATGAATTGGTGAATACTTCCGACAGTTGGGCCTTTGTTCCAAGCAGATTAGTAAACGGTCAACAGTTGAGGTGCGTGGCAGAGACACCCGAGTCTCGAGAGCCACTGCCATCTGTGGCCACTATACTGAATGTTTACGGTATGTAATTTAAGCAGTAATTAGCACTAGTATTAATTGTACATTGACCCGGCCCAGGCGCGGGATTCTTTTTCACGAACCTTGATTCGAGGCGGGGTTCAGGCCGGCATCTTTGTGCCTTGCTTGTGACGTGTTCAACCGTCATCCGTTTTGAATCCAAGAAACAAAGTGTTGACTGTATACACGCCACCGACGAGAACTGCATGGTTATACAGAAGAGAAAGCAAACACACCAGTCTGGCTTTATTCATTTGTTTCTGGTAATAAAACAAAGGATTCCTTAAAAGCGCCCAAGGCACCAGCTCGAAAGCCTGAAGAAACCTGCGGAGAGAAGACAATGAGAAGAAGTTACAGTTTTAGAGGTGGGAAGAATATTCTGGAGGAAACCCACGGACTCCGGCAGGAACTGAAAACCCAATCCACATGTTGGTCCAGGCGAGATATAAGGAGCTACCTAGAACTAAAAAAAAGCCTGCATGGACTCTGGCCTTTAATCCCAAAGGGAAGAGAAATAGGCCTTTGCATTTCAGGTTTATCCTAGGGTGTTATTTGTTATTTTAGTTTAAGCATAAATGCACATTTTTTTATCATATGTTCTTTCCTGAGCAATGCAGTAACTTCCTTCTAAGTACCCCAGCTTACACTCTACTACTGGGTCAAGACTGACATTGAATCTGACTTTATATTTGCTCTACCCATTTTGGGGTCAGAGATGACCGGACACTTTTCCGAGCCACAATTGACATTGTCTAGGTCATTGTCACTTAGAACCATTGTTTATAAAAGGTGCCATTCTTTATAAAATTGTTGAGTAATACAAAATTGCTGATTGCGGAGGCTGTTCTTTTGGAATCCCATAGTTCCACCAACTGAAATATCTCTGTACAATTCGGACTGGAACAGCACCTACTCCAACGGAATGCTGTATCTGATTGCTGGAGTGGAACGTCAATTCACCTGTGAGGTACCGGGGATTAATCCAGCAGCATCTATGACTTGGACCCTGGGAAGTCAGGACATTGCATCGAATGTCACTTCAAGTGCCCTGGTGCCCCACGGACTGATGACTAGTAGCAGTACCGTCATGGTGTTGCCAACTTGGAGCAACCAGGGAGAGTTACTGCAGTGCCTTGCTTCCAACAAACCTGGCCACCCGGGGTTAAACGTCAGCGTGGCCCTCGATGTCAAAGGTTAGTCTGAACACGAATCCATGTGTGTGTAATTGTTTAGCCAATTTAGTGGAATTCACTTATTTCCCATGGGTCCCGGTTACGAGAGGACAGCGTCAATACATAAACAGTTTGAGAGGTTGGAGGGATATCCTAGGAGAATATTCCTGGGAAAACTACCCACGGAATCAGGTAGGGCCTGAAAAGTCAATCCACAGCTGCCCCAGACTGAGGATTCCAACCCCGGTCACTGCTGTGGAAGGCGAGGAAAGGACCACTTCGCCACCATTTACGGAACCGTGGTTCATCCAGGATCTAGAGTTGAATCCAGGCTCAATCTCTTTCCCATTCTTTAGATGTTTGTGTCGTGTGTTTATGTCCGTTTTATCATGTTTTTTGGCTATTATACCAAGAACTGCACACTTATTTTGTTACCGATTTCGTTATCACGTATTCTCCCCTATAGTGCCTCCGCAGCAATCGTCTGTTTCTCTCCAGGACCTTGACGGATTCCCATTAGGAACCTCGGTGGATGTCGATGAAGGAACCCTAGAAACGTTCACATGTGTGGTAAGGGGCACAAGACCAGCAGCAATAATCGGGTGGTTTCTGGACGGTGTCCTCAAGAGCACAGTCAGCCCTGCCAATGAGCGCATTAACAGGCTCGTTAATACTACAGGGACCTGGTCACTGACTACAGAAATGAAGCACCACCGACAAGGACTGACGTGCGAGGCGAGGAATGCAGGGTCATCGCGCCCATTCCCGTCAGTGACTGTTGTCTTGAATGTTAAAGGTATTACCTAAAGACATAGGAACCACATACTGCCACTGTGTATACCAAACCATCGCTAAGTCACATCAATTACACAAACGCGTGTATTCGATAGGTAAATGCGCATGCACAGTTTGAAAGCCCTCGCTGGTACAACGTTTTATTATAATTGGAAATCATTATAATTGAAAGAGACATGTTTTATTTGGTTTTGTTTTTAAACTCAGTCCTTCCAAAAGAGATTTTCTTGTTCGACTCAAGTGGAAACTACTCGTCTAATGACACTGCGTATTTGATCGAAGGAGTGGATCATCAGTTCACTTGCGTGGTGGCTGACATCAACCCGGGGGCGTCGATCACGTGGACTCTGGCCAATAAGGAGCTGGGAAGTAACAGCAGTGACGTCACGGGTACCAGTGGTTTTCTCACCAGTACCAGCTACGTGAGAATATCACCAGCATGGGCTGATCATGATGAACAGGAATTGGTGTGCCATGCTACCAATATAGAAGGTCATTTGGGCATCAGCACAGCTGTGATGCTCGACATAAAGGGTATGAAATATTATACAGGCCTATTTAAAATCCTACCTCTTACATTTTCTTGCATTGTTGCATTTACACAGTCTCACTCACAAATTCGATTGAACAAATTACTAATAACTGAATAATTTTACTTCCTCCATGATTATACCAACCTTTATTTTTATTTTCTTGCCATATAGTGCCACCTCGATCATCCTCTATCTCATTGTACAATGCCAGTGGGACCAGTCTGGTGACTACTTTTGTTGTTGAGCAGGGATCGCCGAGCAGTATTCGGTGTGAAGTACAGGATACCAGACCAGCGGTGACCATTCAATGGTTCTTGAATGGCATCCTGCAAAGATCAGCTGATCCCCGTTACAGAGGGGAGACTGGATTGGTCAATACCTCAGACACGTGGTCATTTACGCCCAGCAGAGCCAATCACGGCCAGGAGGTGAAGTGCGTGGCCAGCACGGCTGAGTCGCACCAACCTTTGCCATCAAATACAATTAACTTTGAGGTCAATGGTGAGTCTAGTGCCCTCGTGTAGTTACAATTTATAGTGGGTGTCGGCCTTAGATATCAAATTTTGCTTGAGATTTAAGACAATGACACAGAGGCCTTGGGTGAAAGTCCGGAACGAATGTTGCAACATGACGCTGTTTGTTTATATTGCTCTTCATACTGTACTGATAATTAAGGATATCAAGTTCTCAGAGGTGCATTGTGTAAAATCTTTATCAAGTCATGTGAATCAGAGAGATTGACAGTCCTCAATAATTGTATAGTAAACCACACTGTCTGTGTATTTCTGGATCTACCAGATGTACTCTGGATTGTCAGTAAAATGACAGTGAGTGGAAATGTACTGAACCTTGGTATAAGGTAAAACATAACCGGTTCAAGGCCACTGTATCTAATTCTTAGGATCATTAAAACACAATGATGGCAAAAGCGGGAAAATGTGTTAGAAGTACAAAGCAACAATTGTCAACATGATTGTTGGTATAGCACTACACTCTAAAATTGTTTGGGTAAAATTGATGCAGAATATATATTTGAATTTATTAGTTGGGTGGGAAGGAGGGGGTATCGTGCACCCTCGGAAATTAATTTCTGTCCTACCGACCTCACTGGTTGATCTTCCATAGACAATGAAGATCGTGAAAAAGAGGAAGTGAAGAAGGACGAGGACAAATTTGACTTTGAAGGTTTAATTGAAAGCTATGATGACTGATGGATCTGAAAGTGGACAATTTTAGAAATGATTGTCGCAAAAGTGCCACTTAATTGATATGTAATATGTGACCTGTCACCACAAAATGAGAGTAAAGTCGGAAATATTTAAAATTGAGATATTGGTATTTTCAAATTTTTGAGAAAGAGAGCTTTCCAATGGTACATAACACTTGGTGGTTTTGCGATAAATACTTTTTACAGCGCTCTAGAAAGTCATGGGTTTCACAAAACGTGTTTGTGAGAAAACTAGCTTACTTTAAACATCTAAAACAAAACACGCACAAGATTACAAAACAGAACAAGTAAGGTTTGATTGAGCACAGCAACGGCTATGTTCTAATCATTATTTCTTCTTGAAATTTTCCACACATACAAACTATTGTATAAACAACAAAATATCAAATTTCGAAAACGTGGGATACTTACGAGGACCTGATTTGCATACTTAATTACCGTGTTAATTAGACCACTAATGGACTTTAATCCAAACACTAACTACACAAACACTATGCAAATTCGCGTAATTTAAGAGGTTTTCAATTTTTTGATCTCGCCCAAAAAATGAGAATTTGTGGAGGAGGGCTTGGGCTTTCCAAATTATGCAAAATCTCAAAATTGACCATCCTTCATATTTTGACTTTGGATGTCCATATCTCCGAATCACATCGTGCGACTTTACTCTCATTTTGTGGTGACAGGTCACATATTGGCTGAGATACAGTAAAAACATTTTTTCTTTGGGTACTTTAGAATTTGTGCGTTTACATGCCACCAACACACAAAGTTACTTAAGGAAGTCTTCTAATGATCCTTGACCCTCAAAGCATGGGTACATACACCTTCCTTGTTCAATTATGTCAATATATATTGGCTGATATGTATACAAATGATTTTGTGATAATATATACTCCTATCCCACGGACACATGTGGTTACTTACGGAATAGTTTTATTGTTACTTTTGACCCTCAAAACACGGGTCTTGACACCTTTATTCAGTTAACTGCAATTTTGGCTGAGATATAGTGAAAAATAGATTTTTCAATAATGGTGGCACTAATTTGCAAAAAAAATTACATTTTTTAACATAGCAAATTGTTTTCTACGCATTTGTTGTTACCTAGAGACACAAATTAGAAATTGATTTCCGAGGGTGCACGATACCCCCTCCTTCCCACTATAGCTCATTTCATTTCATTTATTCGTTCATGCAAAACCATGTTACATGAACATATCTTTCCCAGTGTACATTTTAAAATACACATACAAGACAGACCGACAGAAAGACGAAACAAAACCAAGTCGGGCAAAGTACATATACATGTGAAGAATGGGATTATAAAATTAGGAAATTATAATTGAAAGAGACATGTTTTATTTGGTTTTGTTTTTAAACTCAGTCCTTCCAAAAGAGATTTTCTTGTTCGACTCAAGTGGAAACTACTCGTCTAATGACACTGCGTATTTGATCGAAAGAGTGGATCATCAGTTCACTTGCGTGGTGGCTGACATCAACCCGGGGGCGTCGATCACGTGGACTCTGGCCAATCAGGAGCTGGGAAGTAACAGCAGTGACGTCACGGGTACCAGCGGTTTTCTCACCAGTACCAGCTACGTGAGAATATCGCCAACATGGGCTGATCATGATGAACAGGAATTGGTGTGCCATGCTACCAATATAGAAGGTCATTTGGGCATCAGCACAGCTGTGGTGCTTGACATAAAGGGTATGAAATATAGGCCTATTTAAAATCCTACCTCTTACATTTTCTTGCATCGTCTCATTACACACAGTCTCACTCACAAATTTTATTAAACAAAACTAACTGAATGATTTTACTTCCTCCATGATTGTACCAACCTATATTTTTATTTTCTTGCCATAATAGTGCCACCTCGATCATCCTCTATCTCATTGTACAATGCCAGTGGGACCAGTCTGGTGACTACTTTTGTTGTTGAGCAGGGATTACCAAGCAGTATTCGGTGTGAAGTACAGGATACCAGACCAGCGGTGACCATTCAATGGTTCTTGAATGGCAACCGGCAAAGATCAGCTGATCCCCGTTACAGAGGGGAGACTGGATTGGTCAATACGTCAGACACGTGGTCATTTACGCCCAGCAGAGCCAATCACGGCCAGGAGGTGAAGTGCGTGGCCAGCACGGCTGAGTCGCACCAACCTTTGCCATCATATACAATTAACTTTGAGGTCAATGGTGAGTCTAGTGCCCTCGTGTAGTTACAATTTATAGTGGGTGTCGGCCTAAGATATCATATTTTGCTGGCGATTTGAGACAATGACACCGAGATTTTGAGTAAAAGTTCGGAACGAATGTTGCAACCTGACGCTGTTTGTTTATTTTGCTCTTCATACTGTACTGATAATTAAGTATATCAAGTTCTCAGAGGTGCATTGTGTAAAATCTTGATCAAGTCATGTGAATCAGAGAGATTGACAGTCCTCAATAATTGTATAGTAAACCACACTAGTCTGTATATTTCTGGATCTACCAGATGTACTCTGGATTGTCGGTAAAACGACAGTGAGCGGAAATGTACTGAACCTTGGTATAAGGTAAAACATAACCGGTTCAAGGCCACTGTATGTAATTCTTAGGATCATTAAAACACAATGATGGCAAAAGCGGGGAAATGTGTTAGAAGTACAAAGCCACAATTGTCAACATGATTGTTGGTATAGCACTACACTCTAAAATTGTTTGGGTAAAATTAATGCAGAATTTAAATTTGAATTTATTACTTGGGTGGGAAGGAGGGGGTATCGTGCACCCCCGGAAATTAATTTCTGTCCTACCGACCTCACTGGTTGATCTTCCATAGACAATGAAGATCGTAAAAAAGAGGAAGTGAAGAAGGACGAGGACAAATTTGGGTTTGAAGGTTTCATTGAAAGCAATGATGACTGATGGATCTGAAAGTGGACAATTTTATAAATGATTGTCTGCAAAAGTGCCACTTAATTGATATGTAATATTGGCTGAGATACAGCAAAAACATTTTTAGGTAATGCTGGCACTTTAGATTATGTGCGTTTACATGCCACCAACACACAAAGTTACTTAAGGAAGTCTTCTAATGATCCTTGACCCTCAAAACATGGGTACATACACCTTACTTGTGCAATTATGTCAATATTGGCCGATAGGTATATGATTTTGTGATAATCCCATGGACACATGTGGTTACTTACGGAATAGTTTTATTGTGATCCTTGACCCTCAAAACATGGGTCTAGACACCTTCTTTATTCAGTTAACGGTATACTGCAATATTGGCTGAGATATAGTAAAAAATAGATTTTTCAATAATGGCGGCACTAATTTGCATAAAAAATGATACGAGGGACATTTTGTAACATAGCAAATTGTTTTCTATGCATTCTTTCTGACCTAGTGACACCATTTAGAAATTGATTTCCGAGGGTGCACGATACCCCCTCCTTCCCACTATAGCTCATGTCATTTCATTTATTCGTTTATGCAAAACCATGTTACATGAACATATCTTTTCCAGTGTACATTTTAAAATACACATAACAAGATACATAAGCAAATATAAAATTATTATTCTTTTTAATATTCTTTTTATACAAATGGTCATAAAAAAAGAAAACTGTAGGTATTCAGAGCGATTACTGTAAGTATTCAAAAAAAAGAGGGGGGGACGACGACGACAAGATAGACAGCCCGACAGACGGACAGACAGACAAAAAAAACAACAGGTGGGGCAAAGTACATACACATGTGAATTACACTTTGGGTTTGAATGTCCTTGAAAATGTCACATTTAACCTGGGAAAAGTAGAAATTTGTGACTGGAAAGAGGACTGTGCATCAGTCTTGCCCAATACCCTTGTGTTATTTTGGCACCCCCGTGCGCGCAGATCGTTAACGTTGTGTCTCTTTTTCAAATCCTGGCTTCGTCTGCGTTTTGGTCTCGCGCATGCGTAGTTTACAAAATGCAGCTGGATCCATGTTCGCACTGGAGCCGGCGTTTGACAAACGTACATGATTTTGGATTCCCACAAGGGTCTTGCACTAGTTGGCAAGCAACTATTAACTTTAACTTTAGTTTTCGACGATTCTCCCTCGCTTTTCCGAGGGATCCAATCAGCGACCGAGTTTGAGCCTCATCATGAATTATTAATTATACACAAGTACAAAGGATATGACTGTGTGTGTGTACACAAGACAGTTTAGACGCGTTTGTTTATGGTGTAAATGGAGGACACATGCCTGGCGACACAAAGGTGAATTGGGGTTAGGGTTCGATTGAGATTCGTGTACAAAACCAATGAGAGCCGTCGGAAAAGTACAAACAAAGGAAATAATCGAAAGGAACAATAGAAACTCCTCGATTTACACCATAAACAAATTGTACATGTATATGTGATGGTGACTGTAAGCATGTATGCATTTCGCGAAATGTGCAGACTTTTAATAGCATTGTGCGGCCTCACCGTACCGGTCTAGTCTAGTCCCGCTGCAGCATATCACCGTACCGGTCCAGTCTAGTCCCGGGAGATTTTTGTTATTGCAGTGTATCGAACGTACGTCAATATTAGCTTCAAATCTAGATAATTCCTGCCAAAACTACCTTTCCCTTAAAAAAAAAAGGGGAAATTTATGGTGGCCCTGGAGGCACATAAAACGGTCGTGAATGTTTTCGCGACTATTCGTGAAACTATTCGCGACTAGTAGTGAATTTATTCGCGACTGGTTGTAAATATTTGTCCGACTAGTCGCAAATTTATTTGCTACTGGTCTTGAATATTTTTGCGACTGGTCTTGAATATTTTTGCGACTAGGTGTGAGTAATTCGGGACTAGTTGTGAATAGTTTTTCGCGACTAGTCGCGATTTTTTTACGAATATTTGTGAAATTATTCGTGACTAGTCGTGAATTTATTAGTGAATGGTCACGAATATTTTTGAGACTAGTCGTGAATATTTTCGCGACTAGTCGTGAATTTTTTTCGCGACTAGTCGTGAAAAAAATGACTACTAGTCACGAAAAAATATTTACGACTAGTTGTGAATAATTTCACGAATAGTCGAAAAAAAATAGTCGTACAAAAATTTACGACCAGTCGTAAATAAATTCACGACTAGTCGCAAATTGTTTCACGACTAGTTGTAAAATTATTCGCGACTAGTGGTGAAAATAGTGACGACTAGTCTTGAATTATTCACGTAATATATTCACGACCAGTCGCAAATAAATTTGCGACTAGTCGCAAAAATATTCACGACCAGTCGCAATAATATTTACGACCAGTCGCAATAATATTCACAACCATACAGTCGCGCAAAAAAATTACGACCAGTCGCAAATAAATTCTCGACTATTCGCAAAAATGTTCCCTCCAGGGCCACCATATAAATTATCATTCGTTTTAGGTTTTCACCATAGAGCAAGGTGGTTTCACTCATAACAAATTTAAACATCATAGAGAAATCCCTCTGCACCCGCAGTCACAAATAAACTCCGGGGCAGCCATGATTTTCTGTGTACATGTACATATGTACATGTACATGTACAAGTACAAGCAGAATGTTAAAAAGAGGAATGCACATATGCCCGAAGCTCATGATGCTCTACGATGCTTAAACGATGCTCTATATTTTCCTCAGGTCCACCAGATCTCCCTCGGATTGTTGGAAACGTGACAATGAAGGAAGGCATTGCGATCACTCTAACGTGTTATGCTGACATGGGCTTTCCGGATGACTGGCTGCTGTACTGGTCGTTCGGAGACACGTTCGACATAGCCAACCTTACGACTATACTGTCTGCTTCAGGTGATCGGTTCCTATTTACCAGCATCCTTAGCATCACACCGACGAGGGACGACAACGGGAAGACGATCACATGCACCGCACGGAAGGGCTCTTCAACCGTTCATCTTACTACAACATTTGGTCCCATCAATGTGCACTGTGAGTATAAGTTCATCAAAGATAACATGATCGTCAAGCCTTCCGCAAAAGCAAACGACCGTTGGAAATGAGGGCTGTCTTCCCGTTGTACGAACAGGGTGTCCCGGGAATAAAAGCGAATAGCCATATTTCCAGGTACGCCCAGTTCCGAGTACTTTCCAAGTACTTTGTTTACTACCAAATATTGAGCTGTTTGTTGCGAACAAAGCAAGACAAACATTAAACAACAAATTAAACCTTGAGACTTGGGATGTTGAAAGATACATTACTTTTTTAATCAAAATTTTGGAACATAAGTACTAGGAATGTTCTCGGAAAAGTACTTGTCTTGAAAGTACCCCTTGGGCTGCCCAGTGAAAATTGTCTGTAGATCCGCCACTGTAGTCCACGATTGCAGGTGTTTACATACTAACAATAACCAAAACAGAAAGGGTGGGTTCCTTTTGCCCCATATCTGGCTCCATGTGGCTTTTTAGGGATAAAGCTTAGAAGTAGGATAACATAAAAGCTCAAGTTGTTTGTATACATTTACCATTTAGTTTGTCCGAGAATGGTAGGCATCACCAACTGCCCACTCAAAGGCATACCAGACAGCGTAGTATCCTTCAACTGCATTTCGGAGAGCAGCAATCCAATAACAAACCTGACCTGGCTGCGAAACGGCAGACGACAGACCAACCCTGCTCAGCCAATAACCTCAGACGGAGACTTTGATGGTCACGTGACCAGGGAGGACTACAGAACAAGTGTGCTAACCAAAGAGGACAATGGAGCATTGTTCACTTGCTGCGCGGGTAAAACGACAATCTGCCCCGCTGATGTATGTGACAGCTGTTTGCTCAATGTAGAATGTAAGTGAATATAGTAGGGTTCTTGTATGTGCAATAAAGGACAATATAGTCTGGGTACACAGTTGACAAACGATTGAGATTCGTGCAAAAGGTCTTCCGAAAAAAAGCAAAAACAAAAGAGAGACAACAAGGGGTATCATATTGAAGGTGTTTACACACTTGTGTTTTTGTTAGTGGTCCCCCCCCCCCCCCCTAGAATCGCGCATGGAGGACAGTAGGGGTTAGGGACGGGTTAGAGTTTTTTTTTACACAATTGGATGTGTGTTCATGTGAGTTAGTTTTGCATATGCACTGTGGACCTCCGAACACGATGCGGGAAGAGGTTACGGTTTGTGGACTTGCCCAGGTCCACAATCCGTTTTTCAGTTTCCGAAGAAGAGCGCTAGAGGAAAAACGGGTTAGGGTTATACATTGTATATAGAAAAGATAGAAGGAACAGCTAAGAGGCCCAGAATCAAAATTTGAGGGTAAATTTGTTTTGGGGAAGCGAGAAAAATGAGTATTTAGTCAACGTTTTTTAACTACACGAAGACAAAGGAATGTCCACAGTACGTATGTAAGGTAAAGCTGGGTGTTCTTCTAGCGGCTCTAGAAAAAGGTGTATTTTCATCCAGATGAAGCAGTTTTACCATACAACGCCGGTGAAGCATGAATTTTATTGTGGCTGTTTTTTTAAATATTTTGTTCAGGCAAATCAATCATGACACTTGTCAACGTCCACACAACCCATACGGGCCTTGTCAATTCTAACATATCTGTACAAGATCAATTCTTCTGCAACCTAGCTGATGTGATGTCATCACACAGATCCAGTGCACTGTTCTACACTGCGGGATACTTTAATTCTAAGCTGGGCGTACGTCAAAACCAAGAAACATTCATGGGTCGACACACACGAGGCATACGGAACACCATTATGGCACAGCGTTGGCACACTTTCTTGATGCACACAGACTGTGACCGACAGACCAGTGAAGATCTACAATGTCAATGATTATATCGTTTGTCGCCAGTTGCAAACAGTCCTCCTGCGAGACTTGCACTTTGACACCACCATAGACAGTGACCACCATCTTGTAGTTGCACGTATCGACGTATCAGCGGCTGGGGTCTGACAACACGAATACAAGCCACTGACCGTTTTGCAGACCGAGATACGAGCACAGTATCGCATCAAAGTCAAGTCTGACAGATACAATGTCATCAGCAACAAGCACACAAACCAGCTGGAATGCTATATCGGAGGTCATTTGTAGTTCTGCAGTTGATACAATCGGTGTAGTTCCCAATACAACAATATGTTTCTTCTTTCTCTAAAAAACAGCGTGACCTCCTCCTTCAGATAGACAATACACCACCAGGTGAGGCAAAACAGAAACTCAAACGTGAGCGAAACATTATCCTTCATTCCATGCACAGACGCGCGCTCAACAATACATCTGCACGACTAGACGATCTTGCAGCAAAAGTTAAACAACTGCATGGCGGTATACAGATGTTTGGTGCAGTACGATTTAATCGCAAACAGTACACCTCTCCTGTGGTGTATGATGAACATGGGCGCACCGCCAATGACTCAATGGAAACTGGCAAAATGTTTCAGAGTTCTTCGGCGACCAGTTCCGCGGAGATGTGGTAACTGGCATAGCCCTTTTTGAAGGGTAGCGCCGCCCCTTGCTGAACCTACACGGCCTAAAGAAGTGAAGTCATCCATGACAACAATTAATAACAGCCGCTCGTGCGGCTACGATTCTATGCCTGCTGATGAGCTGCTCAAATACGCTGCTCAAATACGCTGCTCAAATACGCTGCTCAAATACGCTGCTGATGTTCTGGCACAACCTATAGCTGGCATCTTTAATCAGGCGTTAGAGGAGCAGCAACCACTCAGTATTGGACGCGGTGTCCTCATCCTACTACAGAAATCGGGAAAAACTTCAGGCTCTTTGTCCAGCCTCATACCTATCGTCCTACTGACAGCACTGCGCAAGAAACTCTCTCTGGTGGTCCTCAATTGCTATGAGAAGGTGGACACGTTTCTTGCCCCGGGACAGAGCGACTTCTGTCGAGGTCATGGAACTGCAGACCTAGTGTTCAGATACCGTTGGCTGTGCTCCAAGACACAACGATGTAAAGGCGGAGTGCAGAGATTCTTGGACTTGATATGAGTCTCGCATTCAATACCATCAGAAGAGACCGGTTGATGCAGGTTCTCCAGACGTTTCTTGACAAGTTCGAATTACGCATCATTCGACTTTTGTTAATATACACATCACTAGAACCCCGCCTGTTTGACACTACAATCAGCACATCTCAGGAAGACGTCTCCAGTCTGCTTCAATGGTTTCTAACTGTCAACCCCACGAAGAGCACACTACAATGAATCGTTAGGTAGACCGTGAAGGAGAGGAGTGTCGTATGATGAAGAAGCTCGGCTCACTGTTAGGAGATGAGAAAAATGTCGCCCACCGTAAGCATCTACCCCATGTAGCATTTCATAAGATGAAAACACTTTGGCTACGGTGTCACCACGGGATTGAGGTACTTCGCCTGCGCATCTACAACGCGTGCGTGCTCCATGTACAATATGGGTACTTGGGGCCACACACAAAATTAGAATGACCAACCCGACTCATTCCACCGAAGCCAATTACGGCAAATTATTGGCATCTCCAATAAGGCACTCTATTGTCGCCGCAAGTGTGGCCCGCTCAGCATCAGGACCCTTGAAGCACGTTGGCGACTCTTAAGCCATGTCCAGCGACTACCAAGAGACGTACCTGCTAACAAATTAATCAATGAGTACTTCAGCATTAAAGCAGGCATGGAGGACACCTTCGTACCACACTACAAATTGTTCCTCGACAACGAGCTGAAGACAGTGGACAAGCGCCTACACAACACCGCCAATACAACCCTGACAAAGGAGAAGTGGAGGGTGTTGACGAGAAAAATCGTTGAAAGCGCAAAGACAAGCGAAATTCAATCTCATTGGTAGTATTGCGCATGCCTATAAGTGAAGATAATTAGAAGAATGACCGATCACGTGAGAGGATTTAACCAATAATAGGGAAAATTTGTCTTATTTACATAGGAGTCTAATTTTCATACGACACTAAGGGTGGTAAAGTAATATTCTTTTTCTGTAATATCGTGCAGATCGGCCGTACTTTTCTCAGCCGACGGTAACCACGCCCACTCCTGTGAGGGAGGGAGATGATGCCATCCTGTCCTGCAGCGCAAACGCAAATCCCATGCCCGCTGACTTCATCACGTGGGAGAAGGTCGGGTCTCCAGACTCGTTCCCCTCCGCCTACAGCGATGGCACCAGTAACCTGACGCTGAGCAGCATTGGCAGGGAGCAGGCTGGGCCGTACAGATGCCGCGGCAACAACGGCGTCCCACCCGTGGTCTACTCGAATCCAGTCAACATTGCCGTCTACTGTAAGTCACCATTTTGTCATTTAATTTTAACATTAAAGATTTAACTTCAGTAATTATTTTTCAAACTGTTGTACATGATGACCCACAAAAACGGACAAGCACACCTCCACCACCCAAAGCCAAAACCACCTATACTAATGGATGGAAGATCCTTCTAGACAAGCACACCTCCTCCACCCAAAGCCAAAACTACCTATACCAATGGATGGAGAATCCTTCTAGACAAGCACACCTCCACCACCCAAAGCCAAAACTATACCTATACCAATGGATGGAGAATCGTTCTAGACAAGCTCACCTCCTCCACCCAAAGCCAAAACTACCTATACCAATGGATGGAGAATCCTTCTAGACAAGCACACCTCCACCACCCAAAGCCAAAACTACCTATACCAATGGATGGAGAATCCTTCTAGACAAGCACACCTCCACCACCCAAAGCCAAAATTACCTATACATGTACCAATGGATGGAGAATCCTTCAAGACAAGCACACCTCCACCACCCAAAGCCAAAACTACCTATACCAATGGATGGAGACTCCTTCTAGACAAGCACACCTCCACCACCCAAAGCCAAAACTACCTATACATGTACCAATGGATGTAGAATCCTTCTAGACAAGCACACCTCCACCACCCAAAGCCAAAACTACCTATACCAATGGATGGAGACTCCTTCTAGACAAGCACACCTCTACCACCCAAAGCCAAAACTACCTATACCAATGGATGGAGAATCCTTCTAGACAAGCACACCTCCACCACCCAAAGCCAAAACTACCTATACCAATGGATGAGAATCCTTGTAGACAAGCACACCTCCACCAACCAAAGCCAAAACTACCTATACCAATGGATGGAGAATCCTTCTAGAATTAAATTCGCAGGTAGTTTTAGCACTAGGTCCTATTTTGTGAAGTGGAGTCAAAGGTCCTCACACCGAGAAATAACTAAACCGCGCCCGTGGGTTTAACATGACACGGTTTAGTTATTTTTTTGGACCACTGGCTGCTCTTCACAAAAATAGGGCTGGCGCTAGAACTACTAGCCCAAATCAAGATATCTGGTGTCATTTTTCTACTAGAAAGATTGTCTATCCATTGGTATAGGTAGTTTTAGCCTAAAGGTAGTGGACGTATCCTTGTCTGTTGAGGTATGCTTTTCTGTTTTTGGGGGGCACCCAGTACTGTTCAAATTTTGACATAAACTTTAACGTCATACAAATCACCATCCCCTTATAAAATCAGAGCCTTGAACAGTGTTTTTTAGTAATGTGATAGGTTCCAGTAACCTTCATATTACTCATCAGCCGTAAATCACTATTTTAAATACCACTTTTGGGTGTCACAAAACAATGAATGGGTCACCGAAGCCAGACCAAACAGAAGGACCATTTTTCTTTCTATTTAAACCTCTTCCCCATTGCTTTTCCCCGCAAAGATGAGGTAAACATCACCAATAAGGTAGACAGCTATGTCGGCTCAGCGGACGGCGAGGGCGCTGTTCTGCCTTGCACAGCAGTGGGCAATCCGCTGCCTTTAATCGTCTGGTACGGCCCGAACAACGTGGTGATCAACAATGACACAGACCCAGGAAGAATCACTCAAGCCGTCACAGGCAACGGGGGAGATGATGTATATGGCTGGTCTGTTACGAGCACCATGGAAATCAAAAGAGTGACTGCGGAGGAAGACTATGGTCTCTACACGTGCTACAGCGGGAATGGTGTCGGACGCGTGGACATGTTGAATATCTATGTGAACGTTAAAGGTATGATATTATTAAAAACCTTCAAGATAACAAATAGAACTAGACTGCATAAAACCAAAACCAATATAAAGGTAGGATACACCATCAGTAATGGCTCAAATTATCAGGAATAGGAAGATTTGGGGGTTGTATTTTCATTTAACTGACCTGTTCAAAGTTTTACAATCATGGATGCCTAGAAAAAAGCGATAAAAACGGCGTTCGTTTTCAACCGGCGTCGGGCAGTTGTCCTTTTGCATTTTGTTCGCAATCGCCGTCTGGGGAGATTACATCCAGAGCTTTAAAGAGTTTACTCTTGTAGGATTTAACTAAAGACGTTTCTATATGTATGCACTTGTCTCCAAATAATTTTTATTCAAATTCATTAACTCACACACTTTCACCAAAGCAATGTAGTCATCTATCATTCAATTGATATTTTGTTTGTAAGCTGTTCTACCCTGATTCGCGTGCCTGTTAGTTTAACATTCAAGATAATTAGTTCACATGCTTCGTTTTTGGTCGACTAGTTTTGCCAGCAGCACCAATAAACGTCTTCATCAATGAGGCTGTAAACACGGCTTCGTCCATCACAGTATCGTGGTCACCTAGCAACGAGGTTGCACCGAATCTCTGGTACCGCGTCAATTATAGAGAGCTTGCCGCAACGGTCAACTTCGATCCGCGCACACGCAGCGACAGACTCGATGACGTCACTTCGTTCACTGTAATGGGACTGCGTCCGTACACCGTGTACGAGATCGAGGTTTATGCAGCAAACGTCAACGGCGCTAGTGAAGCTGTAACGATCTTCGGCACGACTGCGCGTAAGTATGCAGTTAATTGTGGGTCGTCTCTTGAAGGTTCACGTGTTGTACTTTTACTGAACTGACTTGTAGCTTTACTGTTTACTTTACTGTCCAGTTGAGAGTACAGAGGTCAATTACACAAAACTTGTCTTATCTTGCAACTCATCTTAGGACTTGAGACAAATCCCCACTCTCAGATCGATTTTGGCTAAGACGTGTACTGAGATCAATTTTACCAATTCTATCCTATGAAAGACGCATCACAGCTACCAATTGTTTTTTCACCGTTAGAGCCAACAGTTGTAAAAAAAAATGCGTAAAAATAAAACTACTCTAGTAAGGTATAGTTCTGCACATTCTACAAAAAATTTACTAGTTATTGGCGTATAATTGTATTTTGTAAATTATTTGTTTTTAAAACATGTATCAAAAATCTGTTCAAACCTGTTTCCTCTGCGAACCTACAACTCTAGGCTGACATTCGTTTTTAACGAGAAGAAAATTCGACACGTCACCTAAAACTATGAAAGAGTATCCTTACACTGACCTAGGAGAAACTTTAGTAAACTATTTTGTAGTATTAAACTGTGTACTGCAGTTGCATGTCTAGGGCGTTCTGGTTAATATTCATACTGCACCTTTCTCTAAGTATGTACTAGGATGGTGAGCCTCACCGGGTGTCCGTACCAAATCGTAGCAGGAGGCAGCGTTTCCTTGAGCTGTGTAGCTGAGAGTACAAACCCAGCCACCAATCTGACTTGGCTGCGAGACAACATTGAGCAAACCAGTCATGAACAGCCAATGATTACTGAGGGCGACTACGGTTGCCGAGTGACGACACTGGACTTCACGACGGGCGCACTCACCAGAACAGACGACAGGGTTAAATACAAGTGCTGTGCCGTACGACCATCGGTTTGTACCGCAGACGTGTGCGATACGTGTTTACTGAATGTTGAGTGTAAGTTTCATTTGAAACTGAAATGGTTCTCCACTATTAACCACGATCAGTTACGAATGCATTGGCGATGCTTTTAGACAATGTAATGTCCCTTTCCCACATACACGATTTTTCAAAGTAGAAAAATCTTGATGTACCGTAGCAATTCGCACTCAAAGGTTCAAGGTCAATTAAATTATACGTTAAGGTGCCCTCACACCGTAGCGATCACCAGTTGCGTATGGTTGCGAATACAAAATAGTGGTCATAACTTGAGTTCCGAACGCAACTCACACGCAACTAAAGCCGTGTTCGCACTGGACTTTTTTTGGGAACGTTTTACTGAGACGATGGTAAAATAAAAATGGTCAAATGTTACCACTGTTCGCACTTGGACTTTCGACACGGAAATTTTTTTACCGAGACCGCGGGAGAAGTAGCCGAGCTGTCATTATAATGACTCGTGAGGGCGCTTTGCCCGCACGTAAACAATGCAAAGAGCGCATGCGCGGTGTCTTGTGTAGCGTGGCCTTGCACTGGGAGGCCGGATGGACGTAAAATGGGAAAAGTACCCATCGTCTCGGTACGTTTTATCAAAAAAAGTCCAGTGCCAAAAGGGCATAGGTTTTATAGGTTTGAAGTACGCAACAAGCACGGAGGTGATCGCAGACACACGCAGAGTAAGTTCAGAAATTGTGAACATGTTCAATAAATCTCTGCGAATGCCTGCGATCAATTTATACGCAACAGGGACGCAACAGGTACGCTACGCGCAAAACACGATCGCAACACAATCGCAACAGGTACGCAACTCATAAGTTATGAACGCAGGTGATCGCAAGTGATTTCTATTGTGCAGAATACTGTTAAAAGGCAGGACTCAAAAGTAACTCTTGCGACTTGTGACTCATTTTGTTGTATGTAAAAATTAAAATATGTGTTGTTTTTCCTTTTAATTTCTTTTTAACCTGAAGATCGTCCTTTATTTTCGGAGCCGGTGGTTCTCACGGACGGGCCAGTCGAAGAGGGAGATGACGTCATCCTGTCCTGCAGCGCAGACGCTAATCCCATGCCACCTGACTTCATCACTTGGGATAGGGTTGGGTCTCCTGACATCCTAACCTCAGTTTACAACGCTGGTACGAGTACTTTGACACTAAGGAGCATAACAAAGGAGCAGACTGGTTCATACAGGTGTCGTGGAAACAATGGTATACCACCTGTTGTCTTTTCAACACCAGTCGACGTCATTGTGCATTGTAAGTTGCATGGCATTGGCATTAGTTGTGTTAACATTCATTGTAAGGATTTTAAAGTATCACTTTCCTGTAGCTTTCATACGGAGCCTATAGTTGTCTATATTTTTTGTCTTTTAGTTGTCTTTTTGTTGTTGTTTACCTACCAAGACCTAATTTGTTTTTGTGTTTGTGAAATATTAACGTTTTGTATTGTTTGGGTGTTTCTTTATTTTTGTTGTCCTCTTGGTTTCCTATTGTTTATTTATGTTGATTCCTGTGCCAATAAGTAAACCGTATTGATGTCTTTAACATTCTAAAAGAAACATTTTAACAACATTTTTTAAATGCCAGCCCAATAATGAATGCGAATGACTGAATATACGTCTTCTAAAAGCTCATGCTAATTTAAATGCTGTTTTGTTGAATTGTTAAATTGAATGGTTATTGTGTAGGACTAGTCATAAAACAAAATCGAATGACTATTTTTTGCAGCATTCGATTTTGCGCAAAATAGAGTGGCGCGGCCGTTGGTTAAATTGGCTGCTCCTTTGCCGAAATTGACCGGAAAAAACCTATATAATAAAACCAACAAATTACAATAAAGCTCGATAGACTTAATTATGTGAAGAGGTCCCTGTGCGCCCACTTAGGTCACTATCAGCTACATAGAAATCAAATTTTTCGTTTTAATAAGTGACCTATCTCGGTATGAAAGTAGGTCACTGTCAGCCACAGTAATTGACCTTTTATCATTTCCCCAAGTGACCTAGCCTACTGGATAGGTCGCTGTTATCGCGCATTAAATATGAAAATGTTATTTTCACGATGCGACTTATGACTTTGACTATAACTCAATTTTGCCTTAAAAACAGTTAAATATCATAATTTGACTATCCAAGTATATTACATAACAAAATTGAGTCAATGCAACTTATGGTGGATTCAAAATAAAATCGTGTTGTTTTTTTAAATGACAAAAAATGAGATAGGTCAAATCGTGGTACGAGCGACGAAATTACAACGTCGCTAATGAAATTTCACAAGGAATGAATAGCCGTTTCCATTTTTTTGTGCTATTTTTTTTTTGCAGATGAAGCCACCATATCAAGCTGGGATAACACCTTTGTGGAAGCCAATGAGGGCGAAGGTGCTATGCTGGCCTGTACGGCCAGTGGCAACCCCCACCCTTTGATAACATGGTTGAGTCCAACCGGCTCCAGAATGACCAATCAAACCGAGCCTGGCAGGATAACCCAGGTCGATATCATTCGCAGCGGGGATGTTGTCTATGGTTACACTGTGACCAGCACCCTGCACATCAGAAATGCTACTGGTATTGGAGACTACGGCTTTTATGTCTGCACCTGTGGAAACGGTGTGGGGAGAGTGGACACGTTGCCCATTCAGTTGACTTCAAGGGGTGAGTTTTCTCTAGCTATGGCTAGGACTATTGTTAGGATACAGCTATTGTAGACATAGACAAAAGCCCTAGGCAATAGTTTCGGATGCGACAATAGTCATCTTTGGAACTGACTGACTATAATGTCTGGCTGACTGACTGACACACACTTGTGACTATAAGCCTGATTGTTCTCTGGTTAGAAGATTAGAGTAGTGTTATCGTATAGTATTGATCGCAGACGCTAAATCTGCCCGTTAGATAACATAAGACACATTATTAGGAGACGCCCTAATTAGCAATACACCGGTAGGCCACGCCCCATAGTAGTAGCGTGACGCGTGTCTGGCCAATCACTTGCGCACAAGTGCATTACAACCTAGTCTAATTACATACAAGTACAACATGTAGGTATAACGTCTTTTGTTAGGAAATGGTAAACAAATTGCCTTTTCCGTTTAACAATACTAAGAATCGGACTTACAGTTAACATTACAGCACTTTCCATGACTAGGATTGCAACCAGGCTGGTGATAGAATTGGGACGTACAAGTGAAAGAAAGAGAGTGAAATCAACGAAAGTGTGCTGTAAAACTGTGCATAAAGTAAAGAAATGTCGGACAAATTAATAATAGTGGAGCTAATCATCCAATACTGGCAGCTATGAAGCTAAATTGTGAAGGATGTCACATTATTACCCCGGTCATTGGGCCCACGAAACATTCCAAAAACCATCTCAGCTTCATGGGGAGTATACAGCTCGATGCCATTTCGGAGCAAAGCAGCTAATAACAACCATCTCTGCCCTCAATCACTTCTGCCCTCAAAGGTATACTCATTTAATCCTGGGTGGAGAGAAGCAATGAGTGACAAGTGCTTTGCCCAAGGGCACACGTACCACAGTCCCAGGCCGGACTCGAACCCACAACCTGCAGCTTTACCTACAGATTGTAAATTCAATGCTCCAGACCACGAGGCCACGGCACTTCACAAAATGGCAACAATTTGTTGGACCTTAAAATCATGCACTGTGATTGGTCAATTATTAGTAGCGTTGTGACCAATTGTATTGGTCTATTGTGAATCGCCTGGAATATACATGCAATTGGTATTGTGTGTAAGCTGTTCTACCCTGATTCGCGTGCCTGTTGGTTTAACATTAAAGGTAATTAATTTAAAGGCTTCTTTTTTGGTGAACTAGTTTTGCCAGCAGCACCGACGAACGTCTCCATCAATGAGGCTGTTAACACGGCTTCGTCCATCACAGTATCCTGGTCACCTAGCAACGAGGTTGCACCGAATCTCTGGTACCGCGTCAATTATAGAGAGCTTGCCGCAACGGTCGACTTCGATCCCAGCACACGCAGCGACAGACTCCACGACGTCACTTCGTTCACTGTGATGGGACTGCGTCCGTACACCGTGTACGAGATCGAGGTTTATGCAGCAAACGCCAACGGCGCGAGTGAAGCTGTAACGATCTTCGGCACGACTGCGCGTAAGTATGCAGTTAAATATGGTCATCTCTTGAAGGTTGACGTGTTGTACTCTTACTGAATTGACTGTTTACAGCTTTACTGTTTACTTTTCAAGTTGAGAGTACAGAGGTCAATTACACAAAACTTGTCTTATCTTGCAACTCATCTTAGGACTTGAGACAAATCCCCGCTCTAAGATAAACTTTGGCTAAGACATGTACTAAGATCGATTTCACTAAACCTACCTTATGAAAGACGCATCAAAACTACCAATTTGATGTCCGTTTGGTTTTTTTACCGTTAGTGGCAACAGTCCTAAAAAAAAATGCGCAAACCAACTTTCTGCACGCGCGCCTGCATAGAAAACCAAGTTTCCCCAGAAAAACTACTTTAGTAAAAAAAAAGTATAGTTCTGCACATCCTACACAAGAAAAACGAGTTATTGGCGTATAATTGTATTTTGTAAATTATTTATTTTTAAAACTTATACACATATTTATCAAAAATCTGTTCAAACCTGTTTCTTCTTCGAACCTATAACTCTAGGCTGACGTTCGTTTTGAACGAGAAGAAAATGCAACATTTTGCTATGAAAGAGTATCCTTGCACTGGCCTAGGAGAAACTGTGCAGTAAACTATTTTGTAGTATTGAACTGTGTACTTTACCCTCCTTATGAATGTCTTGGGCGTTGGGGTTAATATTCATACTGCATCTTTCTCTATTAAGTATGCACTAGGATGGTGAGCCTCACCGGGTGTCCGTACCAAATCGTAGCAGGAGGCAGCGTTTCCTTGAGCTGTGTAGCTGAGAGTACAAACCCAGCCACCAATCTGACTTGGCTGCGAGACAACGTTGAGCAAACCAGTCATGAACAGCCAATGATTACTGAGGGTGACTACGGTGGCCGAGTGACGACACTGGACTTAACGACGGGCGCACTCACCAGAACAGACGACAGGGTTGAATACAAGTGCTGTGCCGTACGACCATCGGTTTGTATCGCAGACGTGTGCGATACGTGTTTACTGAATGTTGAGTGTAAGTTTCATTTGAAACTGAAATGGTTCTCCACTATTAACCACGATCAGTTACGAATGCATTGGCGATGCTTTTAGACAATATAATGCCCCTTTTCTACATACACGATTTTTCAAAGTAGAAAAATCTTGATGTACTGTAGCATTTCGCACTCAAAGGTTCAAGGTCAATTAAATTATACGTTAAGGTGCCCTCACACCGTAGCGATCACCAGTTGCGAATGGTTGCGAATACAAAATAGTGGTCATAAGTTCCGAACGCAACTCACACGCAACTAAAGCCGTGTTCGCACTGGACTTTTGTTGGGGAAGGTTTTACTGAGACAATGGTAAAATAAAAAATGGTCAAATGTTACCACTGTTCGCACTTGGACTTTCGACACGGGAAAATTTTACCGAGACCGCGGGAGAAGTAGCCGAGCTGTCATTATAATGACTTGTGAGGGCGCTTTGCCCGCACGTAAACAATGCAAAGAGCGCATGCGCGGTGTCTTGTGTAGCGTGGCCTTGCACTGGGAGGCCGGATGTACGTAAAATGGGAAAAGTACCCATCGTCTCGGTACGTTTTATCAAAAAAAGTCCAGTGCGAACAGGGCTTAATAGGTTTCATAGGTTTGAAGTACGCAACAATCACGCAGGTGATCGCAGACACACGCAGAGTAAGTTCAGAAATTGTGAACATGTTCAATCGCAACAGGTACGCAACTCCTAAGTTATGAACGCAGGTGATCGCAAGTGATTTCTATTGTGCAGAATACTGTTAAAAGGCAGGACTCAAAAGTTACTCTGGCGACTTGTGACTCTTTTTGTTGTATGTAAAAATTAAAATACGTGTTGTTTTTCCTTTAAATTTATTTTTAATCTGAAGATCGCCCTTTCTTTTCGGAGCCGGTGGTTCTCACAGACGGGCCAGTCGAAGAGGGAGATGACGTCATCCTGTCCTGCAGTGCAGACGCTAATCCCATGCCACCTGACTTCATCACGTGGGATAGGGTTGGGTCTTCTGACATCCTAACCTCAGTTTACAGCGCTGGTAGGAGTACTCTGACACTAAGGGGCATAACAAAGGAGCAGACTGGTTCATACAGGTGTCGTGGAAACAATGGTATACCACCTGTTGTCTTTTCAACACCAGTCGACGTCATTGTGCATTGTAAGTTGCATGGCATTGGAATTAGTTGTGTTAACATTCATTGTAAGGATTTCAAAGTATCACAATGACCTGTTTTAAACCCAATTGTTGTACATTATTTGGCAACATTGCCTAAAAATACCCTCTAAAAACTGTGTTTTCCTGCTTATGATCAGTTTGTATTTATGTTTAGTAAACTACACGCACGTCTAATTCCTAAACATCAATGTTCAATGGCTAAACACTATCCATCCTCATGCTAAACATGTTTAGCATTTAGACATGTTTACAAACTGAAGTAAGTCTAAAAGAAAGTCTTTAGAAAAGTGTTTACTCGCTAATAAACACAGTTTTTGCAGTGTATGTGTATTTTACATCATGTGACAAATTTGGAGCGTTTTCGTAAAGTTTAGAATAAATGATTTGTTAAATTCTTGTTTCCCGGTTGGTGTTATTTTTTTCTTTCTTAAAGTTGGAGTTATTATAACAAACCCAGAAAACAACTACGCGGAAGCCAACATTGGGGAGAGAGTCGCTTTGGTCTGCACGGCGGAAGGCAACCCCTACCCGATGATGACATGGTTGGGTCCGATTGGCACCAGATTAACCAATCAGAGTCACCCTGGCAGGATGTCACTGGTGGAGACCATTTACAGTAGGGGTGGTGGCGTGGAGGGGTACACGGTGACGAGCACCTTGCAAATCAGTGCCGTGACTGGAGAAGAAGACTACGGTTATTATGTGTGCGGCTGCGGGAACGGAATTGGAAGGGTGGACACCCTGACCGTACTGCTGCATAGCAGAGGTGAACTTTAACTCCTTGAATAATTTGAAAGGTAGTATACATCATTTGCAAACATAAAACAAACTACTGATTTATTATGAGATACCTTACTTGACTGTAAGTGAATAACGGTCTCAAGCATCATGTGAAATTTTGGCACCTGGTGTGTTGTGCTTTTCAAGAAAAAGTGCAATTGTGTATCAATTTTAAATAATTGCCGACTGACAATCGTTGGAAAAAACCCTGGTAACACTGCCCCCAGTTTCTTGAATTTGTCTGAAGGAAGTCAAGGATCCAGACTGCAAGAACAGCACTTTTTGTCTTGGTTTTTCTAGCTTCTGTGACCACAAAACTTTTAACAGGTCATCGTCACAATATTTACTATAAAATATGAATCCTCATTCATTTTCGAAAATTACTGCAAACGCAAATGGTGTATATACTACCTTTAACTCTTGGGAAAATACGAGTGGCTCAACTACAAGCGATAGATACGAGAGGTGATTGATAAGTATTTGTAGTCCATTGTAGAAGGAATCAGTTTTAGAAACGGTTATTTTGTAGAGCATACAGATCCTATCTGTGTAAAAGCCGTCATTGGCCCCAGGAAGTGGTTATCTGGGGTAAAATGGTGACCACCGAGCTCCTTCTTTAACCATTTCGCGCCGGGATTATTTTTAACGAAACTTTATCTGAGGCGGGTTCAGGCCGATGGTACCGGAAAGCACACCCACGCATTCCGGCCATGCTCGCTGCTGACAGACATTTCTGGCCTTGCCGTGTTTATTCGTCATCCGTTTTGAATCTGGGGAAACTTTGCGTGTATATACGTCCTCCGGCTCAAACTGGTTAAAAGGGGTAATCTACCTTTTGGAGCTAACCAAAAAGTAACCAAATACTGTTGAAAAGCTTACTTGTTGTAAAGATATTAATTATTCTAAACTCCCTGTGAAATTATTTCGTATGGCATGCTAAATAAGAAAAAAATAACAATTTGTCTCAGAGACACACTTTTGGAAGTTACAAATTTTGAAAATGGTGCGCGCAAGTGTTCAAACGACGCGCGTCACACACGTTGGCACCTCTATTTGTCAGTTCAGTGCGTGACCTGCGAGTAGTTGCAATCCGCTGGCTGAGAACGCACCCTTAACACAGATTGTGGTCGCAATTCAAATTTTGAGCACTTTTGCTGCTTCAATCGATAAAAATGCACAACTTACAAATGGTATTTTGTCCTTTTAACTTTAGGAAGGTACAGTAAAATGTAGTAACTTTGGTACGACATGTACATTCCAATAATGTTTATTTGTTGGTTTTACTTGTATTTTGGTTTTATTATTTCTCTAAAAAAAATTACGGATTTTATGCGATATTTTATAAATCTAAACAAAATTACCCCTAAAATGATCCGACCAACTTAAAGTTGCCCCTAAAACTGCCAAAGTTACCTTGGTTTACGGTAGTAGTCAGAGAGTGCTAAATCAGGAGAATAGGGCGGATTTACTCCTGTAACTGTTCCAGGAGATCAGCATAGCAGGCCCTGGTGATAGTGTGATCCTTTCCGTGTAATTACTCAACAAGTTAAACTCCACGGAGTAAAACTGTGTATAGCGCCTTCTCTTTTAGGCCATAAACTTATCAATGATCCCTGAAACTAAAATGATGAGGTCAACTTGACATCATTTGCAATACTGTCATCTTGTAGAGTCTTTAAACTCAGCAGTATTAGAGTGTTAGTAATTGTATTATTATTTGTGGAGTGCCGTGGCCTCATCATCTGTAGGTAAAGTCGCAGGTTGTGGGTTTGAGTCCGGCCTGGGATTATGGTACGTGTGCCCATAGGCAAGGCACTTTGTCACTAATTGCTTCTCTCCATACCTGTGAGTAAATAGATACCTGTGAGTGTACAGATGGTTATAGTGGGATCAATTTAGCTGCTTTGCGCCAAAATGGCAGCATCAACCTGTATATTCTCCCAGGGAGTTGAGATGGTATTTGGAATGTTTCATTGGCCCAATGACCGGGGTAATAATGTGAAGCGCCTTAGCACCTGTCTGGTGGATATGTGCTCTATATAAATATGCATTATTATTACTATTATTTAGTTAATATTATTAAGCGTTATTATTATTTATTATTATTATTATTATGACTTTGCTAGTTTGATTATTTGTAACACTGCTTTTTCTTTGCTTTCCTTGCGATTTAAAGTTGAACCAGTCCCTCCAACAAATGTCTCCATTGACCAGGGTCGATTCACTGCTAACTCTCTAACGGTAACCTGGATCCATGGAAAGAAGACGGTAGGTCCAAAACAATGGATTATCGTCAATCACCGCAAACTAGACACCACCACCACCACGGGCTTCGACCCCGGCACACGAAGTGAGAGGCTCTACGATGTCAGCGAGTACACTGTGGTCGATCTTCTGCCTGACACTGGGTACGAGGTTGAGATCTACGCCGAGAACGTCAACGGTGTAACTGACAGTTTGAAAATAATTGGCAGGACTCTGCGTAAGTATAAATTAAATTGTTAGTGAACCCGTTTATAGAAAATTGTTTTTTAATTGTATTTCCCTAAAAATATAATTTAAAATTTTAAGAAAAAAAAACGATATTAAATTTATACATTTAAAATAAAATCAAAAAAATCACATTTGTTGGTTTACCTTGTACTTCACTCAGTAAAATCTTATTTAAGCACTGTAAGGAATGTCAGGACAATGTTTTTAACCAGTTCGCGACAGGATTATTTAAACATCACCGAGCCAAGGGCCGGGATTATTTTTAACGAAACTCGATCCGAAGCGGGTTAAGGTCAATAGTGCTGGGAAGCACACCCACACATTTCCGGCCTTGCTCGCTGCTGACGAACATTACCGGCCTTGCTCGTGGCGTGTTTATGCGTCATCTGTTTTGAATCTGGGGGAAACTTTGCGTTTATATACGTCATCCGGCGCAAACTGGTTAAAACCCATTTATAGACAAATGTTTTGTATTTGCATTCCCCTAAAAATTAAATTTTAAAATTTAAGAAAAAAAGATATCAAATTAATACATTAGAAACCTGACAATATTTTACAAAAAGAAAAATCACATTTTTTTGTTGACTTTGTACTTCACTCAGTAAAATATTATTTAAGCACTGTAAGGAATGTCAGGACTATGTTTTTAAGAGAGATTTGTAGCGTCGTAGGTTAAAATGTTCCCAAATATTGGAAATATACGTGTTGGAGAAAAACAATCAGCCATTCATTTTTCCCCTGTTTTCCCACTATGCCCAGTTTCGTCTCAATTTGCCAGAAAGTGGACCCATTATCAAGTCATTTCTGGTAGACGCTGGTTATTACTCAGTTATGGTTTTGTTTTTAGTATAAACTACATTTAGTTTAAATAATATGTGCTTTTCAAATAAGGTGAGCTCGGTGATGCAACGCCGGAGTCCTTGACTGAAATCACTACTGACGCCATAAGGGAAACCAGTACTACTCTGTGTAAGTTAATTGTATTTGGCAGAATATTATAGGTTTTCCCGGCTATTTTAGAATATTTATTATTCAAATTCACCAACTATCACATTCAATTTCGTCCGTGGACCAATTTCGTCCAAACCAATTTAGTCATTTACTTTTTAATTTTAAATTTTGGTCACTCTATTTAAACATTATCTCCGGAATATTTATCATAACAGGTTAATTTTCCCTTTAATAAATACTTAAGAAAAATGGTAAAAATGGTAAAAATTTCGTGACTTTTCTTTCGGCGATATTTCCAGTATTTTGTTTTCATGTTCAGGGGCCATATTTTAGCTTATGCAGGGTACCCTGTCTCTGAAATATGTGTTGTTATTATTACCCATACTTTGAGACCAGACTAGCTGACCACTGATGCCCACCGTGCATAGCAACGCGCTAGCGTTAACAGACGACACACGCATTGTGAAAAATGGTTCGGGGGACATTTATTCGCTTCTACTTGAAAGCCGGGCAATTACTACAAAATAATGCCCTCCACGTGATCGAGTCTCGACCAATCAGAAGCCATCAACTCTCCTAGGTATTTATTAAATTCGTCTAAGCAACAACTTAGGAGAATTTTATCTGTAATGACAAATATTTTTGACCTGATGTTTAAAAGGAGTGACCAAACGTTGACATTGGATGATAAATGACTATTTGGTTTGGTAAAAGTGTGTGAATTTTTGTCTGTGACAAAATTGAATGCGAGAGTTGGTGAATTTAGATAAAAAATGTTTAAAAATAGCCAGGAAAACGTATGAACCCCTTTATTGAATCTTAGGGTTGTTAATAATCTTAGTTTTTAATTTCTCTTCATAGTTGAAGTTGATAAGACAATGCCGGAGCTGAACGCTGAAACATCAGCCGCCAATGACCCCATGAGAACAAGCAAGTCTCTCAGTAAGTACCTGGAATGTAAAGGGTATAAGTTGATAAGACAATGCCAGAGCTGAACGCTGAATCATCAGCCGCCAATGACGCCATGAGAACAAGCAAGTCTCTCAGTAAGTACCTGGAATGTAAAGGGTATAAGTTGACAATACAATGTCAGAGCTGAACGCTGAAACATCAGCTGCCAATGACGTCATGAGAACAAGCAAGTCTCTCAGTAAGTACCTGGAATGTAAAGGGTATAAGTTGACAATACAATGCCAGAGCTGAACGCTTAATCATCAGCCGCCAATGACGTCATGAAAACAAGCAAGTCTCTCAGTAAGTACCTGGAATGTAAAGGGTATAAGTTGAAAATACAATGCCAGAGCTGAACGCTGAATCATCAGCCGCCAATGTCGTCATGAGAACAAGCAAGTCTCTCAGTAAGTACCTGGAATGTAAAGGGTATAAGTTGATAAGACAATGCCAGAGCTGAACGCTGAATCATCAGCCGCCAATGACGCCATGAGAACAAGCAAGTCTCTCAGTAAGTACCTGGAATGTAAAGGGTATAAGTTGATAATACAATGCCAGAGCTGAACGCTGAATCTTCAGCTGCCAATGACGTCATGAGAACAAGCAAGTCTCTCAGTAAGTACCTGGAATGTAAAGGGTATAAGTTGACAATACAATGTCAGAGCTGAACGCTGAATCATCAGCTGCCAATGACGTCATGAGAACAAGCTAGTCTCTCAGTAAGTACCTGGAATGTAAAGGGTATAAGTTGACAATACAATGCCAGAGCTGAACGCATCATCAGCCGCCAATGACGTCATGAAAACAAGCAAGTCTCTCAGTAAGTACCTGGAATGTAAAGGGTATAAGTTGAAAATACAATGCCAGAGCTGAACGCTGAATCATCAGCCGCCAATGTCGTCATGAGAACAAGCAAGTCTCTCAGTAAGTACCTGGAATGTAAAGGGTATAAGTTGACAATACAATGCCAGAGCTGAACGCTGAAACATCAGCCGCCAATGACGTCATGAGAACAATCAAGTCTCTCAGTGAGAACCTGGAATGTAAAGGGTATAAGTTGACAATACAATGCCAGAGCTGAACGCTGAATCATCAGCCGCCAATGACGTCATGAGAACAAGCAAGTCTCTCAGTAAGTACCTGGAATGTAAAGGGTATAAGTTGACAATACAATGCCAGAGCTGAACGCTGAAACATCAGCCGCCAATGACATCATGAGAACAAGCAAGTCTCTCAGTAAGTACCTGGAATGTAAAGGGTATAAGTTGATAATACAATGCCAGAGCTGAACGCTGAAACATCAGCCGCCAATGACGTCATGAGAACAATCAAGTCTCTCAGTAAGTACCTGGAATGTAAAGGGTATAAGTTGACACTACAATGCCAGAGCTGAACGCTGAATCATCAGCCGCCAATGACGTCATGAGAACAATCAAGTCTCTCAGTAAGTACCTGGAATGTAAAGGGTATAAGTTGATAAGACAATGCCAGAGCTGAACGCTGAATCATCAGCCGCCAATGACGTCATGAGAACAATCAAGTCTCTCAGTAAGTACCTGGAATGTAAAGGGTATAAGTTGATAAGACAATGCCAGAGCTGAACGCTGAATCATCAGCCGCCAATGACGTCATGAGAACAAGCAAGTCTCTCAGTAAGTACCTGGAATGTAAAGGGTATAAGTTGACACTACAATGCCAGAGCTGAACGCTGAATCATCAGCCGCCAATGACGTCATGAGAACAAGCAAGTCTCTCAGTAAGTACCTGGAATGTAAAGGGTATAAGTTGACACTACAATGCCAGAGCTGAACGCTGAATCATCAGCTGCCAATGACGTCATGAGAACAAGCAAGTCTCTCAGTAAATACCTGGAATGTAAAGGGTATAAGTTGACAATACAATGCCAGAGCTGAACGCTGAAACATCAGCTGCCAATGAAGTCATCAGAACAAGCAAGTCTCTCAGTAAGTACCTGGAATTTAAAGGGTATAAGTTGATATCTTTAAGGTTTTCCCGGCTATTTTAAAACTTTTTTTAATTCAAATTCACTATTACTTTAACATTGTCCGAAAAAAAACCAAATCACGCGCTTTTACCAAACCAATTTAGTTATATTTACCATTCAATTTCAAATTTGTGTAACTCTGTTTTTAAACATTGTCTCGAAAATATTCGTCCTGTTGCCAAAAGGCAGCATTCAGAGATAATTGTCTTATTTTAAACAATTTCAAACTTAAATGCTATATAAGTAAATTAGATGATATTCGATTTTGGAATGCTGTCTTTCGGCAATATCTTAGACAAATTTGATCTGTAATGATGAATATTCCTTAACCAGTTCGCGCCGGATGACATATATAAACGCAAACATTTCCCTCAATTCAAAACGGATGACGCATAAACACGCCAAGTTCAAGTTCGGAAATGTATGTCAGCAGTGCGCAAGGCCGAAAATGCGTGGGTGTGCTTCCCGAGACTATCAGCCTGAACCCGCTTCGGATCGAGTTTCGTTAAAAATAATCCCGCCCGTAGGCTCGGCGATGTTAAAATAATCCCGGCGCGAACTGGTTAAATAGAGTGACTGAAACTTGAAATTGAATGATAATTGTTTTGGTGAAAGCGTACCTGTATTTTTTAATGTGAGGGTTTGTGATTTGGAATGAAAAATGTTTTAAAAAAGCCGGGAAAAAGTATAATATTATACTAGAAACACTCACAAGGTTCGAAACATGTGCCTTCTTGCTTTTTATTAAACTCTTAGGGTCGTTAATGATTATAATTTATCTTTTAGATAAGGTTGACAGAACAACACCAGAGCTAAATAATGAATCACCAGCCGCCAATGAGGTCATAAGAACCAGCAAGTCTCCAAGTAAGTAGCTGGAATGTAAAGGGTATCTTTTGGTATCTTTATAATAATATATCCAAATCAGGCACACTGTTTTGCAATAGAGTCTTTGTGTGACTGTTGTCTTCTGCAAATTGTGGACACACATTTGATTTGTTGACAGGAGACATTTAAAGGGCAACTGAAATTCAAAACTTTAATATTGCGAAATATACGCTTTAATAACGCTGAATACTTAACAACTGCAAAAACTTCTTATTTGTTTAGGTTTGCTCATAAATCGTGACCCTAAAATGAAATGCAATATGCGCCGTGCCCCGCCCACAAAAGATGACGTCACGGTAAGAATATAGCGTGGCTATATACCAGGCTAAGCCTAGCCTTGAATACAAGGCTGCACTGTATCCGCAACGTGGGATCATCGTTTGTCATAACACCAAACGTGTACATAGCCTGCAATGCATTGTTATAGAGAACCAGCTGAGTATGTATAATAATGCATTGCGGGCTATGTACACCTTATAGTGTTGTGGAAAACGATGATCCCACGTTGCGGATTACAGCATAGCCTTGTATTCAAGGCTAGGCTTAGCCTGGTATAGCCACGCTCTATTCTTACCGTGACGTCATCTTTTATGGGCGGGGCACGGCGCATATTGCTTTTTATTTTAGGGTCACGATTAATGAACGAACATAAACAAATATGAAGTTTTTGCAGTTGTTAAGTATTCAGCATTATTAAAACGTATATTTTGCCATATTAAAGTTTTGAATTTCAAGTACCCTTTAAAGGTAGAATACAACATTTGCAGATATCAACAAATTTTACTACCAAATTATTAAGAAATGTCTTAAGAAATATATTTATTTTAAAGTAAATAATGATTCTAGGCATCCAGCAAAATGATTGCGCTACATATCCTGTAATTGTTTTGAATTTAAGTTTTTTACAAAAACAATTCTTGCTATTTTCTCGGCATTAATGATTGTAAAATTTTGGACAGTACAGTTAAACGATATTTACTATAAAAAACAACCCCCCAAATCCACCCATTCATGATAATTCAAGCAATTACCAATGTGTATCCTACATTTAAGCCTGTTTTTTTAAAGAATCCTTGAAGTGATTATCTTTGTGTAGACGTTACTTTTTAACATCTGATAAACATTTTTATTTAACATCTGATAAACATGGACAAATTTTACTTCTTTTTATTTTGGTTATCTGGTTTACAAATAAATGAATACATAAACCACTGCCTAATACTTTTTCTACTTTGAACAGGCAAGCCTGGAGCTCAAAGACGAGCAAATACGGGTACGTATGCATTTTAATCAACAAACAAATAAGCACATATGATTGGTTTTAATTCATTAACATAAACAGTAGTATGCAATACACTTGTACCCCACGTCCCGTCTCTTTTTCAGGAACGGCAAGACATGACTAGGTTGGTTTTCTTTTTAAAAAAATGAAAGGTAAACGATCAAAAAAATAAACTTTTGGGTAATTTCAGGCCTAAGTACACATTTAATTGTACATTAACAAAATAGACACTGTCAAATTAAAGTTGGTTAAATATTGATCAACTTTGTAATATCTGTTGTCTTTTAGTTGTTGCACATGACTATTCTGGGCTAGTGGCTGGCATAATAGTCGTGTCAATGGTTGCATTCATCTGTATAGCGATTATTATTGCTGGGTTAATGTACCACCGAAGATCAACTACCAACAACATGGGTAAGCTAACAGGACAACAAAATATGTTCCCGTCAGTATACTCGAAAACAAGACTAGCAAAACATTTTGTAAAGCAAGTCGCAAAGTAAACCAAAAATTATTAATTAAGGATGGCTGGAACTGGTTTATCTTGTCTACAAAATGTGTTGGTTTTATTGACTCTTCTGGGTACACGTATATGATGTCACTGCCCGATGCTCCTATAACGGCCGGTATTTATTCCTCAATCACTGGATTATATGCATGACTGCACAGAGGCCTTTGTCCAGCAGCTGAACAAAAATATAAACGCCCACAAAAATATAAACACCCTAAAAATTGTTATTTGTCTTGATTTGTAAAAAAAAATTGTGTCCATCTCTGCCAGTGAGGAATTGCTCAGTGATGCAGTAATTCCACCCACATCTGTCAAGCTGTTGTCCATCAAAGACACCACTGGCATTACATTTACACCGCAGCATTACATTTACACCGCAGCATTATTCAGTGCAATATACGTTTGGGTCAACCAGGGGCCATATATTCATGAAACCTTAAAGCCTAGTTGGTTTACGTTGGTTTACGAGGCTGGCCAGCTGTGGTTTGCTTGAGTGACTCTGATCGTGCTCTATGATGTGCCGATGAGATACTGCAGCAAGACCAGCCTTGTACCGGCCGAGGATCATACCGGCCGTAAAAGGGCCAGCCATTAATGGATGCCGAGCCTATAGTTTCATGATTACAATTTAGTTGTCAACGCCATAGCAGACTACTAGGCATTTTAGTGTCCTACTACAAGGCCTAGTTGGCTACAAAGTTAAGGTTTCGTGAACATGGCCCCTGACCCTTATTTGACGATATCATCTGCTCATCAACCCATAAGTATTACACCGTGTTCCTTTTTTCATTTTGTTTTCAGAGATTCCCGATTGCCATTCGAAGCTGTAAGTATTACCTTCGAAAGTATCACGATTTGAAATAAATAATACAAATCACCGCGAACAAAAATCATAATTTGATTATCTCTGAGTTTGCTTATGATAAACTTTGAAGCAGAAGAAAAAAAAGATCAAGAACTATTTTTAACATATGAAGCAAGAAATGAGACGGAGTTAACCGGATTCGAACCACAGACTTTTCAACCCATAGCTTATCTCTCTACCAGGAGAGTTGGTTGAGGACAGCCGTTTTTATACAGTTGTTCAATGTAGCTGCGTTGCGATTGCGACATTTACGCACAACCCAGCAGCTGCTGAAAAAAAATATATCGCGGAACGCTACATATGTACACGGGCTAGTATTAGGTGTCTTACATAAAAAATGGCGCACATGACGTAGGCAACAAGAGGGCGCTATTCAACAGGACAAACGCCATCTTAAAAAAAGGACACCTAAAAAACGCTATACTGAACGATCGATATACCAAAAAAAACATGAGCATCCCATGTTGTTCGTTTTAGCTTATAGTGGCGTTCCATAATGAATGTTTGTGAGTGCGATGGTAAGAATAATTTCTTGAGGTGACAGAGTGGAATAGAACATTCCATCTGTCACCGAATGAAACTATTCTTTTTAATGCACAAACGTGAAAAAAATTTCATTGTTTTTATACAACGCCTGAATAAATCCTCACCATCTGATTGGTCAGAGCGCGACCAAGCAATGGAAGTTTTATTCACCGTTGAATAGAACCATTTAATAATTGTTTTTTCGGTGCGGCAGCGTGCCGCGCGATGTAACAAATAACTCGATGCACAACATTTCACAAATCAGATGACGGGGATTTATTCAGGTGTCGTATAAAGTGATATATATTTATAATATGCGATATAATTCTTGTATTTTTAACAGCACGTGTCATTCCATAAAGTACGACGAGGAAAGTGATGTCATGATTGAAAAGGCAGAAACAGTAGGTACGGTATTTGTTAAATCATTGCTCTATCAGTATCGTTGAAAGGCGTTGTAGATGTACAAGTTATTTTACTGGTATCAAACGAGAACAATTATAGTGCTTATGGTGATTTTTAGCCTTGTGCAAGGCGTTCGTCGTTGGCTGCGCGCTTATTTTGTTTTCCAGACGAATGAGGCCACTTTATAGCATAAATGGGCGTATTTACGCCACAGTGAGATTGGAAAACACTTAGGTTCTCAGATCCTTACCTTAAATTAAACTCACTCCAACAATAAACTTAGAAACCAAAAAATGTGCAGAGACCAAATTTGAAGACCAGTCGAACGATCTATAACCTAACTCATTATCCACTATAAAGCTACTGTGAAAGGTCGACAGAAGCTGTTTTTCAAAGTTTTTCAAAGAAGCTGTTTTTCAAAAACCTCAATTTCTCTTTTTTTTGGGTGGTTTTAGAAGAGACTTACTCTTTTGGAGAGTGAGTTTTTTTCACTGAAAATTAACATCGCTTTTTGTTTAGATGCTCAGTTTTAAATGCACGCATAATATCATTGGGCCTATCATTTCACTTTGTTGCAGACATTCCACTACAAGTTCTGACCTCTGACCCCGGAGAGACAACTCGTGTACACGAACCTAACAGCAACTAAACAATATGTGACCCACTCTGCAAAAATGAGTCGTCTGTGTACAGTTGGTCAGAAAGAGCAGGAAATAAGCTTTCATTTTACATATGGCCCAACTCTGTAGTGTAATGCATTGGTCTTTTACGATTGTTTGACATTTGCTTTTTCTCAGTTATATTAAAAATGTCTTTAACCAGTTCGCGCCGGGATTATTTTTACATCGCCGAGCCGACGGGCGGGATTATTTTTAACGAAACTCGATCCGAAGCGTGTTCAGGCCGATAGTGCTGGGTAGCACACCCACGCACTTCCGGCCTTGCGCGCTGCTGACATACATTTCCGAACTTGAACTTGGCGTATTTATTCGTCATCCGTTTTGAATTTGGGGAAATTTTTGCGTTTATATACGTCATCCGGCGCGAACTGGTTAAACAGAAATGAAGATTTATAATTATAGTGCTTCATTAGATGCTATGGTTAGAGGATGACAAAAAACGTGATTAAATCTACTTTAGGGATCAAAACAACCTTTTCAAACGATCAGTTCTGAAAAAGTAGGTGTCGAGCAAACCAAAAAATTTTAAAACACAAAAATTATTGGTTGAAAAAAAATTCAATTCTGAGACAATGTGCAGTCCTTTACGTGAAAATGTATTATGCGACATCAGACTCATTTTTGTAGAGTGGGTTACATTATGTTTCCAGGCTGTTTGGCGCACGTGGTCATAGTAGTCAACTATGTTGTAGGCCTCATTCTTGACTATGTGGGTTATAAGTAAAATCGAGTGTACATTTTCAGCCGCCTGATCAGAGTACTTTCCGAGCTCTTTCCGAACTCTTCCCGACCTCTTCCCGAGCACTTTCTAAATAACAGCAAATAAAACACGCATACTATTTTGTGTTTAGCCCCTCATTAAAAATGTACAATAATTTTGTGGTAGTGCAGTTTTAAAAATAATAAAAATTCTTTTAGCTTTTAACTGTGTGTTGTAAAGTATAGATTTGAGTTAAATTCTACTACAGTTGCGAGATAATTTTTATTATAAACTTATTTGATTTTACTGTAATGTTTGAAGGATTATTTGTTTATGTAGTGCTGAGGAAACATGCTGTAATATTACAATTCTTTTAGCTTTTATTACCCGTGTGTTGTATGGCGAGTATCGATTTAGGTATACAAAAAAAGTACTACAGTTACGAGATGATTTTTATTATAAACTTATTTTTCTGTAATGTTTGAAGGATTATTTGTTCATATAATGCTGTGGAAATCACATTGTAATATTCAGTCGTCTATCATTCTTACAATAATTGGCTGTACAATTAAATAAATTGCAAAATTGTAGTGTTTGCAAGCAAACTTGAACCCTTGATCCTGATTACGGAATCGTGTGCACAAGAGTGTATAATCTCGTATTGTTCGGTGTATGTTTTTGTTTGCTGGACCCACGTACGTGGGAAGATGAAACGTTTTAACGGCATATCGTCGCATTTTTACTGTGCGTCAAGTATTTAATATATAAAGGTACTCTGGAGTAATACGCCTTTTAACATTATCACGCACAATATAATTCAATGGAAACACCCAACCCTTTTATACCCAGCATGAGATCGAGGGACCACCCCCTATTTTTACCTAACACACCCCCACCCCCTCTAAAAACATTAAAATAATTCCTGAGAAACCACCAAAAGGAAGTTGTTGACGGTTCCCTTCGTCTCATGTCTTGCTTCATATCTTGCTTCATATCAACCCTTTCACCCAAGTAATATCTGTATATTATAAGAGGCCAATGTCTGTGATATACTAAAATGAAGAGCAAATGACTCGAACCTGCGACCTCCAGTGGGGATCACCCAATGAGAATACGACTTGTTATCTTATAATAAACAAATTAACAAGGGGAAAAGACTATGTAAATGTGCATAAACTTCAAGGTAAACAAAGAAATTGGCAAGGTGAGACTCGAACGTGCGACCTCTGGAACGCCGGTTTGGTGTTCTGGAGGTCGCACGTTCGAGTCCCGCCTTGGCAATTTCTTTGTTCACTTTGAATATTTAAAATTAAATGGTTAATGATAAAGCGTGTGAATTTTTTTCCGGGACGAAATTGAATGTGAGAGTTCGTGAATTTGAATAAAAATGTTAAAAATATCCGGGAAAACCTACATTTTTTAAAACAACATTAAGTAACAGTAATTTTGACATAAAAAGTGCGCAGTACTATTCGAACTATTCACAAGATTCCCAAGTCGAAATTTCAACCTTATGCAATGTTTAATTTGGAAATGGTAACACAATTGAACCGTTAAACTCGATTATCTCAAAAGGTGATTGTTGCTTGACTGGGATGCTAACGCCCTTTTCCTCGGCACGTGATGATATAGTTATGCAGTGGTAATATATACTAAATGACTAAATTGCTTTGGTAGAAGCTTGTAAACCTTTTTCTCTGACGAAATTGAATGTGAGAGTTTATGAATTTGAATGAAAACATATTTTGTTAATGGCCAGGAAAACGTATACATGTATTGCATAGAGGGCTGTCAAAGTGTAGATTTAAAGAAAACATGTAATAAGTTGTTTTGTTGCTTAAATCAATAAAGTATAATGTTGACAACAACATTGTGTGTGAGGTTGTGTTTATTTTCTGTGATAAATGGGGGAATTTTTTTTTTAATGTTCGGTCAAACCACTCTGCCCCTCGAAGAGAAGCCACATTAACAAAAAATTTCGCAAGGGGTTGGCAACAATCGAGGCCTAGACTGTGTGCATTGCAACAAGTGTCCATCTTTACATGGTTTTTCATTCTGAATCGTGGTAAATATATCATGCCGACTAGGTGTGTAGATGCTGGGTGTAGAAAAACTACTAAGGATGGAGTAAGCATAGAGAAAGGAAGCCTTAATTCATTTTTAAGTTTAAGTGTTTTTTTTAGTATGATTTTAGTATAATTGTTTTCTCAGGTGAAAGTATGTGTGCAAAACAGTTTATTAGGTCAGGTTCATTACTATCCTGAGGAGAGCAAGAAATTGAAAACTCCTAAAGTAAGGGTCACGTGCTTTATTGCTCGGGAATTTCCAGCTACGCGTAAGTACAGACTTGTTTCCGGTCCGGAAGAAAACATTGATATATAAAACATATTGAGCACCACGAGAGGCAGTCTTTTTGCAGCCTGCTATTACAGACAACAGGATGGAATCGCTCTGTCAGTTTTACTTCATAGTGACGTGCCTGCTATGTGCCATTGAAGGTAACAGTGCCATTTATTTTGTCGTTTTTAAAGTTCTAAAGTGATAAGCACAAGGCAATGGTCGCAAGTCGAGCCTCTGTTGAAAAGCTGTTTAATAGTCCAGGGAAAATACCTACTTTTGTTTTGTTGATATCACACAAATTGCAATAGAATATTTTCCACCACAGTGCACTTCTATAGGTCCCTAGAATGACATAGGCCTACTAAAAAACTCAAAAAATCCAAGTGGTGGAAATATGACTAATTTGCACAAATCGTTAATCCCTGCCGCGTAATATATTTATTCCTGTATTTGGGTATATTATTATTCTTTTTTTGAAAAGTTTATTTTGGTAATTCTACTTACATATCCTTACTTCAATAACATTTTCTAAAGCATATAACTATAAGTGACTGAATAGTTATGTGAACATAGTAATTTCCAAAATGACAACTTCGTGAACCCATAATTGTGCGCATATTACACTGTCTCAAGATATCATCATGTGCCAGTATGCAGCAAGACAGGGGGCAAAGAAGACCCTAGCATCCCCCCTCCCCCCCCCCCCCCCCACGTCCCCGTCCCCGCCCCTCTGCCTTCGCCCCCGCCCCTCCGCCCTCTTCCTCTTTTGTGTTGGTCATTGTGTTCCTGAAATATCATGAATTCTTTTCAGATATCTAGGGGATGTGTTTGGTAACAATTAATCCGCCCCCCCCCCCCCCCCCCCCCCCCCCGCCCCCCGTAGATCCACCACTGAACATGGAATGTTGGCTCCTATAACTCTATTTACCAAGCAACATTTTATAGCTCTATAAAATTGGTCCCTGGATGGAGTTGCGTATGGAAACAAACTTGTTTGACTTTGTAACCGTGTAGTTCATTTGTGGTACCAAATGTGAGACGTGGACTTTATTTTAAGTTTCAATTCTTTAAAAACAATCATTATATTTTTGTCAGTGCAGTTTAGTTTCAGATATAATATGTGAACTTTATTTTAAGTTTCAATTCTTTAAAAAACACTCATTATATTTTTGTCAGTGCAGTTTAGTTTCAAATTGCCCATGTTTTAATTCCGAATGTTAATTACTCACTTGACACGAACTGTACGTTTTATTTACAACTCCCACACCATGTGGGCTGCGCGGCAGTGTCTGCCCAACTTTCACAGGTAAATCAATCATAATTTTAACACCTGTTCCATTGCTTTTATTTTACCAAATAATGAAATTGTTTTTCACTGTAAACCCCCATATTTTATCACCACATTATTATAGATTAGTATGGTAATAGTTTTGGACAAGATTTTAAAGTCTAAATGGCGATTTTTAAGAGATGATTTAGGGAGCACTGTCACAAAAGGGTTTGTTTAGGGTTAGGGTTAGACTGCATGACCATGTGCGGTACGCGTGTATGGACAGTACCTTTGAGAATGTTGGGAGGAGAAGCTAGTTACAGAGATTTCTATGAGATTTGGTCATAATTTTTTTAGATTATAAAGTGTATGACTGGGAGGCGGACTTGCATGTAATTCTTATTGTTGGTGTTTGTATTCTCGCGGTCGGCATGACGTCACCGGGCCTTGCTTCTTGGTCAGTGGTGTTAGTTATCGCTCCCTCACTCAAACTAAGGGCAATAAGTAGAAATGAATAGTGTTGTGGTCTAGGTGGAAAAAAATCTAAATAATTAATTATTGTCCAACACTACACCAAAATATTTCTAAATTTCATTGTTTTCAAAAGTAACAAAATCTCCCACAACCACGTTACACCGAAGAAAATAAAGTATTCATTTTTTATTGCTGTAAAAAAATATAGAATAGAAAACACGTACCCCTGTACAAATTGAATGGAGGGCTTCCCCTTTGCCCGGCGGCGTGTGCAATAGGTGGAACAGCCTCCGACCATGCGAATAGATTTTTTTTGTGTTGTGCATTTAGGGACCACATTGATGTTGTGTGTGCAAGTTAGTCCAGCGGATAAGTGCAAAAATTTGAAAGTTTCGTGCACTTTGTGGTAAAAGCATGAAACTTGGCACACATGTACTTTGTACCAAAACATGAAATTTTTGATATAGTGCCATCTCTGAATTGACCTGTGGTGGCCTTGGCGGCCATTTTCCAAAATGGCCGCCATTTCTGATATAAAACTACATAACTCGGAAAGTAAGAGGCCTAGAATCTTCATTCCAGTGGCTATGTATATGTTTTCCGTGTCCAACAGTTCAACAAATGCATTATTGAGTGTGTCAGACTATTAGGTCCGCCATTTTCAAAATGGCGTCCTCATTTTCCAAAATGGCCGCCATTTCTGATGAACTACATAACTCGGAAAGTAAGAGGCCTAGAATCTTCATTCCAGTGGCTATGTATATGTTTTCCGTGTCCAACAGTTCAAAAAATGCCTTATTGAGTGTATCAGACGATTGGGTCCGCCATTTTCAAAATGGCGTCCTCATTTTCCAAAATGGCCCCCATTTCTGATGAACTACATAACTCGGAAAGTAAGAGGCCTAGAATCTTCATTCCAGTGGCTATGTATATGTTTTCCGTGTCCAACAGTTCAAAAAATGCCTTATTGAGTGTATCAGACGATTGGGTCCGCCATTTTCAAAATGGCGTCCTTATTCTTCAAAACGGCGTCCTTATTCTTCAAAATGGCAGTCCTGTAGCCCAAAATACTGTATTAAAGAACTCAACGGCATTCATGGTGAAAAAAATTAGGTTATAAGGGTCAGTCACTTTCACATAGGTACATGTACTAACAATACCTCCGGACCACAGTATCTGTCATTTTTAAAGATGGCGTCCTATCCCCTATGGTGGCCTTCAAAAATGTAGAAACTATATAGCTGTAGCCTACACATATTGCAAGTTTGTGTTAAAGGAAATAATGGAATTATGCTAGATCTTAAAAAAACAAATCGTGTTTATTGGGAAGCAGCGTAATCATACATGTTACTTACGGTTTTTTTTTATTTTTAGAACGATTCTCGGTCACCTGGGAAGGACATTAACGTGAAGGACGTGTAATACTAGGTTTTGTGGAATTTTCTTTCTTTTTCTGTGAGACTATTAGGTTTTTTAATTCTAATGGAGTGCTTTTGCAAGAAGGTATAGCACAGAGAAACCGGTTTATGCAGGCATACTTCAAGGAATGATCAGTTTATTTGTTTGTGTTTTTTTAATCAATTCTAGAGTTAGCTGCAGTGAATCAGAACTCATTCTATGTGGGAAGGGGAGGGTGTTTATGGGAGTTGTCACAAGTCAGAACTTTTTCTCATCGTTTTCGTTATTTATTTTGGAGATGCTGAAGCAGTTCTGCTGCGTGAAGTATCATTGGATTGTAGATGTGTTTCTTGTACAAGTTTCAAAAGAACCCCTCCGTGCTTTTCGTTATTTTTTTGAGACGCGGAAAAGGTTCTGCTGACAAGTATCATATGGATTGTATTTGTGACTGGTCTGCAGAGATAGATCTGTAATTGTACGTTAACTAGTGGGTATGCTAGAAAGTGGTTGTTTGACTGGTCTTTCCAGAGCGTAGTTCTTAACTCTTTTTTTCCTTTTTGTGTAAGACACGCATCTGGGGGTCAGTTCTAGCCACATTATCTCTGCTAGATGACAGTCCGTGGTTGGAGTTCGTGGACGGGCAAATACATCAAACATCTGCAGGCCAATTGGGTTAGACATTCCCTAAAAGCGGGAGTTTTAAACCCTGTCTCTGGTTTTGGCAAAGCGATGACTGGTTTGTGTATTGCAACAGTGGTCCCTTTATTTGTTTTTAGTTCACACAGTGATAGATTATTACCGGTGATAATATGCCGTCCCCTCTTTTTTTCCTTTTTTGGAACGGGAGCAGGGCATATATTCTGTGCTATATCATGCACGTCATCAGTCACCTTCTTATATAGTTCATTTTCCTTTCCTTGTTTTTATTTGTGTGTCGGTTGATATGACACGTGGCAAGGACAAAGGGGAGGTGGGGGGGGGGGGGGTTGACTTATTTATTTTGTTTTAGTCTTGAGATCCATTTCTTTGATCATTGTTTTGTTCTTTCAATAGTTCCAATAGAATTTGCAGATTCTCCTCATCAAGATTTTGTTCCTCTTGGTTGGATTGTGGAGATGCTTTAGTCCTAGATCGAACAAGTTCATCTTTTATGTTTTTGTGCCGTTTGTATGCCAGGATGGGTTGGGTATCAAATATCCTATTCAGATATTCGTTTTCGCTAATCAAGGGCCAGTGTTTGAGGACAGCCCGTTTGAGGGCTGGGTGCGCGACATGTGGGTAGTATGGTAGGACGAACACCAGTGGGATATTGTGGGTTTTTTTTTCACGCTTAGGGTCCGCGGGAGTCTTGCCCCTTTGAGAAAGGAGGGCTAGGTCTTCGTTTGTGTATCCGCGCTTTTGAAGTTTGTCTTTGAAGAATTCAACCCTCTCCTCAACGTCTTTTAAATGGGTACATATACGTTTGTATCTGGTCACTTCGCCCTTTATTAATCCGCCAAATACCGACTTAGGGTGTGCTGAATCTCGAGCTAGGTACTGAAATGTATCAGTTTTTTTGGTAGCGACTCGAGTATCCAATATCCCTTCATGTATGAATCGTTCGCCTTTGTAGATAATAAGGTCGAGAAAAGTGACTTGGCGGTGCGAGATCTCAGTGTGAACTTCAGCGTAGGATGAATTTTATTAAGTGATTGCACTAGGTCAGCAGCATGCTTTTCATTTCCGTTAAAGATTATAAGAACATCGTCTCTATATCTCATGTATCTCACAATTGAGGGATTGTGAGGGAGGATTTTGTCTTGTTCGTATTTGAATAGGGTTATGTCACAAATCTCCGGACTGCATTCGCTGCCCATGGCCACGACAATTTTTTGTCAAAAAAACTTGCCATTGAATTCAACTGTGTTTCGACGCATAATGAGTTCAAGCAGACTTCGCGCGTGGTCTGTCGTGGACTTGGGTATTGCGTATAGTCCGTCCTGAGGCAAGCAAAGTGTGCAGAGAACTTTTGCGCTGTGGCTGCACCAAGGGATGTCGAGCTAATTGCAAGTGCATGACAGCTGCACTGACATGCACAGCCCTGTGTAAATATGGAGGCTCTTTTTCTTGCTAGTGTGACGGATTTCCAAGTTTGTTCTTTGGGTGTTTTTTTTGTTTTTGTTTTTTTGGGGGGGCTTTTTTGTTTGCTCAATTAAAACAGGTGAGCAATATTGTGATATCCACTATGTGCAGAGTAGCCAATTAGTCTTTATTCAAGCCTTTGATCTTAAAAATCACCATGTGTCACCAGAATAAAGGCTTCATGCCGTTGAGTGCTTTAGATATGGAATTTATGGCCATTGAAGACCACCATTTTGAAGAATAAGGACGCCATTTTCAAAATGGCGGGCATAATCGTCTGACACAGTCAATAATGCATTTGTTGAACTGTTGGACACGGAAAACATATAGCCACTGGAATGAAGATTCTAGGCCTCTTACATGTACTTTCCGAGTTATATAGTTTTATATCAGAAATGGCGGCCATTTTGGAAAATGAGGACGCCATTTTGAAAATGGCGGACCCAATCGTCTGACACACTCAATAATGCATTTTTTGAACTGTTGGACACGGAAAACATATACATAGCCACTGGAATGAAGATTCTAGGCCTCTTACTTTCCGAGTTATGTAGTTTTATATCAGAAATGGCGGCCATTTTGGAAAATGAGGACGCCATTTTGAAAATGGCGGACCCAATCGTCTGACACACTCAATGACTCAATAATGCTTTTTTTGAACTGGTGGACACGGAAAACATATACATAGCCACTGGAATGAAGATTCTAGGCCTCTTACTTTCCGAGTTATGTAGTTTTGTATCGGAAATGGCGGCCATTTTGGAAAATGGCCGCCAAGGCCACCACAGGCAAATTCAGAGATGGCACTATATCTAAAATTTCATGTTTTGGTATAAAATACATGTGTGCCAAGTTTCATGCTTTTACCACAAAGTGCACAACATTTCCTCTTATCCGCTGGACTAAGTGTTTTCAATTCAATAGAACATTTCAACTTATTTGTGTGCAACTGCAATTCATTTCAAGTGTGTGCAACTGCAAGTGTTGGTCATAGGGGTCGATCTGTGTATTTGCGTTTTCCTTCTTATTAACATGTTCGTCATGCCTGCGTAGTGTAAACACATTTTAATCTTAGATAAATTGTTATATGGGCCATTCCAAGGTTAGTAAAGTTTAATTTTTAGCAAGTTACAATATCTTATTTGACTCTTACATCTAAATGTGCGAGTTTCAAGTCCCAGTTATGTTACCATAAGTACATCCTACCTAGGTTTACTATACAGTAAAGAATACAAATATTTCAACACTGGAGTTGTGATGTTACTTTTAATATCGGTTAGTAGTGACGTTACAAACAAAGGACATTGATAAAAATGTAATGTCTCTGGTCGACCAGACAGGAATATTAAATATTAATGCAACGGACGGGGAATATTGCAAATTTGGTTTTGGGGTTGCGTAATTCATATCAATGATTATGTAGCCAATCTCTTGTTGAAACCCGACATATTAGCCGCACAGGCTATTTCAAGATACAGCTCGTCAAAGTTGAAATGGGGTAAAAAATCTGCAAACATCTATTTTTCGTTTTTTTGTTTTGTTATTCTTTATTATATGTATACTTTAACCCTCAGTTAGGCCTAAACAAAATCAACTTTATTGATGAGAAACTAAAGTACAAAAATCATGCATTTATTGAGGCAAACTGTGTCCTAAAAGTGGTAATGTTTCTTCAAAATACGGCTTCCCTTCTCTTTGAACGACCCCTCCAAATTAGGATGACTCGTATCATATAACATAAATAAGAAGGCAACAGTTAACATCAATATAACAAACATAAAAAAATAAAAAAATTGCACACACAAGAAAATTATACACACACATCAGCATGTATTCTTTTCGTACATTGCGGGGGACAATCCATAGGGTTTTACTTTTATGCTAAGGGAAATGTCCCTAAACTCAAACTCGGCACCCAATTCTAACTCTAGACCCCTTTACTGGAGACCAAATGCGCTATGGGGACACAAAAATGTCCCCACTACTAGGTCCGCTTTTTTAAAAACAATGATATAGAAACCATGATATTGTCCTCTATTGTTCAACGTCCCCTATTTCATTTTTTTTTTACCAAAAACTAGAAAAAGAGAAGAAAAAAAACCAAGTCAATGTGGACAAGATTTTATTGATTATAGGTTATTTCCTGGTCAGTTTAACATTTATATCACAAAATTTCCCTAAACGAGACTTTAATTTAATTAAGTTCTAAATTAAATTTTCAAAAGGTAACCAATAGATTTCATTTTAGGTGCAGTATTATTAAGGTGCAGTATTTTTTTAATTTGTAGCATTCGGATTCGTGCTATAATTTCGTCCCATTGGACGATCGGCGTAGAATCGAAAAAGCAAATTTGTTTTGTTTTAACACTTTTGTTATTTAATTTTGTTTCAAAGTAGACAGAACGAAATTGAACGACAACAGTGTCAAATTGAATTATCAATTCAACGCCTACTGCTACACAAGACAAATTTTACAAACTTGGGGGGAATTGGTATAACAATTTGAATTGTTGGAAAACCTGAGGCGAATCCTCCAGAATTATACTGAACTTTAAATAAAATCTAGTGGTGGCTTTTTAAAATTCAAATCGAGAATTGAGCTTGGTGATGTTTTGCGACGAAATTAAAGTATCAGTAATTTGTGTAATATTAAAATGAGCGGGATTATAACTTCTTGTACCAAACAACGACTATGGGGGTCGACCAGACAGGAAAAATAATTATTAACCCAATGGATAAGGAATATTGTAAATTTGTGTGACAGGATTTTTGTAATGTTTTATTATCTGGCTATTACTCCTGTGTTTAAACCTACATTTGTATTTCTTAATGCTATAAGTTCTTATTTTCTTACTTTTGACTCATGATAGATAGTACCCCTTTAAGTAAAGATCATGAATAATTCATTAGTTAGACCACTGACCACATGGGCACCCACTTCTTTGACTCTTGGCTTATCTAGCCACATCATCATTTTGATGCACGTGCAGTACAAGATCAGTCACACAGTTGGTTCCTCTCATGCAGTTTCGTATTTTGTTGGATCGCCAAAGTTCTCAACCTGAATATACAGTTTTTCCTATTGAAGATCTGGGGTGAGTTTATACTTTTGTTATTTTTGAGTACTATAAGAATTCTAGGTTTCAAGTGTATTACTTGAATTGGAAGATGTCTTAACAAGTTTATAGTAACGCTAGTCTCCATTTCTTTAGTTTGCCTAGTTCAATTATTCCAATGGTTTTCTAGATTATTGATTTGACCACAGTTGTTATTTTGTCCATACATATTACTTTCAGTCTTTTCAGAATGAAAGCAAGTTATATTGTTGTTTAGAAGATGAGATATATATTACTAGGATTATCAGCTGATTTGGTTTACAGTTTGGCCCTCTAAATCTAAGTTGATTATTGTTGATGCCATTTGCTTATGGATTTGTTTTGCCAGCATTAGTGATCTAGTCTGCAACTGTGCAGAGATCCTCTTTTTCTTGAGTATATTTTCCTCAGATAACTGGTATATGTATTTCGTTTAGTAATGGAATTGCGATGAGACTGTGAAACTTTATTTATCTGTAACATTTTGCTAGGGTTAGATTAGTCCCTTAGTGTTGTGTAATTATATCTATTTTATCAATTACAAGTTTTAGTTGTATCACTTAAAAGACCTGTATCGATGATATCGATATTGTGGTGCTAGTGCTGAGTAGCTGTATTGCTTATACATGCTGGACAAATAATTGATATGTTGTCACTGCACCATTGCCAGCCCTGGGTGGGCCAGCCACACATTCCAAGTTTCTGGTAGAGTGATTTACTCCCAGCAGGTGGTCTGCTTCTAGACTTGGCCACTGCTCATTATATATGTATTAGTCTTTCTTGCTACAGTGGGATATAGTGCTGTGGACAATGGAATGGTCAACCTTGAAGAGGTTGCTGGCTCAGGCACTAGTGTTTTTAACAAGTGGTTCAAGGAAATTAAAGTGTTTATTCTTTAGGCTTAGACTAGAGGCAAAGAAACTGTTATGACTTTAAGGAAACTTTATTATGTTTTTGTATTTTCCTTTTACATTTACTAGTCTTTGGTTTTGGAACTTGATTTAGATTAACTGAGTTATTATTCCGTAGAGCACTGGACATTTCTAATTCATTTATTTACTGTGATGTTTACTTATTATTGTTTTGTTTTTTCCTTTTTCTTTAATTAGCTACCTAATCCAACCCTTTTTGTTTAATATATATTCTAAGTGAATAAACGCGCCCAAAAAGAACATTTGCTGTCACATTTGGTTTTGGGGTTGCGTAATTTATATCAATGATTGTGTAGCCAATCGCTTGTTGATTTAGCTCAACTTTGAACACGAGATAAGACAGGACATGTTTATGACATAAAATCAAAAGTTATGACAATAGACACATTTTTAAGGGAATAGGCCTATAATCTTCAACAAAAATGGTTGCGTTTTTATGGGGGACACCGTGTATTGAGTCAGAAATGAAGCGACTATTAACATTAAAGTATGACGGTGATTTTATAAAATGCTACCCTGTAAAGACTGAACACAATGAGGACAATAGGAGTGAAAAGGTCTCCACAACAACACATGGCAAAAATAGCCCTCGGACAATTTTGTATTCGTGAACAAAGCGATGTCAAAACAAGAATACAATTTAAGAATGAGTGCATGACGCTGTGTTCTGTGCCATGGTTCCAATGTCCACACAGGTTCTATCGGTGAATATATTGGCGCTGGCGGGAGAACACAGATCGTTCTAGGGAGCTACCAGGACAATGAGGATCGCACCTGGAGCGTTTATACCACCAGCAACTGGAGGATTCGCCTCAGGTTTTCCAGCTTCGACACCGAGGCGTGCTGCGATTATCTGCGAATAGAGGACATATCCACCAGTCAGGAGTGGAGGTTTAGCGGGGCCTCCACTCCAGATGACGTGGTGTCGGAAGGAAACCAACTTCAACTATCTTTCACCTCGGATGGCAGCGTGACCAGTAGAGGGTTCAGTCTCTGGGCTAGCAGCATCCACAGACCAAGTATGTCAATGGGCCAAATACATGTGGAGGTAGCACCTCCATGATACAAAACACTAGCAATTACTTTTGCTTACATTTTCATACATAAAAAAATGAAAAAATTGTTAGCAAACAAAAGCTTTTAATTTTAGGTGTAAAATAGCAATTTCAATATCACAAAAATATCACACCGATGACGTACTGTTCATGTTTTAACATGTAAATGTCATAATAGATATCACATGGTTGTTTTAATATTCAGAAAGGGTGGTTGTTACTGATTCCAATAATCAATGTTTGTTTTGTGTGACTTGACCATCTAATGTGCACATTATGCAAATGAGCTGATTGGTCCCATATTGCCTGCACCTATACCCTATGGACAGTAGACAAAACAATGACTAGTATTTTTTACATATTCCTTAGGGCCTTTTTGAAACCGTTGCTTCGTCTTTCGCTTTGGCTTCGCCTCCGAATTCCGAATTACTGAGAAGCAAATAGAAATGGAAGAAAATTGAATTAGTCTAACTTTTGGGTTCACATCAATCGAGTGAATGTTTCTGAAGTACAACAGGCGTCAGAATGTGGCTGGAGATCTTGCAGTTGGGAGTCAAAAATCGCCTTAAGCCAAAGACGAAGACGAAGCCAGGGATTCGAAAAGCCCCATAATCTGTTTTATGGATACATTTACTTTACTGTCTAGCACCCCCAACATCAACGTCTCTTTCCCTGCGAGATTCCAGTGGAACCAGACTAGTGAGTGCTGTTTCAGTAGTCCAGGGCACGCCCTATACTTTAACGTGTGACGTGCAGGACACCAGCCCCGCTGCAACCATTCGCTGGTACCTTGACGCCACCCTGAGGGAAACTGCTGGCGCACCCAGCCTAGGGGAAGACAGCTTGGTGGACACCAGTGACGCTTGGACGTTTACGCCCAGCCAAGCCAATCACGGCCAAGAGGTGAAGTGCGTGGCCCGCAACACAGCGTCACTGGAACCGTTCCCGTACGTCACGGTCACACTTGACGTCATTGGTATGTTATTTTACGTAGGTGCGAAATACGGTACTGGCCCTCTGGAGACTTGAACACAATGGGGACAATGGGAGTGAAAAGGTTTCCAAATGGTAATTTCTATAGATGAATATAGGTCTCCATAGGCATTAGGAATTTCACGAATTAGATTTTTGGATTGTACTTAAATTACTCAAAAACTAGGGTTAGAATGTGGGTTAGGGTTATTGTTTGGGCTAGGGTACAATATAGGGTATAATTGGGTCGAAATTTCAACCCAGGAAAGTAATTGTGGTAACAATACATAGCTGGCTGGTGGCAGGAGTGGAGCACCAATTTACTTGCGTAGTTCCCGGCATCAACCCAGGCGCAGACTTCAACTGGACCCTTAGTTGCGATAATCGTAACCCACCATCCTCCCGACGGTCGAAGACCGGAGGGTTACGAGTCAACTAGTGTACCAAGTTGGCGGATTTGCAATTTCGACCATTTTTGCCAGACTAGTCACCAGATTTGCCGGATTTTAACCACTTTTAAAGATCATGACACACATTTTAAGAACACAGATTTGATCTGCAATGTGTAATGACTCCGCTCATAACACTCTAAACATCATTGAGAAAATATTTTTGGGGAAAAATGACAAAAACTTACCAGAGACTGAGCGAAATTCTCACCAAACGAGGTTTACGTTTATAACCCCGCACTTCAAAACCTAACAACAATCTCGACCAATCAGCGTAAACCAAGGCTTCGGCTGTACACCGCAAACCGGCTATTCCCGCTTGCGGACTCACTGCACGGGCTTCCCTCTCGGCGCTCATGCTGCGTTCCAATCGCGTCGTGTTTATCGTGTTCACGGGTTCACGAGTCGTATAGGCCGAGTTCGGGCGGTCTGTTCTTGACACGCGAACTCTGTTCTCGCGCTCGAACGGCGGGAACGCGACCCGTGAACATTGCACTCGAAACAAGAACACACACCACCTATCCATATGCAAGAACAAGTTACGCGTGTCAAGAACAGACCGCCCGAACTCGGCCATAATGGCGTATAATCGTCTGGTAACTCGTGTTCACCAGTGGTGAACTCGAGGTGGATTTTTTTCTCCATGTTCACGACTTCACGAATGAAATACTCGCGCATGCGTGTTGGTTCACGTACGAGTTCTTGCGCTATAAAGAATGTCCTTACCGCACGACTAACTCGACTGTGCGCGTGCGTCGGGTGGTGTGTAGCGTTTGGAATGCAACCTACTCGTGAACGTGGATAAATTCACGGTGAACACGATAAAAACGATGCGATTGGAACGCAGCATTAGTCTCACTGCTACATTCTATGGGCCTTTTCGAAACCGTTGCTTCGTCTTTGGCTTTGCCTCCGAAAAGGCCCATAGGATGTAGCAGTGAGACTGAGCTAGAGACTGGAGAGAAGCCCGTGCAGTGAGTCCGCAAGCGGGAATAGCCCATTGGCGGTGTAACTCCACCCAGTCTGTCTTTCCTTGGTTTACGCTGATTGGTCGAGATTGTTGATAGCTAGGTTTTGAAGTGCGGGGTTATAAATGTAAACCTCGTTTGGTGAGAATTTCGCTCAGTCTCTGGTAAGTTTTTGTCATTTTCCCCCCCAAATATTTTCTCAATGATGTTTAGAGTGTTATGAGCGGAGTCATTACACATTGCAGATCAAATCTGTGTTCTTAAAATGTGTGTCATATTCTTTAAAAGTGGTTAAAATCCGGCAAATCTGGTGACTAGTCTGGCAAAAATGGTCGAAATTGCAAATCCGCCAACTTGGTACACTAGTTGACTCGTAACCCTCCGGTCTTCGACCGTCGGGAGGATGGTGGGTTACGATTATCGCAACTACTGGACCCTTGGCGGCATGGTGATCACCGCTGACAACATTAACGATGTTTTGAATGGCTTGTAGTTTGACGTTTGGTTGCTGACTTGCGTCCGTCTTGTGGTTTGCTTGTTATTGACTTGTTATTGACTCGCCTCTGGAAAATCTTGGATGTTCTTTAGAAAAATCGGCCTTGTGCCAAGAGTGCAATGCTAATCGTTGAAAAAAGTTTTTTGTGTACTTCAGTTTTAAAATAAAATTGCTAATTTAAATATACATTTTTCCTTCTTTTTTAAGTTCCGCCCACGCAATCGTCCCTGACACTCTATGATGCTGAGGGAACCAGACTCGGCCCGACCGTAGATGTTGACCAAGGCACATCATATAACTTCACCTGCGTAGTAGAGGAAACCAGACCGGCCGCCACCATTCGATGGTTTCTCGGTGGTGCTTTGCAGAGGACGGTCAACCCTCCCTCTGACGTAGTAGACGATGAATTGGTGAATACTTCCAACAGTTGGGCCTTTGTTCCAAGCAGATTATTAAACGGTCAGCAGTTGAGGTGCGAGGCAGAGACACCTGAGTCTCGAGAGCCACTGCCATCTGTGGCCACTATTCTGAATGTTTACGGTATGTAATTTAACCAGTAATTCGCGCTAGTATTAATTGTACATTGACCTGGCCCAGGCGCGGGATTCTTTTTCACGAACCTTGATTCGAGGCGGGGTTCAGGCCGGCATCTTTGTGCCTTTTGGATATTTCAGGCCTCGCTAGCTACGGGAGGTTGCTGACAAATATTTTCAGCCTTGCTTGTGACGTGTTCATCCGTCATCCGTTTTGAATCCCAGAAACTAAATATTGCGTGTGAACACGCCACCGACGAGAACTGCATGGTTACAGAAGAGAAAGCAAACACACCAGTCTGGCTTCATTCATTTTTTTCTGGTAATAAAACAAAGGGATCGATCCCTTAAAAGCGCCCAAGGCACCAGCTCGAAAGCCTGAAGAAACCTGCAGAGAGAAGACAATGAGAAGAAGCTACAGTTTTAGAGGTGGGAGAAAAACCCCAGAAGAATATTCTGGAGGAAACCCACGGAATCAGGCAGGGACTGAAAACCAAATCCACATATTGGTCCAGGCGGGATTCGAAACCGGGTCACAGCGGTGGAAGGCGGGGTAAAAACCGCTTCGCCAACCCGAGTAACCACATTTGCTTGGCATTTAAGGAGCTACCTAGAACTAAAAGAAAGCCTGCATGGACTCCGGCCTTTAATCCCAAAGGGAAGAGAAATAGACCTTTGCGTTGCAGGTTTATCCTAGGGTGTTATCTGTTATGTTTAATGCATATAAAATGCACAGTTTTTAATCATGTTTTCTTTCCTGAGCAATGCAGTAACTGCCTTCTAACCCAGCTTACACTCTACTACTGGGTCAAGACTTACGTTGAATCTGACTTTATATTTGCTCTACCCATTTGGGGGTTAGAGATGACCGGACACTTTTCCGAACCACAAATGACATTGTCTAGGTCATTGTCACTAAGAACGGTGCCATTCTTTAGAAAGTTGAGTAATACAAAATCGTTTATTGTGGAGGCTGTTCTTTTTCGAATCTCATAGTTCTACCAATTGAAATATCTCTGTACAATTCGGACTGGAACAGCACCTACTCCAACGGGATGCTGTATCTGATTGCTGGAGTGGAACGTCAATTTACCTGTGAGGTACCGGGGATTGATCCAGCAGCATCTATGACTTGGACCCTGGGAAGTCGGGACATTGAATCGAATGTCACTTCAAGTGCCCTGGAGCCCCACGGACTGATGACTAGTAGCAGTACCGTCGTGGTGTTGCCAACTTGGAGCAACCAGGGAGAGTTACTGCAGTGCCTTGCTTCCAACAAACCTGGCCACCCGGGGTTAAACGTCAGCGTGGCCCTCGATGTCAAAGGTTAGTCTGAACATGAATCCATGTGTGTAATTGTTTAGCCAATTTAGTGGAATTCACTTATTTCCCATTGGTCCCAGTTACGAGAGGACAGCGTGAAGACATAAACAGTTTGAGAGGTTGGAGGGATACCCCAGGAGAATATTCTGGGAAAAACTACCAACGGAATCAGGTAGGGCCTGAAAAGTCAATCCACAGCTGCCCCAGGCTGAGGATTCCAACCCGGTCACTGCTGTAAAAGGCAAGGAAAGGACCACTTCGCCACCATTTACGGAACCGTGGTTCATCCAGGATCTATAGTTGAATCCAGGATCAATCTCTTTCCTATTCCTTAGATGTTCGTGTCGTGTGTCATTTTGTCATGTTTCTGGCTCTTATACCGCGAACTGCACACTTATTTTGTTACTGATTTCGTTATCACGTATTCTCTCCTAGTGCCTCCGCAGCAATCGTCTGTTTCTCTCCAGGACCTTGACGGGTTCCCATTAGGAACCTCGGTGGATGTCGATGAAGGAACCCTAGAAACTTTCACATGTGTGGTAAGGGGCACTAGACCAGCAGCAATGATCAGGTGGTTTCTGGACGGTGTCCTCAAGAGCACAGTCAGCCCTGCCGATGAGCGCATTAACAGGCTCGTTAATACTACAGGGACCTGGTCACTGACTACAGAAATAAAGCACCACCGACAAGGACTGACGTGCGAGGCGAGGAATGCAGGGTCATCGCGCCCATTCCCGTCAGTGACAGTTGTCTTGAATGTTAAAGGTATTACCTAAAGACATAGGAACCACATGACTGCCACTGTGTACCAAACCGTCGCCACATCAATTCCCCCTTAAATCCTCAATTTAAAAACGTGTAGTGTCTGTTTGATGATTTCTTACGCCAAGACGATACACAAACGCGTGTATTCCATAGGTCAATGCGCATGCATAGTTAGAAAGCCCCTGCTGGTACAACGTTTTATTTCACTCAGGTTACTTCATTATAATTGAAAGAGACATGTTCTATTTGATTTTGTTTTTAAACTCAGTCCTTCCAAAAGAGATTTCTTTGTTCGACTCCAGTGGAAACTACTCGTCTAATGACACTGCGTATCTGATCGAAGGAGTGGATCATCAGTTCACTTGCGTGGTGGCTGACATCAACCCGGGGGCGTCGATCACGTGGACTCTGGCCAATCAGGAGCTGGGAAGTAACAGCAGTGACGTCACGGGTACCAGCGGTTTTCTCACCAGTACCAGCTATGTGAGAATATCGCCAGCATGGGCTGATCATGATGAACAGGAATTGGTGTGCCGTGCTACCAATATAGAAGGTCATTTGGGCATCAGCACAGCTGTGGTGCTTGACATAAAGGGTATGAAATATTATATAGGCCTATTTAAAATCCTACCTCTTACATTTTCTTGCATTGCGTTGCATTCACACAGTCTTACTTACAAATTTGATAGAACAAATTACTAACTGAATGATTTTACTTCGTCCATGATTATACCAACCTATATTTTTATTTTCTTGCCATATAGTGCCACCTCGATCATCCTCTATCTCATTGTACAATGCCAGTGGGATCAGTCTAGTGACTACTTTTGTTGTTGAGCAGGGATCGCCGAGCAGTATTCGGTGTGAAGTACAGGGTACCAGACCAGCAGTGACCATTCAATGGTTCTTGAATGGCATCCTGCAAAGATCAGCTGATCCCCGTTACAGAGGGGAGACTGGATTGGTCAATACATCAGACACGTGGTCATTTACGCCCAGCAGAGCCAATCACGGCCAGGAGGTGAAGTGCGTGGCCAGCACGGCTGAGTCGCACCAACCTTTGCCATCATATACAATTAACTTGGAGGTCAATGGTGAGTCTAGTGCCCTCGTGTAGTTACAATTTATAGTCGGTGTCGGCCTAAGATATCATATTTTGCTGGAGATTTGAAACAATGACACAGAGGCTTTGAGTAAAAGTTCGGAACGAATGTTGCAACCTGACGCTGTTTGTTTATATTGCTCTTCATACTGTACTGATAAAGTATATCAAGTTCTCAGAGGTGCATTGTGTAAAATCTTTATGTCATGTGAATCAGAGAGATTGACAGTCCTCAATAATTGTATAGTAAACCACACTAGTCTGTGTATTTCTGGATCTACCAGATGTACTCTGGATTGTCGGTAAAGTGACAGTGAGCGAAAATGTACTGAACCTTGGTATAATGTAAAACATAACCGGTTCAAGGCCACTGTATGTAATTCTAAGGATCATTAAAACACAATGATGGCAAAAGCGGGGAAATGTGTTAGAAGTACAAAGCAACAATTGTCAACATGATTGTTGGTATAGCACTACACTCTAAAAATTGTTTGGGTAAAATTGATGCAGAATTGAAATCTGAATTTATTAGTTGGGTGGGAAGGAGGGGGTATCGTTCACCCTCGGAAATTAACAGACGGACATTAACATTAGACAGACGGACAACAAAACCAGGTTGGACAAAGTATATACATGTGAAGAATGGGATTATAAATTAAGACAAAAATACACAAAAGTACACATTGGGAACTGGTTATGCAGGGAGGGGGCATGGTTGGGAAAGCTAGATAGGGACTACACCTAGAGTAAATTATGATTCTATAAAATAAAAGTATATCCGGTAATAGTAATAGATGTCGTTAAAACTAGGGGAAAAACACAGCACGTGAAGTGAAATATTATAACTATCTGGTAAAAGTCGAGTTAAAAATCTGAATTGCCCATGGTTAAAAAGAGAATAATTAAACCTATTGGATTTTTTAATAGACTGAGTTGTTGTATTTTTCCAGATGGATTACAAATAATATATGGATTCAGAGGGTGAGTTGTAGCGGAAAGAATATCATATAATTTGTTGACAAGTTGGTACTCGGCAATTTGCTGAATATTCTCAACATCAGAACCAATTATCGTTACAGCTTGTTTGTCAATACGTCAACATTTTTTCCGATTGCACAATGTGAGTGAGTTTAACCATGGTTGAATCAAGGTATACAGCACAAAAACAAATCACATAGTCTGAATGGTACTCTGATAAAACAGTTTTAAAATCTGACAATCAAGCTGTTCCCTCTAGGGCCACCATATAAATTATCATTCGTTTTAGGTTTTCACCATAGAGCAAGGTGGTTTCACTCATAACAAATTTAAACACCATAGAGAAATCCATCTGCACCCGCAGTCACAAACAAACTCCGGGGCAGCCATGATTTGCTGTGTACATTTAAATGTACATGTACATGTACATGTCCATGTACAAGCAGAATGTTAAAAAGAGGAATGCACATATGCCCGAAGCTCACGATGCTTAAACGATGCTCTATATTTTCCACAGGTCCACCAGATCTCCCTCGGATTGTTGGAAACGCGACAATGAAGGAAGGCATCGCGATCACTTTAATGTGTTATGCTGACATGGGCTTTCCGGATGACTGGCTGCTGTATTGGTCATTCGGAGACACATTCGACATAGCCAACCTCACGACTGTACTGTCTGCTTCGGGCGATCGGTTCCTGTTCACTAGCGTCCTTAGCATCACACCGACGAGAGACGACAACAGGAAGATGATCACATGCACCGCACGGAAGGGCTCTCCAACCGTTCATCTTACTACAACATTTGGTCCCATCAATGTGCACTGTGAGTATAAGTTCATCAAAGATAACATGATCGTCAAGCCTTCCGCAAAAGCAAACGACCGTTAGAAATGAGGGCTGTCTTCCCGTTGTACGAACAGGGTGTCCCGGGAATAAAAGGGTATAGCCATATTTCCAGGTACGCCCAGTTCCGAGTACTTTCCAAGTACTTTGTTTACTTCCAAATATTGAGCTGTTTGTTGCGAACAAAGCAAGACAAACATTGACATGACAAACAACAAATTAAACCTTGAGACTTAATTGGGATGTTGAAAGATACATTACTTTTTTAATCAAAATTTTGGAACATAAGTACTAGGAATGTTCTCGGAAAAGTACTTGTCTTGAAAGTACCCCTTGGGCTGCCCAGTGAAAATTGTCCGTAGATCCGCCACTGTAGTCCACGATTGCAGGTGTTTACATACTAACAATGACCAAAACAAAAAGGGTGGGTTCCTTTTGCCCCATATCTGGCTCCATGTGGCTTTTTAGGGATAAAGCTTAGAAGTAGGATAACATAAAAGCTCAAGTTGTTTGTCTACATTTACCATTTAGTTTGTCCGAGAATGGTAGGCATCACCAACTGCCCACTCAAAGGCATACCAGACAGCGTAGTATCCTTCAACTGCATGTCGGAGAGCAGCAATCCAATAACAAACCTGACCTGGCTGCGAAACGGCAGACGACAGACCAACCCTGCTCGGCCAATAACCTCAGACGGAGACTTTGGTGGTCTCGTGACCAGGGAGGACTACAGAACAAGTGTGCTAACCAAAGAGGACAATGGAGCATTGTTCACTTGCTGCATGGGTAAAACGACAATCTGCCCCGCTGATGTATGTGACAGCTGTTTGCTCAATGTAGAATGTAAGTGAATATAGTGATGAGTTTGTTTTTGATTGAAATAGGGGACGTATAACAATAGAGGACAATAGGGTCCGCTATTTCGCCAAGGTTCCCGATTCCGACTCGTGTGCAAATCCTATGGCGATCATCCGAAAACGTTCGAGTACTGGGTGGTCCCAAAAAAACTATACCCAACTTTGGAGGTCATTTTCTCCTAGATGATAAAATATTTTAGTAATTTGGTTTGCATATTATTAAAGCATATATCGTTGAGCATTATTGGTGAAAATAGGAAAGATATTACATTAATATTTTTGGAGATATTCCTATTTTTAGCGAGTATGTGTAAAAATGGCTTTTCCACGGGAGCTGTCAATGCATCAACATGTTTGAATATGATATGACACAATAATGTAATGACGCGATAGTCCTTTGACAAATGTTTTTGCGAGAGCTTCTTTTATTTACACTAAAATGGATAAATAATACTTTTTAATAGATAGGCTTCTGGTTTTGTTCATTTCAGTTAGTTCAACAAATGATATAATTTCATGTATCTGGAACATCAATAGACAATTGTCATAATTTTTTGCACATAATATCGTCATTGCATAAGTTAAAGTCTGTTCCTGCGCAAATTCTTTGGCAGTCTAACCAAGTAAGAAAAATGTTTGTGAGATTGAAATCATGAATAAATATACCTTATATACAAACAATGTATGTAGAAGCCTATCTATTAAAAGAAGCTCTCGCAAAAACATCTGTCAAAGGACTATCGCGTCATTACATTATTGTGTCATATCATATTCAAACATGTTGATGCATTGACAGCTCCCGTGGAAAAGCCATTTTTACACATACTCGCTAAAAATAGGAATATCTCCAAAAATATTAATGTAATATCTTCCCTATTTTCACCAATAATGCTCAACGATATATGCTTTAATAATATGCAAACCAAATTACTAAAATATGTTATCATCTAGGAGAAAATGGCCTCCAAAGTTGGGTATAGTTTTTTTTGGACCACCCTGTACAAACAAAAGAGGGAAGACGGTCGGACAATGCCCCGTCCACGATTGACGGCATTTACCTACTTGTGTGTTCTTGTGTGTGGGTGAGTTTGTTTCTGCATTCAATAGAGGACAATAGGGTATACAGTTGACAAACGATTGAGATTCGTGCAAAAGGTCTTCCAAAAAAAACCAGAAACAAAAGAGGGACAACAAGGGGTATCATATTGAAGGTGTTTACACACTTTTGTTTTTATTAGGGGTACTTTGACCTCACGTAAAATCGCGCATGGAGGACAGTAGGGGTTAGGGACGGATTAAGGTCCTCGATTAGTTTGTTTTTTTACACAATTGGATGTGTGTTCATCAATTCTTCTAGCCGAAGTTGTATTTTTTTCTCAGATGAAGCAGTTTTACCATACAACGCCGGTGTAGCATGAATTTCATTGTGGCTGTTATTTAAATATTTCTTTCAGGCAAATCAATCATGACACTTGTCAACGTCCACACAACCCATACGGGCCTTGTCAATTCCAACATAGCCGAACAAGATCAATTCTTCTGCAACCTAGTTGATGTGACGTCATAACACAGATCCAGTGCACTGTTCTACATCGCGGGATACTTTAATTCCAAGCTGGGCGTACGTCCAAACCAAGAAACATTCATGGGTCGACACACACGAGGCATACGGAACACCAATGGCACAGCGTTGGCACACTTTCTTGATGCACACAGACTGTGACCGACAGACCAGTGAAGATCTACAATGTCATTGATTATATCGTTTGTCGCCAGCCGCAAACAGTCCTCCTGCGAGACTTGCGCTCTTACTTTGGCACCACTATAGACAGTGACCACCATGTTGTAGTTGCACGTATCGACGTATCAGCGGCTAGGGTCTGACAACACGGACTTGTGCCACTGACCGTTTTGCAGACCGAGAGATACGAGCACAGTATCGCATCAAAGTCAAGCAAAGTCTGACAGATGTCATCAGCAAGAAGCGCACAAACCAGCTGGAACGCTATATCGGAGGTCATCTGTAGTTCTGCAGTTGATACAATCTGTGTAGTTTCCAATACAACAATATGTAGCTAAACATCAAGAACTTTTTTGCCCGAATATGTTTATCTTTTCTTTAAAAACAGCGTGAACTCCTCCTTCAGATAGACAATACACCACCAGGTGAGGCAAAACAGAGACTCAAACGTGAGCGAAACATTATCCTTTATTCCATGCACAGACGCGCGCTCAACAATACATCTGCACGACTAGACGAACTTGCTGCAGAAGTTAAACAACTGCATGACGGTGCACAGATGTTCCGTGCGGTACCATTACTCTATCGCAAACCGTACACCTCTCCTGTGGTGTACGATGAACATTGACGCACCGCCAATGACTAAATGGAAACTGGCAAAATCTTTTCAGATTTCTTCGGCGACCAGTTCCGCGGAGATGTTGAAACAAGCATACCCCCTTTTGAAGGAGAGCGCTGCCCCTTGCTGAACCCATACATGTATATAGCCTAAAGAAGGGGAGTCATCCATGAACAAAATTAATAACAGCCGCTCATGCGGCTACAACTCTATGCCTGCTGAGCTGCTCAAATACGCTGCTGATTTGCTGGCACAACCTATAGCTGGCATCTTTAATCAGGCGTTAGAGGAGCAGCAACCACTCAGTATTGGACGCGGTGTCCTCATCCTACTACAGAAATCCTGAAAACCTTGAAGCTCTTTGTCCAGCCTCATACCTATCGTCCTACTGACAGCACTGCGCAAGACACTCTCTCTGGTGGTCCTCAACCGCATCTATGAGAAGTTGGACACGTTTCTTGCCCTGGGACAGAGCGCCTTCTGTCGAGGTCGTGGAACTGCAGACCTAGTGTGCGAATACCGTTGGCTGTGCTCCAAGACACAATGATATAAGCGGAGATTCTTGGACTTGATATGAGTTGCGCATTTGATACCATCAGAAGAGACCCGTTGATTCTCCAGACGTTTCTTGACGAGTCATTCGACTTCTTTTAATATACACATCACTAGAACCCCGCCTGTTTGACACTACAATCGGCACATCTCAGGAAGACAGCCTGTCTCCATTACTGTTCGTGATATACCTAGAACCAGCTCTCCGTAATCTTTGTGAAAAACTGCAGACGCAGAGCATTATAGACAGGAGTTCTCCCTCTTGATGTAGCATATATGCAGACAACGTAGACTTTGTGAGTATACAAGCAAGAATTTCTTGACACAGTGGAGCAGACCGCACCAGGAAGTCTGCTTCAATGGTTTCTAACCGTCAACCCCACGAAGAGCACACTACAGTGAATCGTCAGGTACACTGTGAAGGAGAAGAGTGGCATATGACAAAGAAGCTTTGCTCACTGTTAGGAAATGAAAACAATTCGCCCAACGTAAGCAGCTACCCAATATGTAGCATTCTGAAAACATTTTGGCTACGTTGTCACCACGTGAGTGAAGTACTTTGTCTGCGCATCTACAACGCATTTGTGCTCCATGTACAATATGGGTACCTGGGGCCACACACAAAAATAGAACGACCAACCCGACTCATTCCACCGAAGCCATTTACGGCAAATTATTGGCATACGGTGGCCGCACCGCATCTCCAATAAGGCACTTGATTGTCGCCGCAAGTGTGGTCCGATCAGCATCAGGACCCTTGAAGCACAGTGGCGACTCTTCGGCCATCCCCTGCGTCTACCAAGAGGCATAACTGCTCAAAAATTCATCAATGAGTACTTCGGTAGAGAATCAGGCATGGAGGAGGCCCTCGTACCACGTATACTACCAATCGTTCTTCGACAACGACCTGAAGACAGTGGACAAGCGCCTACACAACACCGCCAACTTGGAGCAGCTACGGCTTCTGACAAATGAGGAGTGGAGGGTGCTGACGAGGAAAATTGTCGAAAGCACAACAACAGAAGCGAAATCTAATCTCACTGGTAGTATTGCGCATGCCTATAAGTGGAAATAATGAGGAGAGTGACCGGTCATGCGCTAGATATCCTGTAATTATTCTGAAAAAATAGGATTTTATAAAGAAAATATTGCGATCGCCGGACGGCCATCGCGAAAAAAACAAAGATAACATAAGAATAACTGCTCGACGCCGGTTGAAAATGAACGCTGTTTTTCGTGCTTTTCTCGGCATCTATGATTGTAAAACTTTGGAAAGGTCAGTTAAACGATATTTACTACAAAATACAACCCCTCAAATCTACCTATTCATGATAATTCAAGCAATTACCAATGGTGTATCCTACCTTTAACCAATAATGGAAAAAATTGTCTTATTTACATGCGAGTCTAATTTTCATACAACACTAAGGGTGGTTAAGTAATATTATTTTTCTGTAATATCGTGCAGATCGGCCGTACTTCTCTCGGCCGACGGTAACCACGCCCACTCCTGTGAGGGAGGGTGATGATGCCATCCTGTCCTGCAGCGCAAACGCAAATCCCATGCCCGCTGACTTCATCACGTGGGAGAAGGTCGGGTCTCCAGACTCGTTCCCCTCCGCCTACAGCGATGGCACCAGCAACCTGACGCTGAGCAGCATTGGAAGGGAGCAGGCTGGGCCGTACAGATGCCGTGGCAACAACGGCGTCCCACCCGTGGTCTACTCAAATCCAGTCAACATTGCCGTCTACTGTAAGTCACCATTTTGTCTTTCAATTTTAACATTAAAGATTTAACTTCAGTATATATTTTTCAAACTGTTGTACATTGTGACCCACAAAAACGGACAAGCACACCTCCACCACCCAAAGCCAAAACTACCTATACCAATGGATGGAAGATCCTTCTAGACAAGCACACCTCCATCACCCAAAGCCAAAACTACCTATACCAATGGATGGAGAATCCTTCTAGACAAGCACACCTCCAACACCCAAAGCCAAAACTACCTATATCAATGGATGGAGAATCCTTCTAGACAAGCACACCTCCATCACCCAAAGCCCAAACTACCTATACCAATGGATGGACTAGAATCCTTCTAGACAAGCACATTAAGCTTTACCTTACATACGCACTGTGGACATTCCTTTGTCTTCGTGTAGTTAACAAACTTTGACTAAATACTCATTTTTCTCGCTTCCCCTAAAACAAATTTACTCTCAAATTTGGATTATGGGCCTCTCAGCTGTTCCTTCTATCTTTTCTATATATAACCCTAACCCGTTTTTCCTCTAGCGCTCTTTTTCGGAAACTGAAAAACAGATTGTGGACGTGTGCAAGTCCACAAACCGTAACCTCTTCCCGCATCGTGTGGACCTATATTGTTCGGAGGTCCACAGTGCGTATGCAAGACTAACTCACCTCCACCACCCAAAGCCAAAACTACCTATACCAATGGATGGAGAATCCTTCTAGACAAGCACACCTCCATCACCCAAAGCCAAAACTACCTATACCAATGGATGGAGAATCCTTCTAGACAAGCACACCCCCATCACCCAAAGCCAAAACTACCTATACCAATGGATGGAGAATCCTTTTAGACAAGCACACCTCCACCACCCAAAGCCAAAACTACCTATACCAATGGATGGAGAATCCTTCTAGACAAGCACACCTCCATCATCCAAAGCCAAAACTACCTATACCAATGGATGGAGAATCCTTCTAGACAAGCACACCCCCATCACCCAAAGCCAAAACTACCTATACCAATGGATGGAGAATCCTTTTAGACAAGCACACCTCCAACACCCAAAGCCAAAACTACCTATACCAATGGATGGAGAATCCTTCTAGACAAGCACACCTCCACCACCCAAAGCCAAAACTACCTATACCAATGGATGGAGAATCCTTCTAGACAAGCACACCTCCACCACCCAAAACCAAAACTACCTATACCAATGGATGGAGAATCCTTTTAGACAAGCACACCTCCACCACCCAAAGCCAAGACTATACCTATACCAATTTATGGAGAATCCTTCTAGAAGTAAAATGGGCAGGTAGTTTTAGCACTATAGGTCCTATTTTGTTAAGCGAAGTAAAAAGTCCTTTCACACCGAGAAATAACTAAACCGCGCCCGTGAATTTAACATGACACGGTTTAGTTATTTTTTTGGACCTCTGGCTGCTCTTCACAAAAAAGGGGCTAGAGCTAAAACTACTAGCCCAAATCAAGATATCTGGTGTCATTTTTCTACTAGAAAGATTGTCTATCCATTGGTATAGGTAGTTTTAGCCTAAAGGTAGTGGGCGTATCCTTGTCTGTTGAGGTATGCTTTTTTGGGGGGCACCCAGTACTGTTCAAATTTTGACATAAACTTTAACGTCATACAAATCACCATCCCCTTATAAAATCAGAGCCTTGAACAGTGTTTTTAGTATGTGATAGGTTCCAGTAACCTTCATATTACTCATCAGCCGTAAATCACGATTTTAAATACCACTTTTTGGTGTGACGAAACAATGAATGGGTCACCGTAGCCAGACCAAACAGAAGGACCATTTTTCTGTCTATTTAAACCTCTCTTCGATGTTTTTCCCCGCAAGATGAGGTAAACATCACCAATAAGGTAGACAGCTATGTTGGCGCAGTGGACGGCGAGGGCGCTGTTCTGCTTTGCACAGCAGTGGGCAATCCGCTGCCTTTAATCGTCTGGTACGACCCGAACAACGAAGTGATCAACGATGACACAGACCCAGGAAGAATCACTCAAGCCGTCACAGGCAACGGAGGAGATGATGTATATGGCTGGTCTGTTACGAGCACCATGGAAATCCAAAGAGTGACTGCGGAGGAAGACTATGGTCTCTACACGTGCTACAGCGGGAATGGTGTCGGGAGCGTGGACATGTTGAATATCTTTTTAAACGTTAAAGGTATGATATTATTAAAGACCTTCAAGAGCAAAAAATCGGCGTTCGTTTTCAACCAGCGTCGGGCAGTTGTCCTTGTTTTTTTCGCGATCGCCTTCCGGGGAAATTACACCCAAAGCTTTCAAGAGTTTACTCTTGTAGAATTTAACGAAAGACGTTTCTATATATATATATATATGTATGCACTTCTCTCCTGCATAGAAAACTAACTTTTACCAGGAATATAGTTACAGGTATAGTTCTACACAAGATAAACGAGTTATTGGCGTATAATTGTATTTTTGTAAATATTGTAACTTGTACACATATGTATCAAAAATCGGTTTAAACCTGTTTCTTCCGTTTCTGAGAAGAAAATGCGACACATCACCTAAAGCTATGAAAGAGTATCCTTACACTGGCCTAGGAGAAACTGTGCAGTAAACTATTTTGTATTCATAAATACCTGGAACAGTTTAGGCATTCCTATTGGCAGAGACCCCGTCACGTGGCCGGTATTAAACGGACGATAAAGACATCGCTGGAAGTGTTTAAACCCAGTTGGCAACAAAAGGTAAAACATTTTACCAATCAAACTTAGTTTAAAATAATCCTATGACTGTTTCCTAAAAAAGATGTCCATAACTTCATGGCTGAACAAAACTGCCCTTCTCAAAAGTCACAAAAGTTGATCAAATCTTCAGGTCAGTATCGCGTGTATCCACCACGCTTGTTAGTATAATGACCGCCTGGCACCGTCTTCTCATGGTGTTGATCAAGCTGGCGACACGCTGCTGTGTAATGGCATTCCACTGAACCTGCAGAAGATGGGATAGGTGAGCCAGGTTGCTGTTGGCGTTGATGTGAGGATATACAGATCGCTTCAGCTGGTCCCAGAGGTGCTCTAAGGGATTGAGGTCAGGCGAGCATGCCGGACACACCATTCGATTGATGACTTCACCAGCCAAGTATGCAGTAGCTACTCTCCCTCTGTGTGGTGGGGCATTGCCATCCATGTAAACAAATGCTCCACCGTGGGCTGCAGCAAGTGGTGCAACATGTGGACGCAGCACTTCGTCAACATATCGTTGAGCTGTCAGGTTGCCAGCAATCTGCACAAGTGGTGTTTTCCTGGTAAGGCTAATACCACCCCACACCATTACACTACCGCCACCATAGGCTGTAACTGGCTGAACACAGCACTCGGCATGTTGCTCTCCAACTCGACGCCACACACGTCTCCGGCCATCGATGTGACGCAGACAACTTCTCATCTCACCGTGAACAACCCATTGCTCCACTGCTGTCTGGTCCATCGAACATGAGCTGTGGCCCATAACATAAGCGCTTGTCTGTGTCGTAGTTCCATGGTGGCCTTCTTCACTAGACGTCGGGCACGAAGTCCAGCATTGTGCAAGCGCCATGTAATCGTCTGCGTCAAAACTCTCTGGCGGTTGGGTGGTCGAAGACCAGGCGGTCATTAACAGGCGTTGTGGATACACGCGATTCTGACCTGAAGATTTGATCAACTTTTGTGACTTTTGAGAAGGGCAGTTTTGTTCATTCATTTGAGCTCATTCAGCCATGAAGTTATGGACATCTTTTATTTTCCAACAACATTTAGAAAACAGTCATAGGATTATTTTTAACTAAGTTTGATTGGTAAAATGTTTTACCTGACGATGTTATGACGAACTGTTGAGAGGGGGAGTTACTTTTGTTGAGGTGTTTATATCTCGGCGTTGCGCGACTGGTTGCGCGTCATTCCGTATTTGGAGTGACGTCACATTTTCGATAAATATTTATTTTAATCAAAGAAGCCAAATTGTTGCCCCAAAAGTGGGTGGGTTATGAAGCTCAGTGAAATTTGGGGTAAAGAGAATAATTATGTTTAAACCCTTTTTTAAATGAGTTGTAATTTAAATCCATACAAGATCAATTAATAAATATAATCTTCTTGTCAAAGCCTGAAAAGTTGATGTAAAAATATTGTCTGCTTTCTCGGCGCTATTTTTGTTGTGACGTCATAATTTCTAGAGTTATTTACTTTTGTGAAAGAAGATAAATTGTTTTCCCCCAAAAAAAGGTGGGTTTCGGAGATCAGGAAATCTGGGATGAGAAAATAATTATACTTCAAACCATTTTTAAATAAATTGTAATTTAAAACCATTGAAAAAAAAGCAATAAATGCAAACCTCTTGACCGAGCCTGAAAAGTTCATGTTAAAATAGCGTACAGCTCTGGGAACGAGGTTGCCAATGCAGTGATGTCCATTTAGTCTGGTTCATAGTAAATACGCTTTATTGCATGTATTGTGTAGAGCGACAGAGGCGGAAACATGTTATTTGACAGTGGCCCATGAACATGGATAGGGGAAAACACACAGAATGGCGAAACACCGAAATTTACTTGCGACAATTTTCCGCGATTTTGTTTGCTTTTTAGCTGAATTTTACAAAAAGGTATTTATGAAGGGGAATAAATGTGTGTTCGGTCGGTATTAATCACTCTGTTTAATACCGCTTGGAGTCTGGGTGCTGATAATTACCCTCGCCTTCGGCTCGGGTAATTATCAGCACCCAGACTCCAAGCGGTATTAAACAGAGTGATTAAAACCTCTCGAACACACATTTATTCCCTTAGTATTGAACTGTGTACTGAAGTTGAATGTATTAGGGCGTTCTGGTTAATATTCGTACTGCATCTTTCTCTAAGTATGCACTAGGATGGTGAGCCTCATCGGGTGTCCGTACCAAATCATAGCAGGAGGCAGCGTTTCCTTGAGCTGTGTATCTGAGAGTACAAACCCAGCCACCAATCTGACTTGGCTGCGAGACAACGTTGAGCAAACCAGTCATGAACAGCCAATGATTACTGAGGGTGACTACGGTGGCCGAGTGACGACACTAGACTTAACGACGGGTGCACTCACCAGAACAGACGACAGGGTTGAATACAAGTGCTGCGCCGTACGACCATCGGTTTGTATCGCGAACATGTGCGACACGTGTTTACTGAATGTTGAGTGTAAGTTTAGTTTAAAACAATTTGTCACTTTTCAACTGAAATAGTTCTCCACTAATTAAAAAACCACGATCAGTTACGAATGCATCGGGATGCTTTTCGACGATGTCACACAAAGTTGTCCATTATCCTATGATAAAACAAATCCACTTATTGTGGCTTATAATATGTGACCGAATCCTTCGGAATGAGTCTATGGTTGACAAGAATTATTTGTTTACATGCAGTAGAAAGCACGTCATTTGCTCTTCATCTTGGTATATTTATTGGGTGGCATGGGTGTCTTGTGCGTAAAGCGCTCGCCTCAAACCAATGTGGCCTGGGTTCGATTCCCGGCCCAGACCATATGTGAGTAGAGTTGTGCGTTGGTTCTCTTCTGTGCCACGAGGTTTTTTTTCTGGGTCCTCCGGGTTTTTCTTTCTCTGGAAAAATAAACACCTTCGATCTCAGGCTGTGCTTCGTAGTCATATATGAGTCGATGTGGTCGGCTGCCATAGGTGCCTTTATGTGCCAGCGGCTTGACTACGTTGTAGCCGCGTCCTTCGCAATTCAGCATCCCAGCTGCGAGTAAGGATGATTAGCCTCCCCAATCATTATTATTATTATTATATCACTCAGCTAAAACACATACAGATGCTTTAATTTTTTTCTAGATTCTTGACCAACCCATATGGTTTTTTTTCTTAATTTGTTTAATTTATGTTTACTGTGATTTTGATGTTTTTAATATTGTAAATTATCATGCAGTTTGACCTCTGGGTTACAATGTGATAATGTGAATAAAATATACCAAATAAATACAAAGTATTAGGGCGAAAACGTTAATTGCTTCTATTGATTTCTATTGTGCATAATACCGTTAAAAGGCATTACTCAAAAGTAACTCTGGCGACTTGTGACTCATTTTGTTGTGTTGAGTCATGAATGTATAAATTCAATTTTTTATTTTTTTTTCTTAAATTTCTTTTTAACCTGAAGATCGTCCTTTCTTTTCGGAGCCGGTGGTTCTCACGGACGGGCCAGTCGAAGAGGGAGATGACGTCATCCTGTCTTGCAGTGCAGACGCTAATCCCATTCCACCTGACTTCATCACGTGGGATAGGGTTGGGTCTCCTGACGTCCTAACCTCAGTTTACACTGCTGGTACGAGTACTCTGACACTAAGGGGCATAACAAAGGAGCAGACTGGTTCATACAGGTGTCGTGGAAACAATGGTATACCACCTGTTGTCTTTTCAACACCAGTCGACGTCATTGTGCATTGTAAGTTGCATGGCATTGGAATTAGTTGTGTTAACATTCATTGTAATGATTTCAAAGTATCACAATGATCTGCTTTAAACCCGATTGTTGTACATTAAATGACTGAATCGCGACCCCTTTCTGGCGTTTTCACGGAGTAACGCAAAGCCCATAGCTTATACACACGGATAGCGTCACTTCGTGAAAACTCGATACGCCGTGCCATTTCTGGCGTTTTCACGAAGTAACACAAAGCCCATAGCTAATGCACACGGATAGCGTCACTTCGTGAAAACTCGTAAACGGTGTATCTGATTTGTGAGTTTTCACGAAGTGACGCTATCCGCGTGTATTAGCTATGGGCTTTGCGTTACTTCGTAAAAACGCCAGAAAGGGGTCGCGCGTATCACGTGACATTAGTGTTACTTCGTGGTGACGGTGACGAAATGTGGCAACATTGCCTAAAATACACTCTAAAAACTGTTTTTTCCTGCTTATGATCATTTTGCGTGTAAACTACACGCACTTGTCTTATTCCTAAACATCAATGTTCAATGGCTAAACACTATCCATCTTCATGCTAAACATGAAGGCATTTAGACATGTTTACATACTGATAGCAAGAAAGTCTTTAGAAAAGTATTGACTCGCTAATAAACACAGTTTTTTGCAGTGTATGTGCAGCCATCTTTTTGACATCACGTTACAAAGTTGGAGCGTTTTCGTAAAGTTTAGAATAAATGATTTGTTAAATTCTTGTTTCCCGGTTGGTGTTATTTTTTTCTTTCTTAAAGTTGGAGTTATTATAACAAACCCAGAAAACAACTACGCGGAAGCCAACATTGGGGAGAGAGTCGCTTTGGTCTGCACGGCGGAAGGCAACCCCTACCCGATGATGACATGGTTGGGTCCGATTGGCACCAGATTAACCAATCAGAGTCACCCTGGCAGGATGTCACTGGTGGAGACCATTTACAGTAGGGGTGGTGGCGTGGAGGGGTACACGGTGACGAGCACCTTGCAAATCAGTGCCGTGACTGGAGAAGTAGACTACGGTTATTACGTGTGCGGCTGCGGGAACGGAATTGGAATGGTGGACACCCTGACGATACTGCTGAATAGCAGAGGTGAACTTGAACTCTTGGGATAATTTTAAAGGTAGTATACATCATTTGCAAACAAAAAACAAACTACTGATTTATTATGAGATACCTTACTTGACTGTAAGTGAATACCAGTCTCAAGCATCCTTTGAAATTTCGGCACCTGGTGTTTTGTGGTTTTCAAGAAAAAGTGCAATTGTGTATCAATTTTAAATAATTGCCGACCGACAATCGTTGGAAAAAACCCTGGTAACACTGCCCCCAGTTTCTTGAATTCGTCTGAAGGAAGTCAAGGATCCAGACTGCAAGAACAGCACTTTTTGTCTTAGTTTTTCTAGCTTCTGTGCATGACCACAAAACTTTTAACAGGTCATCGTCACAATATTTACTATAAAATATGAATCCTCATTCATTTTCGAAAATTACTGCAAACGCAAATGGTGTATATACTACCTCTTGGGAAAATACGAGTGGCTCAACTACAAGCGATAGATACGAGAGGTGATTGATAAGTATTTGTAGTCCATTGTAGAAGGAATCAGTTTTAGAAACGGTTATTTTGTAGAGCATACAGATCCTATCTGTGTAAAAGCCGTCATTGGCCCCAGGAAGTGGTTATCTGGGGTAAAATGGCGACCACCGAGCTCCTTCTTTAACCATTTCGCGCCGGGATTATTTTTAACGAAACTTTATCTGAGGCGGGTTCAGGCCGATGGTACCGGAAAGCACACCCACGCATTCCGGCCATGCTCGCTGCTGACAGACATTTCTGGCCTTGCCGTGTTTATTCGTCATCCGTTTTGAATCTGGGGAAACTTTGCGTGTATATACGTCCTCCGGCTCAGACTGGTTAAAAGGGGTAATCTACCTTTTGGAGCTAACCAAAAAGTAACCAAATACTGTTGAAAAGCTTACTTGTTGTAAAGATATTAATTATTCTAAACTCCCTGTGAAATTATTTCGTATGGCATGCTAAATAAGAAAAAAATAACAATTTGTCTCAGAGACACACTTTTGGAAGTTACAAATTTTGAAAATGGTGCGCGCAAGTGTTCAAACGACGCGCGTCACACACGTTGGCGCCCCTATTTGTCAGTTCAGTGGGTAACATGCGAGTAGTTGCAATCCGCTGGCTGAGAACGCACCCTTAACACAGATTGTGGTCGCAATTCAAATTGTAAGCTGGCTAGTTGTTTGTCAAACACCTTTCTTTATATTTTAAGCACTTTTGCTGCTTCAAACAATACAAAATCCACAACTTACAAACGGTATTTTGTCCTTTTAACTTCAGGAAGCTAAAGTAAAATGGGGTAACTTTGGTACCCAGGGGTATGTACATAATGTACATTCCAATCATGTTTATTTTTGGTTTTACTTGTATTTCGGTTTTATTATTTTATAATTTTCTTTTTTTTATAAAGAAAGAGTTCAAAAATAATCTCAAACTGGATTTTATGCAATATTTTATAAATTAAAAAAAAATTACCCCTAAAACGATCTGACCAAATTAATGTTGCCCCCAAAACTGCCAAAGTTACCTCATTTTACGGTAGTAGTCAGAGAGTGCTAAATCAGGAGAATAGGGCGGATTTACTCCTATAACTGTACCAGGAGATCAGCATAGCAGGCCCTGGTGATAGTGTGATCCTTTCCGTGTAATTACTCAACAAGTTAAACTCCACGGAGTAAAACTGTGTATAGCGCCTTCTCTTTTAGGCCATAAACTTATCAATGATCCCTCGTAACTAAAATGATGAGGTCAACTTGACATCATTTGCAATACTGTCATCTTGTAGAGTCTTTAAACTCAGCAGTACTAGAGTGTTAGTATTTGTATTATTATTTGTGGAGTGCCGTGGCCTCATCATCTGTAGGTAAAGTCGCAGGTTGTGGGTTCGAGTCCGGCCTGGGATTATGGTACGTGTGCCCATAGGCAAGGCACTTTGTCACTAATTGCTTCTCTCCATACTTGTGAGTGTACAGATGGTTATAGTGGGATCGATTTAGCTGCTTTGCGCCAAAATGGCAGCATCAACCTGTATATTCTCCCCAGGGAGTTGAGATGGCATTTGAAATGTTTCATTGGCCCAATGACCGGGGTAATAATGTGAAGCGCCTTAAGCACCTGTCTGGTGGATATGTGCGCTATATAAATACGCATTATTATTACTATTATTTAGTTATTATTATTAAGCATTGTTATTACAATTAATATTTACAATGAGCACCTTCGGGGGACATTTTAGCGTTATTTTTTGGGTAGTTGGGAGACATTGGAATTAGGGAGACATTTTAGTGTCTCCCTAATTCCACAGCTACCTTATACAAAAATATTTTGTAGATTTTTTATATTTTTGATGGATAGAGTAGGGTCCAAAATGCTTAAATATGAAATTTAGTAAAAAAAGCTCCAGGTAAAAACGGGTTAGGTTACAATAAAGAATGAAAATTTTTGTGTACGTCTCTATGGAGATGTCTCCCAAATGCCCCATTTTCATTATTATTATTATTATTATTACTTTGCTAGTTTGATTATTTGTAACACTCTTTTTCTTTCGTTTTCTTGCGATTTAAAGTTGAACCAGTCCCTCCAACAAATGTCTCCATCGACCAGGGTCGAGTCACTGCTAACTCTCTAACGGTTACCTGGATCCGTGGAAAGAAGACGGTAGGTCCAAAACAATGGATTATCGTCAATCACCGCAAACTAGACACCACCACCACCACGGGCTTCGACCCCGGCACACGAAGTGGGAGGCTCTACGATGTCAGCGAGTACACTGTGGTCGATCTTCTGCCTGACACTGGGTACGAGGTTGAGATCTACGCCGAGAACGTCAACGGTGTAACTGACAGTTTGAAAATAATTGGCAGGACTCTGCGTAAGTATAAATTAAATTGTTAGTGAACCCGTTTATAGAAAATTGTTTTTTAATTGTATTTCCCTAAAAATATAATTTTAAATTTTAAGAAAAAAAAACGATATTAAATTTATACATTTAAAATAAAATCAAAAAAATCACATTTTTTTGTTCACCTTGTACTTCACTCAGTAAAATCTTATTTAAGCACTGTAAGGAATGTCAGGACTATGTTTTTAAGAGAGATTTGTAGCGTCGTAGGTTAAAATGTTCCCAAATATTGGAAATATACGTGTTGGAGAAAAACAATCAGCCATTCATTTTTCCCCTGTTTTCCCACTATGCCCAGTTTCGTCTCAATTTGCCAGAAAGTGGACCCACAATCAAGTCATTTCTGGTAGACGCTGGTTATTACTCAGTTATGGTTTTGTTTTTAGTATAAACTACATTTAGTTTAAATAATATGTGCTTTTCAAATAAGGTGAGCTCGGTGATGCAACGCCGGAGTCCTTGGCTGAAATCACTACTGACGCCATAAGGGAAACCAGTACTACTCTGTGTAAGTTAATTGTATTTGGCAGAATATTATAGGTTTTCCCGGCTATTTTAGAATATTTATTATTCAAATTCACCAACTATCACATTCAATTTCGTCCGTGGACCAATTTCGTCCAAACCAATTTTACTTTTCAATTTTAAATTTTGGTCACTCTATTTAAACATTATCTCCGGAATATTTATCATAACAGGTTAATTTTCCCTTTAATAAATACTTAAGAAAAATGGTAAAAATGGTAAAAATTTCGTGACTTTTCTTTCGGCGATATTTCCAGTATTTTGTTTTCATGTTCAGGGGCCATATTTTAGCTTATGCAGGGTACCCCGTCTCTTAAATATGTGTAGTTATTATTACCCATACTTTGAGACCAGACTAGCTGACCACTGATGCCCACCGTGCATAGCAACGCGCTAGCGTTAACAGACGACACACGCATTGTGAAAAATGCCGCGCGTATAGATACAAACGTTCTACGCATACATTTATAGCGCGCAGTATCAAGATTTGACGAGTCCTTTTTTCAAGTTACCATAGGACTGTTGCATTCGGCCAATCATTGGCTTACATGATGTTTGATCAATGCTGGTTCGGGGGACATTTATTCGCTTCTACTTGAAAGCCGGGCAATTACTACAAAATAATTCCCTCCATGTGATCGAGTCTCGACCAATCAGAAGCCATCAACTCTCCTAGGTATTTATTAAATTCGTCTAAGCAACAACTTAGGAGAATTTTATCTGTAATGACAAATATTTTTGACCTGATGTTTAAAAGGAGTGACCAAACTGGACATTAAATGATAAATGACTATTTGGTTTGGTAAAAGTGTGTGAATTTTTGTCTGTGACGAAATTGAATGCGAGAGTTGGTGAATTTAGATAAAAAATGTTTAAAAATAGCCAGGAAAACGTATGAACCCCTTTATTGAATCTTAGGGTTGTTAATAATCTTAGTTTTTAATTTCTCTTCATAGTTGAAGTTGATAAGACAATGCCGGAGCTGAACGCTGAAACATCAGCCGCCAATGACCCCATGAGAACAAGCAAGTCTCTCAGTAAGTACCTGGAATGTAAAGGGTATAAGTTGACACTACAATGCCAGAGCTGAACGCTGAATCATCAGCTGCCAATGACGTCATGAGAACAAGCAAGTCTCTCAGTAAGTACCTGGAATGTAAAGGGTATAAGTTGACAATACAATGCCAGAGCTGAATGCTGAATCATCAGCCGCCAATGACGTCATAAGAACAAGCAAGTCTCTCAGTAAGTACCTGGAATGTAAAGGGTATAAGTTGACAATACAATGCCAGAGCTGAACGCTTAATCATCAGCCGCCAATGACGTCATGAGAACAAGCAAGTCTCTCAGTAAGTACCTGGAATGTAAAGGGTATAAGTTGACAATACAATGCCAGAGCTGAACGCTGAATCATCAGCCGCCAATGACGTCATGAGAACAAGCAAGTCTCTCGCTAAGTACCTGGAATGTAAAGGGTATAAGTTGACAATACAATGACAGAGCTGAACGCTGGAACATCAGCCGCCAATGACGTCATGAGAACAATCAAGTCTCTCAGTGAGAACCTGGAATGTAAAGGGTATAAGTTGACAATACAATGCCAGAGCTGAACGCTGAATCATCAGCCGCCAATGACGTCATGAGAACAAGCAAGTCTCTCAGTAAGTACCTGGAATGTAAAGGGTATAAGTTGATAAGACAATGCCAGAGCTGAATGCTGAATCATCAGCCGCCAATGACGTCATGAGAACAAGCAAGTCTCTCAGTAAGTACCTGGAATGTAAAGGGTATAAGTTGACAATACAATGCCAGAGCTGAACGCTTAATCATCAGCCGCCAATGACGTCATGAAAACAAGCAAGTCTCTCAGTAAGTACCTGGAATGTAAAGGGTATAAGTTGAAAATACAATGCCAGAGCTGAACGCTGAATCATCAGCCGCCAATGTCGTCATGAGAACAAGCAAGTCTCTCAGTAAGTACCTGGAATGTAAAGGGTATAAGTTGACAATACAATGCCAGAGCTGAACGCTGAAACATCAGCCGCCAATGACGTCATGAGAACAATCAAGTCTCTCAGTGAGAACCTGGAATGTTAAGGGTATAAGTTGACAATACAATGCCAGAGCTGAACGCTGAATCATCAGCCGCCAATGACGTCATGAGAACAAGCAAGTCTCTCAGTAAGTACCTGGAATGTAAAGGGTATAAGTTGACAATACAATGCCAGAGCTGAACGCTGAATCATCAGCCGCCAATGACGTCATGAGAACAAGCAAGTCTCTCAGTAAGTACCTGGAATGTAAAGGGTATAAGTTGATAAGACAATGCCAGAGCTGAATGCTGAATCATCAGCCGCCAATGACGTCATGAGAACAAGCAAGTCTCTCAGTAAGTACCTGGAATGTAAAGGGTATAAGTTGACAATACAATGCCAGAGCTGAACGCTTAATCATCAGCCGCCAATGACGTCATGAAAACAAGCAAGTCTCTCAGTAAGTACCTGGAATGTAAAGGGTATAAGTTGAAAATACAATGCCAGAGCTGAACGCTGAATCATCAGCCGCCAATGTCGTCATGAGAACAAGCAAGTCTCTCAGTAAGTACCTGGAATGTAAAGGGTATAAGTTGACAATACAATGCCAGAGCTGAACGCTGAAACATCAGCCGCCAATGACGTCATGAGAACAATCAAGTCTCTCAGTGAGAACCTGGAATGTTAAGGGTATAAGTTGACAATACAATGCCAGAGCTGAACGCTGAATCATCAGCCGCCAATGACGTCATGAGAACAAGCAAGTCTCTCAGTAAGTACCTGGAATGTAAAGGGTATAAGTTGACAATACAATGCCAGAGCTGAACGCTGAAACATCAGCCGCCAATGACGTCATGAGAACAAGCAAGTCTCTCAGTAAGTACCTGGAATGTAAAGGGTATAAGTTGACACTACAATGCCAGAGCTGAACGCTGAATCATCAGCCGCCAATGACGTTCATGAGAACAAGCAAGTCTCTCAGTAAATACCTGGAATGTAAAGGGTATAAGTTGACAATACAATGCCAGAGCTGAACGCTAAAACATCAGCCGCCAATGGCGTCATGAGAACAAGCAAGTCTCTCAGTAAGTACCTGGAATGTAAAGGGTATAAGTTGACAATACAATGCCAGAGCTGAACGCTGAAACATCAGCTGCCAATGAAGTCATCAGAACAAGCAAGTCTCTCAGTAAGTACCTGGAATTTAAAGGGTATAAATTGATATCTTTAAGGTTTTCCCGGCTATTTTAAAACTTTTTTTAATTCAAATTCACTATTACTTTAACATTGTCCGAAAAAACCCAAAATCACGCGCTTTTACCAAACCAATTTAGTTATATTTACCATTCAATTTCAAATTTGTGTAACTCTGTTTTTAAACATTGTCTCGAAAATATTCGTCCTGTTGCCAAAAGGCAGCATTCAGAGATAATTGTCTTATTTTAAACAATTTCAAACTTAAATGCTATATAAGTAAATTAGATGATATTCGATTTTGGAATGCTGTCTTTCGGCAATATCTTAGACAAATTTGATCTGTAATGATGAATATTCCTTAACCAGTTCGCGCCGGATGACATATATAAACGCAAACATTTCCCTAAATTCAAAACGGATGACGCATAAACACGCCAAGTTCAAGTTCGGAAATGTATGTCAGCAGCGCGCAAGGCCGAAAATGCGTGGGTGTGCTTCCCGGGACTATCAGCCTGAACCCGCTTCGGATCGAGTTTCGTTAAAAATAATCCCGCCCGTCGGCTCGGCGATGTTAAAATAATCCCGGCGCGAACTGGTTAAATAGAGTGACTGAAACTTGAAATTGAATGATAATTGTTTTGGTGAAAGCGTACCTGTATTTTTTAATGTGAGGGTTTGTGATTTGGAATGAAAAATGTTTTTAAAAAGCCGGGAAAAAGTATAATATTATACTAGAAACACTCACAAGGTTCGAAACATGTGCCTTCTTGCTTTTTATTAAACTCTTAGGGTCGTTAATGATTATAATTTATCTTTTAGATAAGGTTGACAGAACAACACCAGAGCTAAATAATGAATCACCAGCCGCCAATGAGGTCATGAGAACGAGCAAGTCTCCAAGTAAGTAGCTGGAATGTACAGGTTATCTTTTGGTATCTTTATAATAATATTTCCAAATCAGGCACACTGTTTTGCAATAGAGTCTTTGTGTGACTGTTGTCTTCTGCAAATTGTGGACACACATTTGATTTGTTGACAGGAGACATTTAAAGAGTAACTGAAATTCAAAACTTTAATATAGCGAAATATACGCTTTAATAACGCTGAATACTTAACAACTGCAAAAACTTCTTATTTGTTTAGGTTTGCTCATAAATCGTGACTCTAAAATGAAAAGCAATATGCTCCGTGCCCCGCCCACAAAAGATGACGTCACGGTAAGAATATAGCGTGGCTATACCAGGCTAAGCCTAGCCTTGAATACAAGGCTGCACTGTATCTGCAACGTGGGATCATCGTTTGTCATAACACCAAACGTGTACATAGCCTGCAATGCATTGTTATAGAGAACCAGCTGAGTATGTATAATAATGCATTGCGGGCTATGTACACCTTTAGTGTTGTGGAAAACGATTTAGTGTTGTGGAAAAAGCATAGCCTTGTATTCAAGGCTAGGCTTAGCCTGGTACAGCCACGCTCTATTCTTACCGTGACGTCATCTTTTATGGGCGGGGCACGGCGCATATTGCTTTTTATTTTAGGGTCACGATTAATGAACGAACATAAACAAATATGAAGTTTTTGCAGTTGTTAAGTGTTCAGCATTATTAAAACGTATATTTCGCCATATTAAAGTTTTAAATTCCAAGTACCCTTTAACCAGTTCGCGCCGGATGACGTATATAAATGCAAAAATTCCCCCAAATTCAAAACGGATGACGTATAAACACGCCAAGTTCAAGTTCGGAAATGTATGTCAGCAGCGCGCAAGGCCGGAAATGCGTGGGTGTGCTTATCAGCCTGAACACGCTTCGGATCAAGTTTCGTTAAAAATAATCCCGTCTGTCGGCTCGGCGATGTTAAAATAATCCCGACGCGAACTGGTTAAAGGTAGAATACAACATTTGCAGATATCAACAAATTTTACTACCAAATTATTAAGAAATATCTTAAGAAATATATTTATTTTAAAGTAAATATTGATTCTAGGCATCCAGCAAAATGATTGCGCTACATATCCTGTAATTGTTTTGAATTTAAGTTTTTTATAAAAACAATTCTTGCTATTTTCTCGGCATTATAATGATTGTAAAATTTTGGACAGTACAGTTAAACGATATTTACTATAAAAAACAACCCCCCAAATCTACCTATTCATGATAATTCAAGCAATTATCAATGTGTATCCTACCTTTAGGCCTGCTTTTTAAGAATCCTCGAAGTAATTATCTTTGTGTAGACGTTACTTTTTAACATCTGATAAACATTTTGATTTAACATCTGATAAACATGGACAAATTTTACTTCTTTTTATTTTGGTTATCTGGTTTACAAATAAATGAATACATAAACCACTGCCTTACTTTTTCTACTTTGAACAGGCAAGCCTGGAGCTCAAAGACGAGCAAATACGGGTACGTATGCATTTTAATCAACAAACAAATAAGCAAATATGATTGGTTTTAATTCATTAATATAAACAGTAGTATGAACTTACACTTGTACCCCACGCACTGTTGGAAGCACGAACAACGACCCCTCGAGGGAAGGCTACAATATGCAAATTAATTTGTACTGGTTATGGTACGCCGCCGTCAGGTTCAGGTATATTTAATTTGCACAGTATCAAAATAATATTTACAAAATCAACAAAAGAAAGTCAATACACCATAATTAACAAAATGAATTCAAAGTATTTGTGAGACTGCAGAGGAATCCATGAAAGCAAAATAGCGAGTTTGACCATCGACCAATGGTTCACTAGTGGTAGGTTTGTGATGTCACTAGCGCATGCACAATGAAGTTGCAGTGCCAACAACTCTAGTCGAACTGTAATCGAACTGTGGCGACAAAAACATCGTACTCGCACCGGAAAAACAATATTTTTAACGTGATATTTCCGTTTATCTACTGGGCTTTTTTGTGTTATTCTTTTGTAGAACGAGTTTTGGGTATTGCGACCTAAAAAACACGAGCTGTTTTGTTTTAGTCGTGATTCCAGCCGATAAATTGTGCATTGGTGCTGTGTGTATTTTATGTGACACACTTATTGTGTATCGTACATTGAATAAAAACAACAGGAAAAATGTATGCGTACTCCCTCATGTCCGATGTAAACAACCGTGTTTTTTTCGTCTTTTCCCGGGAACGGTAAGACATTGGGTTGTTTTCTTTAATAAACCATATGTTTGAAATAGGATAAAGTAAAACAATCAAAAACATGCAATTTTCAGAGATTTCAGGCCCTAGTAAACCTTTAAATATACATTTTTTTTAAATTGACACCGTCACAAGAATAGTTGAAAGTGTAGAATTGCTTCCAAGACCAATTAAAGTTGGTTAAATATTGATCAACTTTGTAATATCTGTTGTCTTTTAGTTGTTGTACATGACTATTCTGGGCTAGTGGCTGGCATAATAGTCGTGTCAATGGTTGCATTCATCTGTATTGCGATTATTGTTGCTGGGTTCGTGTACCACCGAAGATCAACTACCAACAACATGGGTGAGCTAACAGGACAACAAAATATGTTCCCGTCATTAAACTCAAAAACAAGACTAGCAAAACATTTTGTAAAGCAAGTCGCGGAGTGAAACAAAAATTAATTATTAAGGATGGCTGGAACTGTTTCATCTTAACTACAAAATGTGTTGGTTTTATTGACTCTTCTGGGTACACGTATACGATACTCCTAACGGCCTGTATTTATTCCTCAATCACTGGATTATACGCATGACTGCACAGAGGCCTTTGTCCAGCAGCTGCACTGCACAATGGACCCAAACATACACACGTCACACAGGCCGCGTGCCACGGCATAGCACAGCTGACAATCTCTCTACATCTACACTGAACAAAAATATAAACGCCCACAAAAATATAAACGCCCACAAAAATATAAACACCCTAAAAATATAAACACCCTAAAAATGGTTATTTGTCTTGATTTGTAAAAATAAATTGTGTCCATCTCTGCCAGTGAGGAATTGCTCAGTGATGCAGTAATTCCACCCACATCTATCAAGCTGTGGTCCATCAAAGACACCACTGGCGTTGCATTTACACTGCAGCATTATTCAGTGCAATATACGTTTGGGTCAACCAGGGGCCATATATTCATGAAACCTTAAAGCCTAGTTGGTTTACGTTGGTTTACGAGGCTGGCTAGCTGTGGTTTGCTTGAGTGACTCTGATCGTGCTCTATGATGTGCCGATGAGATACTGCAGCAAGACCAGCCTTGTACCGGCCGAGGATCATACCGGCCGTAAAAGGGCCAACCATTAATGGATGCCGGGCCTATAGTTTCATGATTACAATTTAGTTGTCAACGCCATAGTAGACTACTAGGCATTTTAGTGTCCTACTACAAGGCCTAGTTTCTTGAACATGGCCCCTGACCCTTATTTGACGATATCATCTGCTCATCAGCCCATAAGCATTACACCGTATTCCTCTTTTCATTTTGTTTTCAGAGATTCCCGATTGCCAGTCGAAGCTGTAAGTATTACCTTCGAAAGTATCATGATTTGAAATAAATAATACAAATCACCGCGAACAAAAATCATAATTTGATTTTCTCTGAGTTTGCTTATGATAAACTTTGAAGCAGAAGAAAAAAAAGATCAAGAACTATTTTTAACATATGAAGCAAGAAATGAGACAGAGTTAACCGGATTCGAACCACAGACTTTTCAACCCATAGCTTTTCTCTCTACCAGGAGAGTTGGTTGAGGACAGCCGTTTTTATACAGTTGTTCAATGTAGCTGCGTTGCGATTGCGACATTTACGCACAACCCAGCAGCTGCTGAAAAAAAAATATCGCGGAACGCTACATATGTACACGGGCTAGTATTAAGTGTCTTCCATAAAAAATGACGCACGTGACGTAGGCAACAAGAGGGCGCTCTTTAACAGGACAAACGCCATCTTAAAAAAAGGGCACCTGATGAACCAACGGCTAAAAAACGCTATACTGAACGATCGATATACCAAAAAAAAACATGAGCATCCCATGTTGTTCGTTTTAGCTTATAGTGGCGTTCCATAATGAATGTTTGTGAGTGCGATGGTAAGAATAATTTCTTGAGGTGACAGAGTGGAATAGAACATTCCATCTCTCACCGAATGCAACTATTCTTTCTAATGCACAAACGTGAAAAAAATGTCATTGTTTTTATACAACGCCTAAATAAATCCTCACCATCTGATTGGTCAGAGCGCGACCAAGCAATGGAAGTTTTATTCGCCGTTGAATAGAACCATTTAATAATTGTTTTTGCGGTGCGGCAGCGTGCCGCGCGATGTAACAAATAACTCGATGCACAACATTCCACAAATCAGATGACGGGGATTTATTCAGGTGTCGTATAAAGTGATATATATATATTGATAATATGCGATATAATTCTTGTCTTTTTAACAGCACGTGTCATTCCATAAAGTACGACGAGGAAAGTGATGTCATGTTTGAAAAGGCAGAAACCGTAGGTAAGGTATTTGTTAAATCATTGCTCTATCAGTATCGTGGAAAGGCGTTGTAGATGTACAAGTTATTTTACTGGTATCAAACGAGAACAATAATGCTCATGGTGATTTTTAGCCTTGTGCAAGACGTTCGTCGTTGGCTGCGCGTGTATTTTGTTTTCCAGACGAATGAGGGCACTTTATAGCATAAATGGGCGTATTTACGCCACAGTGAGATTGGAAAACACTTGGGTTCTCAGATCCTTACTTTCCCTTAAATTAAACTCACTCCAACAATAAACTTAGAAACCAAAAAATGTGCAGAGACCAAATTTGAAGACCAGTCGAACGATCTATAACCTAACTCATTATCCACTATAAAGCTACTGTGAAAGGTCGACAGAAGCTGTTTTTCAAAGTTTTTCAAAAAAGCTGTTTTTCAAAAACCTCAATTTCTCTTTGTTTTTTAGTGGTTTTAGAAGAGACTTACTCTTTTGGAGAGTGTTTTTTTTTCACTGAAAATTAACATCGCTTTTTGTTTAGATGCTCAGTTTTAAATGCACGCATAATATCATTGGGCCTATCATTTCACTTTGTTGCAGACATTCCACTACAAGTTCTGACCTCTGACCCCGGAGAGACAACTCGTGTACACGAACCTTACAGCAACTAAACAATATGTGACCCACTCTGCAAAAATGAGTCGTCTGTGTACAGTTGGTCAAAAAGAGCAGGAAATAAGCTTTCATTTTACATATGGCCCAACTCTGTAGTGTAATGCATTGGTTTTTTACGATTGTTTGACATTTGCTTTTTCTCAGTTATATTAAAAATGTTTTTAAACAGAAATGAAGATTTTTAATTCTAGTGCTTTATTAGATGCTATGGTTAGAGGATGACAACAAACGTGATTAAATCTACTTTAGGGATCAAAACAACCTTTTCAAACGATCAGTTCTGAAAAGGTAGGTGTCGAGCAAACCAAACAATTTTAAAACACAAATATTATTGGTTGAAAAAAAAATCAATTCTGAGCCAATGTGCAGTCTTTTACGTGAAAATGTATTATGCGACATCAGACTCATTTTTGCAGAGTGGGTCACATTATGTTTCCAGGCTGTGTGGCGCACGTGGTCATAGTAGTCAACTATGTTGTAGGCCCCATTCTTGACTATGTGGGTTATAAGTAAAATCGAGTGTACATTTTCAGCCGCCTGATCAGAGTACTTTCCGAGTACTTTCCGAGCTCTTCCCGAGCACTTTCCAAATAACAGCAAATAAAACACGCATATTATTTTGTGTTTAGCCCCTCATTAAAAATGTACAATAATTTTGTGGTGAGTTTTAAAAATAATAAAAATTCTTTTAGCTTTTAACTGTGTGTTGTAAAGTATAGATTTGAGTTAAATTCTACTATACAGTTGCGAGATAATTTTTATTATAAACTTATTTTATTTTACTGTAATGTTTGAAGGATTATTTGTTCATGTAGTGCAGAGGAAACATGCTGTAATATCACCGTTCTGTTAGCTTTTATTACCGTGTGTTATTATTATGGGGAGTATCGAATTAGGTAAAACAAATGACTACAGTTACGAGATGATCTTTATTATAAACTTATTTTATTTTACTGCAATGTTTGAAGGATTATTTGATAATATAATGCTGTGGAAATCACATTGTAATATTCAGTCATCTATTGGCTGTACAATTAAATCAATTGCAAAATTGTAGTGTTTGCCAGCAAACTTGAACCCTTGATCCTGATTACGGAATTGTGTGCACAAGAGTGTATAATCGTGTATTGTTCGGGCATATCGTCGCATTTTTACTGTGCGTCAAGTATTTAATATATAAAGGTACACTCGTTATCCCGCTCACGGTATTAGTGAATCTTACGAAAATAAAGACAAATCTAACGACTGTCTGGCTGGCATGCATGCTCGTTGGCTGGCATGCATGCTCGTTGGCTGGCATGCATGCTCGTTGGCTGGCATGCATGCTCGTTGGCTGGCATGCATGCTCGTTGGCTGGCATGCATGCTCGTTGGCTGGCATGCATGCTCGTTGGCTGGCATGCATGCTCGTTGGCTGGCATGCATGCTCGTTGGCTGGCTCAGGCTGGCTCAGGCTGGCTCAGGCTGGCTCAGGCTGGCTCAGGCTGGCTCAGGCTGGCTCAGGCTGGCTCAGGCTGGCTCAGGCTGGCTCAGGCTGGCTCAGGCTGGCTCAGGCTGGCTCAGGCTGGCTCAGGCTGGCTCAGGCTGGCTCAGGCTGGCTCAGGCTGGCTCAGGCTGGCTCAGGCTGGCTCAGGCTGGCTCAGGCTGGCTCAGGCTGGCTCAGGCTGGCTCAGGCTGGCTCAGGCTGGCTCAGGCTGGCTCAGGCTGGCTCAGGCTGGCTCAGGCTGGCTCAGGCTGGCTCAGGCTGGCTCAGGCTGGCTCAGGCTGGCTCAGGCTGGCTCAGGCTGGCTCAGGCTGGCTCAGGCTGGCTCAGGCTGGCTCAGGCTGGCTCAGGCTGGCTCAGGCTGGCTCAGGCTGGCTCAGGCTGGCTCAGGCTGGCTCAGGCTGGCTCAGGCTGGCTCAGGCTGGCTCAGGCTGGCTCAGGCTGGCTCAGGCTGGCTCAGGCTGCTCGTTTGCTTGCTTGCTTGCTTGCTTGCTGGCTGGCTAGTTACTTTGGAGTAATAACGCCTTTTAAAGGGATCGTATACGTTTGGTAATTACGGTACTCTAAAAATTAATGGCAATAAAAACTTACTTGGTAAGAAGTACAGCAGCTTTGGATAGTATAATGTATTTTTAGAAACTTTTCACTTCGAGGTATTGCGGTTATGGAAAAAGATATCACTTTTTATCCCTAAAAATCTGGATCTGAGAAGCGTTACTGCAGTGACGGTTCTCAGACTGTGTTTTCCAATGCAGATTATTCTTCCTGCGTGGACATAACCGCTCCAGATTTTCGGCAATATCTCAAAATCGCTACCACCTTTTAAAATGAAATTTTTACAGGTTAGTTTTATGGTATATATCTATAACTATATAAGATTGAAACAAACAGTGGATTCCAATTACCAAACGTATACGATCTCTTTAACATTATCACGCACAATATAATTTAATGGCACCAAGCCTTTTATACCCAGCACTATAATGAGACCGAGGGACTCCCCCCTTGGTCCCTCATACCTATACACTCTTTTACAGACTATTTTTAACTAACGCACCCCCCCCCCCCTAAAAACTGATACATAATTCCTGAGAAACCACAACATTCCGCAAGCACAATGGCCACCAAAAGTAGGGGGTTCCCTTCGTCTCATGTCTTGCTTCATGTCTTGCTTCATATCAACCCTTTCACCCAAGTAATATCTGTATATTATAAGAGGCCAATGTCTGTGATGTACTAAAATGAAGAGCAAATGAATCGAACCTGCGACCTCCAGTGGGGATCACCCAATGAGAATACGACTTGTTATCTTAATATAATACACAAATTAACAACAAGGGAAAATTACTCTGTAAATTTGCATAAACTTCAAGGTAAACAAAGAAATTGGCAAAGTGATAACGTGAGACTCAAACATGCGACCTCTGGAACGCCGGTTTGGTGTTCTGGAGGTCGCACTTTCGAGTCCCGCCTTGGCAATTTCTTTGTTCACTTTGAATATTTGAAATTAAATGGTAAATGATAAAGCGTGTGAATTTTTTTCCTGGACGAAAGTGAATGTGAGAGTTCGTGAATTTGAATAAAAATGTTTAAAATATCCGGGAAAACCTACATTTTTTAAAACAACATTAAGTAACAGTAATTTTGACATAACAAGTGCGCAGTACTATTCGAACTATTCACAAGATTCCCAAGTCGAAATGTCTTACCTTATGCAATGTTTAATTTGGAAATGGTAACACAATTGAACCGTTAAACTCGATTATCTCAAAAGGTGATTGTTGCTTGACTGGGATGCTAACGCCCTTTTCCTCGGCACGTGATGATATAGTTATACAGTGGTAATATATACTAAATGACTAAATTGCTTTGGTAGAAGCTTGTAAACCTTTTTCTCTGACGAAATTGAATGTGAGAGTTTATGAATTTGAATGAAAACATATTTGTTTAATGGCCGGGAAAACGTATACACGTATTGCATAGAGGGCTGTCAAAGTGTAGATTTAAAGAAAACGTGTAATAAGTTTTTTTGTTGCTTAAATCAATAAAGTATAATGTTGACAACAACATTGTTTGTGAGGTTGTGTTTATTTTCTGTGATAAATGGGGGATTTTTTTTTTGAAAATGTTTGGTCAAACCACTCTGCCGAAGAGAAGCCACATTAACATAAAACTTCGCGAGGGGTATGGCAACAATCGAGGCAGAGACTCGCCGCGCTGCGGGGGCCGCTACCCGGTCTAGACTGCGCTCATTGCCGCAACAAGTGTCCGTCTTTACATGGTTTTTCATTCTGAATCAGGGTAAATATATCATGCCGACTAGGTGTGTAGATGCTGGGTGTAGAAAAACTACTAAGGATGGAGTAAGCATAGAGAAAGGAAGCCTTCATTTTTAAGTTTAAGTGGTTTTTTTAGTATGATTTTAGTATAATTGTTTTCTTAGGTGAAAGTATGTGTGTACAACAGTAGGTCAAGTTCATTACTATCATGAGGGAAGCAAGAAACGGAAAGCTACTAAAGTAAGGGTCACGTGCTTTAATGGTCGGGAAAGTATAACAGACTTGTTTCCGGTCCGGAAGAACATATTGATATATAAAGCGTATTGAGCACCACAAGGGGCAGTCTTTTTGCAGCCTGCTATTACAGACAGCAGGATGGGATCGCTCTGTCAGTTTTACTTCATAGTGACGTGCCTGCTATGTGCCATTGAAGGTAACAGTGCCATTTATTTTGTCGTTTTTAAAGTTCTAAAGGGATAAGCATAAAGGCAATGGTCGCAAGTCGAGCTTCTGTTGAAAAGCTGTTTATTATTATGCTATTACTATTCCCGCCTAAATGTACGATGTAATACATTTGCCGCTGCAGTGACCAATCAGTTGCCCATGGAAACAAACTTGTTTGACTTTGTAACATGTAGTTTGTGGTACCAATTGTGAGACGACGGTGGACTTTTTTTAAAGGTTTCAATTCTTTAAAAACACCTATTTTTGTAAGTGCTACTTTAGGTTCAAATTGTAGGCCCATGTTTTAATTCCGCATGTTATTTACTCACTTGGCACGAACTGTACGTTCTATACATTTACAACTCCCAGACCATGTGGGCTGCACGGCAGTGTCTGCCCAACTTTCACAGGTACGATTTTCATTTCTTTTATTTTACAAAACAATGCAATTGTTGTTCACTGTAAACAGTAAACCCCCATTATGTTATCAGCACATGATTATAGATTGGTATGGTAATAGTTTTTGATAAAATGTTAGTGTCTAAGTGGCGATTTTTAAGGATGATTTAGGGAGCACTGAGTATAAATAACAAAATACACGAGGGTTTGTGCAGCCCATGTAATGTTTGTACCGATGACAGTAGTCCGAGTTACCGGACCCTACCGCTTTTTTACTATTTGGACATGATCTTGCGATCGCCAGATCATGTCTAAATGTTAAAAAAGCGATAACTAGGGTCCAGTAACTCGGACTAGTACAGCATGGGTTTGTTTATGGTGTAAATGGGAGACACAAGGAAATCATTATCCAGGGGAACAAAATAAATCCTTGATTGTATGTGACCGGACCATGTGCGGTATACGCGTGTATAGACAGTACCTTTGTGAATGTTCGGTATTCCTCTATGATCTGTGTATTTGTGGTTTCATTCTTATTTGTAAAACATGGTCGTCATGCCTGCGTAGTGTAAACACATTTTGTTTGTACTTTTCGGAAGACCTCCTATATTTTTTGTACACGAACGGCAATTGAGGACTAAATAAGTATATGACACTACATGTGTATTTGCTTTCAATTTTATTTTGTGTGTCCTAAACAGGTAAAGTAAAATTTCTTTAGGAACGTTTGGCATTAGAACGTACACTATGATATTGTCCTCTATTGTTCAACGTCCCCTATTCAAAAAAAAATTTACCAACCAAAAAAACAAAAAGACAATGTGGATATGAGTTACATTGATTATAGGTCATTTCCTGGTCATTTTAACATTTATGTTGCACAATTTCCCTAAAACAAAACTTTAATTTATCAAGTTCTAAATGTTTATTTCAAAAGGTTAACAATAAATTTCATTTAAGGTGTAGTATTTTTAGTATTTTTTTGGTTTTTATAGTCCGAGAGTCAAGCCAGGTTTATTCATAATTCTGAGTGCAAAAGGTTTGAAGCGACGGGTATTGTAGGAGTAACTGAGACAAAAATAGGTTTCCGAGTGATGCGTTAGGAGAAAGGGGTTGGGGGGGGGGGAGGAGCCTTACAGCCCCCAAAATTTGATTTAATCATAATCTTGAGTGCAAACTTAATTTCTTCATGAATCGAAAGTTTATCGTGTACTTAGTAGAAATTTTGCATACTTTAGAACAATAATAATTGGTGCCAAGTCCATTTAAGAAGGTCTTTAATTAGTGCTAATTACACGTTTAATCATAATTACAAGTGCAATGATAAAACAAGTGTCAATGTGTAGCTGACACCTTGCTGAAGCAAAATCTGCCACTTAAGAAAGTTTCAAGTGGTGCCATCTGCCATCCCTAATTAAGAAAGGGTCAAAGGTCATCAGAAATCAATAAACACCATTAGTCATAACGTTGAGTGCAACTTGCATTTATGTGTATACCAACAGTTTATCATAGACCTATCACTCATCACAAGCTTAAATAGTGCAAAGGCCAATTAAGGTCTTTAATTAGTGCTAATTACAGGTTTAATCATATTTACAAGTGCAAGGATAAAACCTGTGTCAATGTGTACCTTGTGGTGGACTGTGATAGAGCAAAATATGTCAACTAACAGGCCCGTACGCAGGGGGGGGTGCGACGGGTGCGTACGCACCCCCCTAAATTACCAAAAGGTCCACATTTTCCGGGGTGAATAATGGTATTTTGATGTAGAAATAACTGTACTGGCACACGAAAAAAATTGGTCCTATTTTTAGTCTCATTTTTAGTCCCATCAGTACAAATTCACCCCCAAATCACTAAAAGGTCCACATTTTCCGGGGTAAATAATGGTATTTTGATGTAGAAATAACGGTACTGGCACACAAACAATATTTGTTCTATTTTTGGTCCCATCAGTACAAATTCGCACCCCCCCCCCCATAAAAAATCCTGCGTACGGGCCTGACTAAGAAAAATATGATAAACTGTTGATATGTTGCACTCGACGTTATAACCATTGGTGTTTATTAAGACTTCTTATGACCATTGACCCTTTCTTAATTAGAATGGCACCACTTGTAACTTTCTTAAGTGGCGGATTATGCTCCAGCAAGGTGTCAGCTACACATTGACGACTGTTTTATCCTTCCATGATCCACTCAAAATTATGATTAAACGTGTAATTATAACTAATTAAAGACCTTCTTAATGGACTTAGCACCAATTATATTGTTCTTAAGTATGCAAATCTTATTTAGTACACGAGAAACTTTCGATCCATGAAGAATATAGGTTTACACTCAAGATTTTAATTACATCGAATTTTGGGGTGTCTGTCAGGAGCTCCGCCCTCCCAACACACCACTCGCCAAACTTAAGAAAACCTAAAACCTACATATCCCACGCTTCAAACAATAGTCTAGAGAGTGTTATGGGGGACTATAAAGGGAGGAGTCCCTCGGTCTCATATCCCAAAAATAGCCCTCGACATTCTGACAATTTTGTATTCGAGAACAAATAGCTATATCACTACAAGGATAAAATTTGATAAAGAGTGACGCTGTGTTTTGTGCCACAATTCCAATGTCTATGCAGGTTTGATCGGTCCATACAGGTATATTGGCGCTGGCGAGAGAACACAGATCTATTTAGGGAGGTACTCGAACCGATACTACATCACCTGGAATGTTTCAACCACCGACAGCTGGAGGATTCGCCTCAGGTTTGTCAGCTTCGACACCGAGGCGCCCTACGATTTCATGCGGATAGTGGACTTATCCACCAGTCAGGAGTGGAGGTTTAGCGGGTCCACCATTCCAGATGATGTGGTGTCGGAAGGAAGCCAACTTAAACTATTCTTCACCTCAGATGCCAGCTTGAACGGTGAAAGGTTCAATATCTGGGCTTTCAGCATCCCCAGACCAAGTATGTCAATGGGCCGAATGCATGTGGAGGTAGCACTTCTACTTACTTTTACTTACATTTTCATACATAAAAAAATAAAAATTGCTGGCAAGCAAAGTTTTAATTTTGAGCAAAAAAGTGTAAAAGCTTGTTTCTTGCAAGCAAATGCTTCCACTGATTAGCAATTTAATTTCAAAGTAAACAAAGAAATCGGCAAGGCAAGACTTGAACATGGGACCGGCGCTCTTCCTACTGAGCCATATCTTGTCCTATGTTCATGTTGGCAGTCTCCCAAATTGTCACTATCTTTGGCGCTCTCGAACAAAGGTAGTGACAATTTGGGAGACTGCCAATACATAGGGCAAGATAGCTCAGTTGGTAGAGCGCCGGTCCGGTATTCCGGAGGTCCCATGTTCAAGTCCTGCCTTAAACCAATTATTTTGACAGTTCTAGACAATAGAAACTTGGCTTGAACAAAGGTATTTTTGTTAAGGTGTCCATCTTTACATATGGGGTTTTCGAAACCTTTTGCTTTGTTTTCGGCTTTGGCTTCACCTCCTAATCCCGAATAGAAGCAAACTAATATATTTGAACTTTTGGGTTCACGTCAACGGATTGAATGTTTTTGAAGCACAAACAGACACCAGAATGTGGCTGGAGTTTCTGAAGTTGGGAGACTAAAATCACCCTAAGCCAAAGACGAAGCCAGGGATTCGAAAAGGCCTATAGCCGAACAAAAACATCAATACACATCAGTTAAAAAAGGCCGATCTTACAAAGCGGAACTTCTTTCTCATATATCAGGGTCGGCTGTGAAAGTATATGGATACATATTCAATCGTAAACTGCAAGTAATATGGGACGCATGGATATAAATATGTTCCACGTGGAATTATATTTTGTTTAAATCTAGGTGTGAAATATAACTTTAAAGGTAGGATACACCATTGACAATTGCTTGAATTATCATGAATGGGTGGATTTTGGGGGGTTGTATTTTATAGTAAATATCGTTTAACTGACCTGTTCAAAGTAAATTACGATCGTGGAAGCAAGAAAAACGGTGCTCGTTTTCAACCGGCGTCGGGCATTGGTTCTTATGTTGTTCTTTTTTTTTTCGCGATCGTCGTCCGGCGATGAATTTATTTTTATAAAATTAAATTTTCAGAACAATTATAGGATATCTAGCACAACCATTTTGCTGGATGCCTACAATCATTATTTACTTTCAGGTGTGAAAAGCGCTATATAAATCCAAGATAAAAAACTTTAAAAAAAAGTCTTGAAAACACTGTCCAATATTACTCCGTGCACATGCAGCTAATATGATAACTTTAGTGATAACGTCATGCTTTGCATGTAACTGTCATAATAGATATCACATGGTTGTAATCTAGAAAGGGTGATATTCCAATAATCATTGTTTGTTTTGTGTGACTTCTATCCATCTTTATGCACATTATGCACCTATACCAGATGGATAGTAGACAAAACAATGACTGGTATTTTTTTACATATTTCTTAATCTGTTTTATGGATACATTTACTTGACTGTCTAGCACCCCCAACATCAACGTCTCTTACCCTGCGAGATTCCAGTAGAACCAGACTAATGAGTGCTGTTTCAGTGGTCCAAGGCACGCCCTATACTTTTACGTGTGACGTGCAGGACACCAGCCCCGCTGCAACCATTCGCTGGTACCTTGACGGCGCCCTGAGGGAAACTGCTGACGCACCCAGCCTAGGGGAAGACAACTTGGTGAACACCAGTGACGCTTGGACGTTTACGCCCAGCCGAGCCAATCACGGCCAAGAAGTGAAGTGCGTGGCTAACAACACGGCGTCACTGGAACCGTTCCCGTACGTCAACGTCACACTTGACGTCATTGGTATGTTATTTTACGTAGTAGTCGACTGTGTTCACACAGCGTTTTAGCTAAAACAGTAAAAGTTAAAACGGTCGTTCACCACAGGTCAAATTAGAACACCGAGCGTTCAGACACCGTTTTAAGTATCGCGAGCTTTAACTTCTAAGTGTTTTATCTCTGTTCTTGGGTCACGTATATAACCCAGGTTAGACTCCTCCGTTGTATACAACGGTCGTAATGCAATAAAGAACTTTGTCCAACCTGGGCTATAGGTCACGTATAACTTCCGCTCGTTTACATATTTTGCGCTTTACGATTCGTGTGCACATCAAAACATTCTGTGCAGCCACATGCATACTTGCTTCCTAACACAGTGCGTAGTGCATGCATTCATCGCTTGGTTGCGCGCACAATAGCTAACCCTAAATGCATGATTTTCAACATGGCGCTGTCTCGAGAAATTCTTCTTAAAATAATTATCGCGATTCAGCAAATGATTGTTTCTAATGAAGAAGCTAACCGGCAGTCGATAGCCTCAAGGATAGTAGCTTTCTTGAGCATGATAAGAAGGCAAGTGGAGTGAAAAAACGATATCAGTTTGGCCCACACCACTAGCGAGGGCCTTCACTTCCACCCTCCACCCTCGACCGATTCGCACCACGCGAGAACTTTTTTCGATCCTTTTTCTAAGCCTTTCTCTGCAGTCGATGTCGTCAGAGCATTGGCCATGATGATGAACATAATTGGAAGTACATGTACAAGTACAGCTAATAATTGACGAAAATACACAGATAAACTAGTAGATATAACAAAACTAAAATTAGTGTAAAACCATGGAGGTAAAACGTTGCAATGGCGGCTAATAATGGCGTGGTTGTGCAGCGTGCGGCTAGCTACCCATTCGCTGGTAGTGCGCACATGTACGCATATCACTGTACTGGACCGGAGCACGTAAACAATTACCGCACTTGTTTACACCAAAAGCGCATCACAAGAACAGCTTACGCCACACCGGGTCAACTGTGGCGGCTAAAACAGGACGTTTTTTAGCTAAAATCGTTCACACACTGTGTTAAAAAGATAAAACGGTCAGTTTTAGCTAGACCCTCCCTCCCAGGTGTTTTAAATCACCGTTTTAGCTGCGAGATAAAACCGATTCTGTTAAAACTAAAACTGTTCAGACATCGTTTTAACTTAAACTTTTAATCAAATCGAGTTCAGCTAGTGTTTTAAGCGAATTTAAAACGGTGTGTGAACGCGCAAAATACGTTCTCGCGATCGGACATCCAGAAACCTTGCTTATCTTCCCATTGTTTATGTACTTGACGCGATAAGACATTTTGAGGTTTACTGCATGTTGCTATGAACGGCTAGCCCCTTAGAGACGTCGTGCCGATCACGATAATTATCAGATATACAAAATTGTCAGGGAGATTGTAGCTATAAGCTTGTATTCAAGGCTGCGCTGTATCTACAACGCACCTATATGATCACTGCAGGCTATACATAGCCCACACTATACTGTACGCGCCAGCCTCCTTATACCATTAGGAGCACAGCCTTGTTCAATTTTACCACTTCGGGGTAATGTGATGGTCCTTATGAGCTGCTTTTTTATTCACGTGATCCGATTGAAACGGGATTCACAAAGCAAACTAAAGAAAAGCACTAAAAAAGTGACATAATAATCAAGGCTGTGCTCCTAACAAAGCACGCTGGCTGGACTCGCACAAGGGAGCGGTGCGTGGCCGTCCTACCAGTACGGACTATTCTCGCGGTCGGCATGATGTCACGAAGGGGCGAGTCGTCCATAGCAAAATGCGTCAAACCTTAAATTGCATAAACAATAGGAAGATAAACGAGGTTCTCGGATGTCTGACCGCGATAATCGCCCGTACGTTGTCGAAGGTTTTACAAGGAGAATACATTCTTAGTGCTACATATAGGTGAAAGAAGGCCAGTCCTAAAGCCAATCAGAGCAGCCCATAAAATTTGTCCTAAGTATGACATAATCCCTACTTGTATATGCAACGAAACATCAGCCTATAATGTTTCGTAGAATCTGACCACGCCAACGCGCATTTGCATGCATACAGCGCGTCTAAATGTATAGGCCTACGTACATTTTGTATACAGTACATGGACGCGTTGTCAATTTTATTTGAAAGTATAGACTTCAGATTAGCGACTTAAAATTAGAAATCTCAGTGGCCTTCATGACTAGATTTCCCTATGGAATTGATTATAAAGGACTAATACTCAGATTGTATATGATTTAAAACAATGTTGGATTGATATGTTGAAAAAAATAGGAGAAAATGTTGGGAATTCTCACCTTTTTGACGACCCCTCAGTTCATTGGCTGATAGTTTGACCCCAAACGATCCATGGATGGCGATAATTATGCATATTAATTGGCGCGGAAGAACCACACAAATTCATTATCATTGGTCGTTTATAATTTGAAGTCGCTAAAGTGTGCTAATTAAGTTGTCGCTATATCACCGCTATGCTTTCAAACTTGCAAATTTAAAAAGCCGCTTACCGGTGACGTCACCAATCGTATTTTCTGGCCAATAGGAACGCGCTTGTGGGAGAGGGCGCTATACTTGTTCATTCACAAAACATCATTTGTAAAAGCTGTGTTGTAGAACCACGCAGCCTTGTTCCCTGGGCGTGCAGGCTATAGTGCTTGTGAATCTCGATGTGTATATTGTTTAGTGTACTGTGTAGCGTATATGTAGTAGTCCTGCAGATTACTACAATAATATTGCATTTAGTGATACAAGCACCAAAATTGGCACACATGGTCATTTTGGGTCACTTTATACAAAAACCCCGTTAGCCAAATTAAAATCCAAGATGGCCGCCATTTTTGAAGATGGCCGCCAATGAAGGCCAAATGTCACCGAAATGTTGATGTACGGATGGATAGAATGGCAATACAAGCACAAAACTTGGCATTTAACATCTGTTTGGTCTCCCTGTTGTTGGCATATCCAAAACAGTATATTAGGCACTTGAAAATTTAAGATGGCCGCCATTTTCCAAAATGGTCGCCACTGAATGGATAGTAGTAGTGATACCAGGGATCAAACAGTAATACAAGGACCAAAATGGGCATTTAATCTCCATTTGAATCCAATATTATGCTAAAATTGTCAACCACTTGGTAATTCAAGATGGCTACCATTTTTAAAGATGGCCGCCACAAGATGACTCAGCCTATATGTTACAAACAGTGACACATAAATCGTAACATATCTGGTACAAAGACATACAACACACTCTAAAAACAGATTGGTTGAAAATAACCAATATATTGGTCGATTTCAACCAATCCAGTTGGTATATATGTGGATAACCAAAATACAGGTAATGCGGGTAATGGTGAAAGGCTTGAATTGGTCATTACATTGGGAATTTGCGTAATAACAGTAAAATTATAGCAATTCCAGAAAAAATATTACTGTACAAATATTACTGTTATTACCCAGTTGAAACCGACATTTTAGCGAGTTATAACAGGGTAATGAGAGGTAATGGGTAACATTTTACCGAGTTAATAACATGGAAATGCCGGAAATGCCAGAAATGCCGGAAATGCTGGAAATTCCGGAAATGCCAGAAATATTGTTACATTCTCCTTGGTAATATTTGGTAAATAGGGTAATATCAGGGGGTAATATCAGGTGGTAATAACACGGCAATGCCAGGAATATTAGTTACATTCTCCCTGGTAATATTGGGTAAATAGGGTAATATCGGGTGACCTCAATTTACATGTTGACCCCAAGTGGGCGTGATAAACTTTAGTGAAACATTTTTGTCACTTTTTCTACATGAACGTTATGTTTTGCGTAATAGCGATACGTTTAGGGTGTTTTCGTAGAGATAATTGTGTAATATTTGTTTACTCCAAGTCTCAAAGAAACAAATTTGCCAAAAAGCCAACACACAAATAAATAACACAAAATTAGTTGCAAACTGTGATTATAGACGGCGGTGATATTGGGCACATATATAGCGTTTAAGTACATGCTAAGATTGTAGCAGTGGCAAGCTCAGAAGAGTCATTGATGTTTATATGTGTATATATTGTAGTATTGTTCCGGTAGTATCGTAATATTAGTATTAACCAATATAATTAACCAATTGGGTAATATCGGGTGGTAATAACAGTACAATGCCAGAAATATCGGTAACATTATCCCTGGTAATATCGGGTGATATCGGGTGGTAATTGCAATGCCAGAAATAACGTTAAATAACGATTACAATTAATATTGGGTATTAATATTAATAATAATAATAGGTAAAGGGTGAAATATCGGGTGGTTATAACAATGCAATGTCGGAAATAACAGTTACATTATCCCTGGTAATATCGGGTGGTAATAACAATGCAATGCCGGAAATATCGGTAACATTCTCCCTGGTAACAGTGGGTAAATGGGGTAATATCGGGTGGTAATAACAGGGAAATACTATTTCTCCGCTATATCGGGTAAAATGCCCAGTGGGTTGGTTGCAAGCTCAACCAATATAACTAGTTGGAGGATAACCAATATATTGGTTACGAATACCTTGGCTACAAGCTCAACCAGGACTGTTGAGATCGATTTGATCTATGCATGGGATGTTAAAACACAGACTGTAAGCATCAAAGGCACGCTAAGTATGCCTTCAAATGTTCAGTAACGCAAATACAAAATAAAGAGTTAATCTTGGAAAGCAATTACAACAGTAATGGTAAGAATCTCAAGTCAGGTCGCAATTCTTGTAACCATTTTCTTCTTTACTGACACCCGCTATTGTTATAAATTGGTATTGTACGTACGTGTTGGCCGCCATTTTGAAAAATTGCGGACATCTTTGATTTCCAGTGATTTATGATTTGTTAATTATAAATGACCAACGAGAGGTAAATTGCAGCTTTATTGTATGACCATTTGGTTTCTTTTGTAAAATAACCAATGTATGTCATTCAATGAAAGCAATCTTGGAAAACATGGCCGCCATCTTGAAAAAATGGCTGCCATCTTGAATGTTTAAGTTGTTTCTATTTTTGAAAATGATAAGGGGTACATTTGGTGGATAGTTGCAACTGTTGGTGCTTGTATGACCAATTAATCCAATGTAACATTAAGTGTTACCATTTAGTGGCGGCCATCTTGAAAAAAATGGCCGCCATATTGGATTTTAATTTGGCTAACGGGTTTTTTGTCTACAGTGACCCCAAAAGAGTAGTTATGCCAATTTTGGTGCTTGTATCATCAAATGCAATATTGTGGTGAAAAAAGTTATTAATCTGCAGGACTATAGGTACTACAGGTATTTGGACCCAATCTCCAACTAGTGCGCAGTGCGCGTATAAACTATGTTGTATTATACAACATCTGAATAAATCCCCGCCATCCGATTGGTGGATTGTCGATCACGTGCATTGAATTTTTAGACCTATCACACGACGCGAACCCGCACCGCCCAAAACGTTCTATCACATGGGTTCTATCAAACGGTGCGCGCACATTGATAAAACCAAAAAACGTCTCTATTATATTAGTGTTACCGGTACTACATGTTTCTTGCATTGATGTAAGCACCAGTTTACCAATCAGATAGTCACCAATCAGATGACGACAATTTATTCAGGCGTTGTATAAAACAAATAATGAATGTTTAACATTCGTGCGATGGAAAGAATAATTTCATTCGGTGACAGAATGTTTTATTCCAATTGGCTTCGCCTCATGGAATAAAACATATTTTTGTCCCGCCTAAAAAGTTTAAATCAATAATTTCGTTGTCCTCATATTATTACTGCGTACGTGTTTAAGGCCTAGCTAGCCTACACATGTGTATGTACGTAATTCACGTGTGCACGTGTGCACCTTGACCAAGGTAATGACGTCGCCATGCCGTTACTAAGGTGAGCGGGGCTTTGAGACTTTGGTGATAAAGCGCTATATAAGCACCGCACATTATTATTATTATTTCTCTTAATTTTTTGTTTCTCTTAATTTTTTTTTTATTAAAGAGATTTCCTTGTTCGACTCCAATGGAAACTACTCGTCTAATGACACTGCGTATCTGATCGAAGGAGTGGATCATCAGTTCACTTGCGTGGTGGCTGACATCAATCCGGGAGCGTCGATCACGTGGACTCTGGCCAATCAGGAGCTGGGAAGTAACAGCAGTGACGTCACGGGTACCAGCGGTTTTCTCACCAGTACTAGCTACGTGAGAATATCGCCAGCATGGGCTGATCATGATAAACAGGAATTGGTGTGCCATGCTACCAATATAGAAGGTCATTTGGGCCTCAGCACAGCTGTGATGCTCGACATAAAGGGTATGAAATACATAGGCCTTTTTATAACCAAGGCGCGAGATTATTTTTAACAAAACTCGATCCGAGGCGGGTTTAGGCCAATGGTACCGGGAAGCACACCCACGCATTTTCCGCCTGTTCGCTGCTGAGAGACATTTCCAGCCTTGCTCGTGACGTGTTTATGCGTCATCCGTTTTGAATCTGGGAAAAAGTTTGCGTGTATATTATACGTCCTCCGACGCGAACTGGTTAAAATCCTACCTGATATTACATTTTCTTGCATCGTCGCATTACACACAGTCTTACTCACACATTTGATTGAACAAATTACTAACTGAATGATTTTACTTCCTCCATGATTATACGAACCTTTATTTTTATTTTCTTGCCATATAGTGCCACCTCGATCATCCTCTATCTCATTGTACAATGCCAGTGGGACCAGTCTGGTGACTACTTTTGTTGTTGAGCAGGGATCGCCGAGCAGTATTCGGTGTGACGTACAGGATACCAGACCAGCAGTCATCATTCAATGGTTCTTGAATGGCATCCTGCAAAGATTAGCTGTTCCCCGTTACAGAGGGGAGACTGGATTGGTGAACACGTCAGACACGTGGTCATTTACGCCCAGCAGAGCCAATCACGGCCAGGAGGTGAAGTGCATGGCCAGCACGGCTGAGTCCCACCAACCTTTGCCATCAAATACATGTAACCTAGAGGTCAATGGTGAGTATATGAGTGATCTCGTGTAGTTACAATTTATATTATAGTGGGTGTTGGCGTAAACCATATTCTGCTGGAGACTTACAATGACAGGGAGGCTTTGAGTATTAAAGTCCAGAACAAATGTTGCAACTTGACGCTGTTTTTTTATTTTGCTCTTCATAGGCCTGTATACTGTATAATTAAGTACATGTATCATCTCAAAGAAGGTTAATCAGGCCAACAAATGTTGATAAGACATAAACCTGGGACTGAGAAACATTTCCAATTTTGTTAGGAAACACTTAGGAAATTGTCTCGACTTTCTACACACTATATTACGTTATTTTCTAAAGTTCTCAAAGGTGCATTGTGTAAAATCTTTATCAAGTCATGTGAATCAGAGAGATTGGCAGTCCTCAATAATTGTATAGCCCACACTGTCTGTGTATATTTCTGGATCTACCAGATGTACTCTGGATTGTCGGTAAAACAACAGTGAGCGGAAATGTACTGAACCTTGGTAGAACAAAGTGTAAAACACCCAGTTCAAGGCCACTGTATGTAATTCTTAGGATTGTTAAATCACAAGGATGGCAAAAGCGGGGAAATGTGCAGGTCATCATCAGAAGTACAAAGCTTTTCTGTACATAATTGTTGGTGTATACATACATGTAGCACTATACACTCTAAAATCGATTGGGTAAGATTGATGCAGGATCTAAATCTGTCATTTCATTTATTCGTTCATGCAAAACCATGTTACATGAACATTTCTTTCCCAGTGTACGTTTTAAAATACACATAACAAGATAAAACACCAGCCAGAATAAAATTACTATATCCACAAATAATATTCCTTTTAGGTAGGTAACTGTAGGTATTCAGAGCGATTACTGTAAGTATAAAAGGGAGTAGCACTTTGTGTTGGGGGAATGTCTGCGCTGAAAGATTTGAAATAGTTTATTTATAACCAGAGAACATGGGAGGACTGTTAAAACACAGCACATAAACGGTAAACCAGACATACATGGTAGGAAAAAGTGCACGGCTGGCCTATTGAAGCTTGGGCGGTGGTAATTGAAAATCGGCCGCATTATGTCTAATGTGGCCGTGTAAAACACGGCCTACAGGGCTGGCTAGCTAAGACCTTGGTGGTGGGGGGGGGGGATGGGGGGGGGGGGGGGGGGATGAGGGGGGGGGGGGGGGGGGGGTGAGGGGGGGGGGGATGAGGGGGGGGGTGAGGGGGGGGGGGGGGGGTGAGGGGGGGGGGTGAGGGGGGGACACGACAAGACAGACCAGGTCGGGCAAAGTACATACATGTGAAGAACAGGATTATAAAATTAGGACATTTGGAAAATACACTTAAGGCACGAACATAATTTCCACGTTTGTGTAGATGATCATGAATATTATGCAAAAAAGTTATAATATGTATGTTAATTGGAAGGAGTCCGACATATTGATTGTTTCCACAGACCTGTTCTGGGTTGAAAATTACATTTTAGATTCGAATGTCCTCGAAAATGCCACTTGACCAAGAAAAGTATAAATGTTTGACCGGAAAGAGGACATGTGGGCAAATTACGATTCAGATTCTAGGTCAATCTCGTCTAGGAGCTTTTGGAATGTACAATGGCAAAATGTTAAGAAGAAGAATGCACATATGCCCAAAGCTCACGTATAATTTATTTGATGCTCTATGTTTTCCACAGGTCCACCAGATCTTCCTCGGATTGTTGGAAACGCGACAATGACGGAAGGCATCGCGATCACTCTAACGTGTTATGCTGACATGGGCTTTCCGGATGACTGGCTGCTGTATTGGTCGTTCGGAGACACGATCGACATAGCCAACCTCACAACTGTATCGTCCGCTTCGGGCGATCGGTTCATGTTCACCAGCGTCCTTAGCATCACACCGACGAGAGACGACAACAGGAAGATGATCACATGCACCGCACGGAAGGGCTCTTCAACCGTTCATCTTACTACAACATTTGGTCCCATCAATGTGCACTGTGAGTATAAGTTCACCATTTTGGATTGAGCGGTAAGAAGCAGCTTCATCAAAAGTAAACCACCATTGGAAATATAGGCTGGCTTCCCGTTGTACGAACAGGGTGTCCCGTGAATAAAAGCATATCCATATTTTCAGGTACATGTACGTACAGTTTCGAGTACTTTTCGAGTACTTTCCGAGTAACTGAAATGATGAGGTCAACTTAGCATCATTTGCAACTCAGCAGTACTAGAGTGTTAGTATTTGTATTATTATTTGTGGAGTGCCGTGGCCTCGTCGTCAGTAGGTAAAGCCGCAGGTTGTGGGTTCGAGTCCGGCCTGAGATTATGGTACGTGTGCCCATAGGCAAGGCACTTTGTCACTCATTGCTTCTCTCTACCCAGGAGTAAATGAATACATGCGAGTGTATAGAGATGGTTACTGTGGTTGATTTAGCTGCTTTGCGCCGAAATGGCAGCATCAACCTGTATATTCTCCCCAGGGAGATGAGATGGAATTTATAATGTTTCATTGGCCCAATGACCGGGGTAATAATGTGAAGCGCCTTAAGCACATGGATATGCTCTATATAAATACGCATTATTATTATAATTTATTTAGTTGTAATTATTATAGGTTTTCTCGGCCAATTTCACAAAATGTTCATTCACTTCTGAAAATCGGGCATTCATTTTCGTCTGATTTTGAGAATCGCTCTGAACACGCGTTTTGTTTTCGCTACCAGAGTATTCGATTCCATTTTCGTTCAATCAAGTTACGTGAGTGTGCAGACGCTTTCGTTTATGTCCTGTCAAATTTGTTTAATAACTTGTCGGCGAATTCACGAAAACATCGTGACCACGAAGAACGGATTCTAAGGCCTTTCGCTGCTTGGGTCTAAAATCTTTGAGGGATAATTTATTCGCTGCAGAATTCAAACAACACGACAGATCTTTGGACGACAGACGATGCTGAATATATCGGCCATTTTGTCTTATGATCATGCTGCAAAGTAATTACATCTAATTTGATGATGTCGGGATTAACCGAGTTGTGATTGGACACTCCGCATCTATGTGTTTATTGGGAAAGAGCGTAATCATACATGCGGCTCACTTTTTTTTTATTATTAGAACGATTCTCGGTCACATGGGAAGGACATTAAATTAAAGGACGTGTAACGCTGGGTTATTTGGATATTTGGGAGTTTTTGCAAGAAAATAGCAAGGAGAAACCGGTTTATGCAGGCATACTTTAAGGAAAGATCAGTTTATTTGTTGTGTGTTTGTTTGATCAATTCTAGAGTTAGCTGCAGTGAATCAGAACTCATTTTATATGGGAAGGGAAGAGTGTTTATGGGAATTTTCACAAGTGAGAACTGTTTCTCATCGTTTTCGATATTTTTTTTGAAGATACTGAACCGGTTCTGCTGCGTGAGGTATCATAGGATTTTATGTTTGTGGCTGGTCTGCAGAGATAAATCTGTATATTGATGATTTGCTGGTACGTATGGTGGCCCTGGAGGGACTCTGCAGATCGTGAATATTCACGACAAATTTCACGACTTTCCCCAAAGTTGCGAATATTGACGTCAATATTGACGTCAATATTCACAATTTTCTCCAAAAGTCACGAATATCGACGTCAAATTTGACGTCGATATTCGCGTCAAATTTCACGACTTTCCCCAAAAGTAGCGAATATTGATGCAATATTCGCGACAAAATTCACGATTTGCTTCCAAAGTCGCGAATATTGACGTCAATATTTGCGACAAAATTCACGACTTTCTCCCAAAGTCGTGAATATTGACGTCACGACCGGACCTAAATTTTGACGCAAATTTTTTTCCAGCAAGCTAGATTTTGGCTAGTCTTGCTCCAAGGCCGAGTTTTTCATTTGTTCGGGGCGTTCTCTGGGAATCTGGTCCTTGATTCCTTCGAACTTGCGCAGGAAGTCCGGGGTGTCATGGATGTATGATGAAATCCTATGGACAATGGGTTTAAGAAAACTGTCAATAAACAGAGAGATGTGTTCCGTGGGTGAGCCATTACCCGAGACGATAGGCCTACCAGGGTTACCAGTCTTGTGAATCTTGGGGAGAAGATAAAACCTAGCAGTTCTACAGTCAGTTGGTGAAAGGAATTTGTGAGCTTTCTTTGACAGTTTGTCACGTGATCGCATGTCATCAAGCAACTGCTGTATCTCTCGAGAGAATGTACCTGTGGGATCAGAGTCAAGGCAGATATAGTTAGTACAGTTGTCCAACTGACGGTGGGCCTCATCGATGTACTGCTGACGATCCATGATGACCACGGCTGAGCCTTTATCAGCTGGCTCGATGATGATGTCAGTACGAGAACGCAAAGCAGCAAGTGCAAGGCGCTCTTCTCTGGGGAGGTTATCATGGGTCCTGTGGGGAAAGTTACCAGGGTTATAGTGACTTGGGTATTGACAACTTGAACGTATGTCTCAAGGGCTGGTACACGATTCTTGGGGGGTACCCATGCGCTCTTGACACGGAAGGGTTCTGGGTCACAATGGTCAGAATCAAGAAAAAACTCACGGAGACGGATCCTACGATAGTGTGGCGGGAACTCCCCGGGCCAACCTAAAGCTGTTAGGATAAGTCGGACACCTATTAAAGCGACGACAATTCTCCCAACCTAAGGCTCTTCCCTAGACGAGAGATCACTCAGAGCGACCTAAAAGGCTAAGGGTGCAGGTCCGTTTTGGAGGAAATATACCGCCGATTATGATGATTGCGATTACTCTCTGTTATTTACACTATCACCTGTAACAAAGACTCCTTGACAACTGGGTTGACGGTACAATGAACAATAAAGATGATTTATTCACAACAATCAAGAAATGCACAGTAATTGGAAATTAAGTGGGCTGTTTAAATACTAGGGTCCTCAGCAGCAATGCACAATAACTGCAGTGTTCAGAACGCAAGAGCCATCCAAAACATTACACAAGCCTAGTCAGCATTAAGCGCCTAGTCAGCATTACGTGCCTAGTCAGCATCAAGTGCCTAGTCAGCATCAAGTGCCTAGTCAGCATCAAGTGCCTAGTCAGCATTACATGCCCAAGTAAGCTGTGTACAACCAGTACAGCTTTGCACCTGCTACGCATTAACCATGCCAGCTTGCGTCAGCTATGTACAGCTAGCTATCTCAGCTTTGTACCACCAACACATTAACCATGCAGGCTTGCGTAAACAATGTACAGCTATACCGCTTTGTACCGATTCGCATAAGCATCGCACAAAACGCAGCACCAGTTACCTACGTCTTATCTGCCGTGCAGCTCTCGAACAACTAACCATGGATATTACGTGTCTACCACCCAGGTAAACACGCACACCATGTGAAACACATACATGTACTTAAGCATATGGGCTTTGTTACCCAATCGCGTGCAATCACGCAGCGAGTCACTGAGCAGTAAGCTCCGCCCAGCCAGCGCGCGCAACAACAGGTCATGTCTGCCCGTGGTTACAGTTCATTCATAAACTTTAGAATTACAATAACATAAACTGGCACTAAGTCCTTGCACTTTCCGTCACACAGGCCCGAGCATGGCAGAGGATGTCCCCATATACTCTAAAAGCCATAAAAACTAAATGGAAAGTGTCCATTCCTTAACTTTTCCTTTATAATTTTATATAAAAGTTAAGCTTATTAAATATTCACAGAATTTGGGCTCGATTTCAAGAACCCTAAAATTCAGCTCATTAAATATTCACAAGATTTTATACAGGATTTTACACTGGGTTTTGCTCCAAAATTATACAGGAATCACACACGTAATGAAACTTTGCACTAATTTTAACAGATACAAATGTTGACAATTTAAACCAAATTCTTGACAAATTGTTTCAGGATAAATTGAAACTGTACACTCGATTTGAAGGTCGACTTTACAGAAATTACAGACCATGAGATTTCACAGAGTTTAAATTGGCAGGATTTTGGATGATTTAAATGTTCCCTAAATTTTAAGAAGAATCACTTAATACATAAATCAAATGTCATTCAGACAGGATAGTTTCTACAGATCATAAAATGTACACTGACGAATTAAACAGTTAAATTTAGATAAATCTAAATTATACAAGATTCTACTGAGCAAATATATTACAAGTTCTTGCAAAGCAGAAAATGCAATAAACTATTTACTGATAAACTATTTACACAGTGATTTGTTTTCTTCACAAAATTGGAGTGGTCGAATTAACATTATAATTTGAAGAAATTAATGCTCAAATGTACCGATTGTAAAAATAATTAAATTGTTCAAATTTGAACAAAAATAGTTCTTAACTTATCAACACTGGGTTTTCACGCTCATCCCTGCCGACTCCACTGGACTTGACTTGCTTGCAGTACACCCGTCGTGCTCCTCGGAGGCGGCTATGTTGCCATCCAGCTACGTCTGGGTCTAGGTACTGGAACGCACTATCGCTGTCCTCAGGGGTGGTGTCGACATCTTGGGTCGGATCTCTGCTGCGTTGATCTGGGTTGGTTCGTCCTTTTGACGAACGTGGTAATCCACGGCCTATTTTCGCCGGAAAACCATCTCGATGCCAAGTGTAGCGCAGACCTCCAATCGACACAGGATGGCGATGTAAAGGACTCCAAAGCTCAAACAAAACAAAAAACCCACAATTTTACTCAACAACAGACAATTAGCATTGTCCGTCACGGCAATGGCCCGAGCAAGTCTATTGCTATTCGTTCCATTAGAACACCAACTCGATACCGCTGCAGGGGTGCAACCCTTTTCTTAGCAGCCGATTTTCTCCTGGCACAGACATTGCAGCCTCGGAGAAATGACCGCACGTCCGCAGACATGCCTGGCCTGAAGAACCTGGCTTTGACTTTAGCCAGAGTTTTGCTGACCCCCAAATGACCACTTAGTTGCCCACCGTGCAACTCTGACAAAATTTCTCTCCGGGACTTTGATGGTAACACCAATAGCCACCGGATAGACTTTCCGTCATCGGAGTCCCACCGCCTGTGCAGAACTCCCTCACGGACTTCCAACTGGTCCCACTGCGACCAATAGGTCTTGCAGGTTGAGGACAAGTGGGAAATTGTCTTCCATTCAGGACGACCACTACCCTCTTCCTTCAACTTTATGAGCCAACTCATGGTGTCATCCTGTGACTGTGCTTCCTTTAAAGCACTACGAGACAGGGTTGGTTGGGCAGCTACGCCCCTAACCAAGAACTCACTCCCCTGAGGCTGACCCTCGGGTACCACACCAGTTGCCTCACCATCATTGACCACCTCATCACGGCCGCACTGTTTGCATTGCCGTCTTGACAACCCATCAGCATTACCATGCTTCTTGCCGCTTCTGTGCTCAACGACCAAGTCATACTGTGACAGGACTTCCATCCACCTCGCCAGCTGACCTTCGGGGTTCTTAAAATTAAGTACCCACCGCAATGCGGCATGGTCAGTTCGAACCGTTACCCTGCGGCCGTACAAGTATTGTTTGAAATACTTCAAGTACACAACCACAGCCAACAACTCTTGACGAGTGACACAATAATTCCGCTCAGGTTTGCTGAGCTTTCGGCTCGCATACGCAAGCACTTTTTCATCACCACCCTAGATCTGAGGCAATACTGCCCCGATACCTTCACCGCTGGCATCGGTGTCTAAGATAAAATCGCCTTCGGGCATTGGATATGACAGAATTGGGGCGGCTTGAAGCCTGCCCTTTAACTCGTCAAATGCCTCTTGACAACTCTCAGTCCACACAAATTGCCTTGCTTTCTCAGTCAAGGCATGCAGTGGACTTGCCACCTCTGCAAACCCCTTTATGAATTTCCGGTAGTAGGATGCGAGGCCTAAGAAACTTCTCACATCTCGTACACACCTTGGAACTGGCCAATTTGCCACTGCTTCAACCTTCTTAGAGTCGGTCGCTACGTCCTCTGAGGACACGATGTGACCCAGGTAGGCCACTGACTTTTGAAACAAATGACACTTGCTGGGCTTGAGTTTAAGCCCAGCGTTTCTTAGCCTGCCCAACACTAATCGGAGACGGTCTAGGGTCTCCTGTACCGACTGACCAAACACGATGATGTCATCCAAATAAATCAAAAGGATTTCCCACTGCAAGCCGGCCATGACCTTTTCCATGAGGCGCTCAAAGGTCGCCGGGGCATTGCACAGCCCGAAAGGCATGCATTTCCACCGGTACAACCCGCTTCTCACAACAAATGTTGACTTTTGGCTGGCGTCCTCATCCAGAGCGACTTGCCAGTACCCCGACGCCAAGTCAAGTGTACAAAACCACTTTGCCCCATGCAATGCATCGAATGTTTCATCAATGCGCGGCACCAGATAGGCATCCTTGATGGTCACCGAATTCAACTTTCTGTAATCAATACAGAAGCGTTTCGTGCCATCCTTTTTGTCAACCAAAACGACATTTGCCGCCCATGGACTGTCGGAAGGTTCAATCACCCCCCTCTTCTCCAAATCACCGACTTGCCTCTGGATCTCCTCCTGATGGCAATACGGATGACGCCTCATCCGTTCTTTCATTGACCTAGCATCACCTGTATTTATGTGATGCCGGACCACGTCCGTGCGACCAATGTCATGGTCACCCTTGGACAACACGTCCTGGAAGTCTACTAAACATTTCCGGACATCCCCGTGGTACATAGCCTCCACCTTGGATATACCCCTCTCAAACAAATCCTGCAAGTGTTGGGGTAACTCTTCACCAACACCTGCCAACCCGTCCAACTCACCATGAATTGAACCAACTTCCACCTGGGAAATCACACCCGCTGTTGCTCCCTCACGGGCAACCCTTTTCTCCCTTCCGGGATTGAAGACCCGCAACGGAACAACATCGGCCCCAATCTCCACTAGAGATCTGGCCAACACCAAACCCTTTTTGGCTAGGTCACCGCCACCTTCCAATGGTTCCACCATGGCTGGCCCGACCAAGTCGGCACCCTTCCGAGCAATTATCCCAGGGACCACGGCTTCATGACCTGGTGGGATAACCGTAGTTTTAAGAACTACAACGCGACCCACAAAGAGCTCACCTGCACCATTTGTGCACTTAATTCGCTCACCGTTGAGCCTCCACTCTTTCGACTGGAAATCTAAATTTCCACCTGTGGGTACCAGGAAATCCATGCCCAGGATACCACAGTATTTCATTTCGACAAACACTGCCCTGACTTGGTGTGTGGTTCCACCCACTTGCACGTCTACCCAAGTTATGCCCAGCACGGCTAGTTGACTACCGTCAACTTGCTTCACCTGAACATCTTCTGTCTCCAAGACAGGTCTCCTCTCCTTTGGGATTTGGTAGTACACCGTGCTACTTATCAAAGTGTCGGTGGACCCCGTGTCGATCAAAAATCGACACTTGGTGGCTCTTACCATCCCATCAACAAATAAGCCATAACGAGGTCCACGAACTGGGCTAGGCAGAGTTATTACTCGCTGCCCATCCCCTTGTTTGGACCTTTTTTCACCATCACCATCGCTGTCATCGAGTCGCCTTTTTGACCCTCTCGGCCATGCAGCCTTCCCGCGGGTCCTACGGGGGGGCTGACTGCCGTTTCCCTGCTTAGGAGTTTCTTTACACTCCCGGGCGAAGTGCCCTTTCTCACCACATCTGAAACACCGCAGGGTTCCAGGCTCGGCTTTCCAGGGTTTGTGTGTCTGGGGAGACGTCACACCCTTGCCGTGATCCTGGCCCTTGATCTGACTTGACAACGACTTCACCAACTCGGCCACAGACTTCAATGTCTTGGCCTGTTCACTTAGACTTCCCTCTAGAGTCACCAACCTCTGCTCTGTTCCAGAGTCCAAAGCCCTCGCATATTTGGCGGGCTTCCGGTCAAGCAACCTTTCCTGCTCAACCTTCTCAAAGTTTTCAGTCTCCAGGGCAGCCTGGACCGCTTCGTCCAAAGTTTTTGGACGGGCCCTATTGATGCCCTCTCTCACTGAATGACTGTCAACGGCGTCCATGAAGTGGTTCTTAGCCAACCTCTCACGAGCATCTTCCTGCAACTCAGGGTATGCCCTCGCCGTCAATTCGTGAATTGCTTGTCCTAATTCAAGCAAAGTTTCCTTCGGCTTTTGGCGCCGATGTCTCAGTTCGACGAGATAATTTTCACTCTGTCGAGCTGATCCAAACCTGCGCTCCAGCAACTTTACAAGCGCACCATACGTGTACTTGTGGCCAGAGTCACCTAATAACCGTAAAGCGTCCCCTTGCAAGCTTGCGGCTAACCACGTTGCAGCTTGTCCCTCGCCCCACATGTTCACCTCACGACACGACTCAAAATGGCGGAAGTACTCTTTCCAGAGCACTCTACCGCTGTACCGATCAGGGGTTATATTTGGCCTGCGATTTAGTCGCTCCAAACCTTCCTCCTGACCCACGTCACCATGAACCCGTGCCTCTCGTTTCAGTGGCCATGGACCCACTGACGAGATGTCGGCTTTAGCTGAACTGTTGTTCTTCGCCTCGACTGGTCGAGTAGCGAAACTTAACAATTCGCCATGTACCTGTTTAGGGTCTACCATGTCGCAAACGAACGGGTTGGCGCTCGCCTTAGCCCTTTCCATGCCACCTTCAGGGGTTAACGACATCAGATCATCATTTGGATCATCTGTCTCCCCGGCAACAGGCGTCGACTGTGCTCGGGGGAAAATCCCCGAGCTCCGTCCTCGCCTAGGTGTACTTTCCCTGAAAGTCACACCCCTCCCCACACAAGGGGCCAACTCAGACCGCATATCTGCGCCCAAGACTCTCTCCGATGTTCCGGAGTCATACCCGGTAGTCTCTTCGGGTACCCTAAACTCAACATCGGTGTCAACCTGATGGAGCACACGCCGGCCTTGACCTGGCGTGTTCATGTTTCCCTCCCTTGGGGAAACACTCGACTGCAACTCCATGGCAGCCTTCAACTTCTTTGCAATGAGGTCATTTTCCCATTGCAGAAATTGGGCTTCCATGCGCAGTCTTTGCACCTCAGCACTTGATGTGCCCACTCGACCTTTCGAGCCTTCGCTCATACCTCCAACAAAAAACAACAACAACAATTCAACTATTCAACAGAGGAAATCAACCTAATCAATCACAATCATCCCACTTCTGACACCATTTGTGGCGGGAACTCCCCGGGCCAACCTAAAGCTGTTAGGATAAGTCGGACACCTATTAAAGCGACGACAATCCTCCCAACCTAAGGCTCTTCCCTAGACGAGAGATCACTCAGAGCGACCTAAAAGGCTAAGGGTGCAGGTCCGTTTTGGAGGAAATATACCGCCGATTCTCCCAAATCCGCAGGGATTTTCTATTCTATTAAGAAAATACTCACCTCCGATACCTACAAATGCATTTTCAATGCGCATGCGCAAGCAATTCCGCTGTCAATAACAAAAGAAGATCGCGTCACCACGCACGCCCACACAGCATGTCCCAGAATCCCAATAGTAAATCACCCCTTTTTCGTCTTATTTTAAATTTATGTATGTATTAGGGTAGGGATGGTATCGGAGGTGAGTATTTTCTTAATAGAATAGAAAATCCCTGCGGATTTGGGAGATTCTATTACAGAAAATACATCACCTCCGATACCTACAAATGCAGAGTAGCACCGAAATGCCCAGTTATTAGGGTGGGGACATGCAGCGTGGAGCCTAACAATTAAATGTCTTAACTAAGCCTAGCTGTAAAAATTATACCAGCAATCTAAAGCTGTCAAGACATACCCGTAAGCTGAAAACCTTGAGCTCCTAAAAGGATGGTTCAGTAGCTTTACGAGATCTTTGGGCTGTGGTTCGAGCACTTGTTTGTAGCACCTGTCTGCCCATCCGGCCTTCTGTTTGAAGGACATCTCTCAGGTAGCATGATGTAAACGTAGATGAGTTTTTCCAACATGCTGCCTGCATAATCTCTGATATGGCCACACCCTTGAACAGAGCCCATGATGTTGTCATGCTTCGTGTTTGGTGGGCTTGAGGTCGAACCGGTCTAGGTTCAGCCAGTGAAGATGCAAGACGCATCCGAGGCGGCTGGCTATGAGCCTGAAGTGGGAAACGCAACGTTTGCGGCTCTCCTGGTACCTGTGGTGCTTGTAGGACCGGCTGTGTTTTAGCCTGCGAAGATGTGATACACACCTGTGGCGGCTGAAAATGAGCCTGAGTTGGGAAACGCAACGTAAGCGGCTCTCCTGGCACCAGCTGTGCTTGTAGAACCGGTTGTGCTTCAGCCTGGGTAGATGGGATAAGCATATGTGGCGGCTGGTAATGAGCCTGAGAAGCTATGCGCAACGTAAGCGGCTCTCCTAGTACCTTCGGTGCTTGTAGAACCGGTTGTGCTTCAGCCTGGGTAGATGGGATAAGCATCTGTGGCGGCTGGTAATGAGCCTGAGAAGCTATGCGCAACGTAAGCGGCTCTCCTGGTACCTTCGGTGCTTGTAGAACAGACTGTGCTTCACCAGGACTATTTGATGTTAGAATGGCTTCCACAATCCATCTTGCAACAGTTGTAATGGTAGCTGGATGGTGTGGGCGAACTGTTGTGATAAACAACTGTGTAGCCTCACCCCGTAGCTCCTTGGTTCTAGCAATGTAGAATTTCAGTATTCTGACAGGGCACCATAATTTGTCCTCCTTGATACTTGAAAACGAAGTCAAACTAGGAACAAAGATATCCGGAGGAGAAAAACTTGGAGATTGGTTCTTGGTTAGAAAGCCTATCTCTGGAATAAGTCGTACACCTCCTGGTTCCCAGCGTAAGTGGCCTGCCGCTATGGATAGGGCATGGAGTTCACTTCTTCTACGAGCTGTAGAGGCTGCCAGCAGAAAGGCTGTTTTAACTGTCAGGCTATGAAGAGTAGAAGACCCAGCAGGTTCAAAAGGGGCTTTAGCCAGCTTGTGAAGAACATCACCAAGGTCCCAGGATGGAATCAGTTTCTTTATTGGGGGTCTCTCGACGAACATACCCTTAATGAGGTGGGAAATTGAGGTATTGTTAGACAGGTTAGAACCATCCTGAAAACCTCTGTGGATGACCCCAATAGCCGATCTGTAGCCTCGGATTGTTGCAATCTGAAGACCAGAATTATACAGATGGACAAAGAAATCCCCAATGGTCTTTAAAGATGCAGAATTGGGATTGATAGCTTCCTTGGAACACCATTTGACATAATGTTGTAAACGATTGTCGTAAGTTCTTCTAGTTGAAGCCCGTCTACTCTTTGCTGCCAGGGCTGCAGCGACTTCTGAAAAGCCTGCTGTTCGAAAGGACAGCTTGATAGCATCCAGGCAGAGAGATGAAGACTGTCTGGATCTGGATGAAGTGCCTTGGAGACTGGTTGTGACAGGAGATCTGGACGTTTCGGCAACACCAGAGGTGATTGGATTAGGAGGTCCAGGAGTCGAGGAAACCAAGCCTGTCTGGGCCAAAAAGGAGCGATCAGAATTATCTTGCATCTCTCCTGACTGATCTTCTCTAGGACACGAGGTAGCAGGGAGATTGGAGGGAAGGCGTAACCCAGGATTCCCGACCAGTTGATGCTGAGTGCGTCTGTTGCCCAAGACTGAGGGTGGGCATGGCGGGAGCAAAAGGTTGGTAACTGGTTGTTGAGATGAGATGCAAAGAGGTCTATGTGTGGGGTGTCCAGAGTATTGAAAACTTGTTGGACTGTTGGGCGATGGAGAGACCACTCTGTGGGAATCGCACGACCCCGAGATAGTGCATCTGCAATGATGTTGTCTTTGCCAGACAGGTGGCTTGCTTGTAGAGAAATCTGATGAAGGATGCACCAACTCAGAAGCTTCCACGTCAGCATGCACAGGGACGGAGAATGAGTGCCTCCTTGACGGTTTAAGTAGGCTACTACTGTTGAGCTGTCTGTTCTGACCAGTATAAGATGGTTTGTAACTCTCGCCTGCAACGACTGAAGGGCCTTGAGAACTGCTAGAAGCTCCATATGATTGATGTGTAGAAGTTGTTCTGATGGGGTCCAAGTTCCCGCTAGGGAGACATCGCCCAGGTGAGCGCCCCAGCCCGAGTTTGATGCATCTGTGGTCAGAGTTAGTGCTGGGAAGGGCCGTGGAAACGGTGAACCGCAAAGCAGATTCTGACGCGAGAGCCACCATTTGAGATGGGACTGAATCAACAGATTCAAGGGAACGAGTTTGGTAATGGCATCCCTCCGTGGACGATAATGGTAAAGTAGATGAAGTTGAAGTGGGCGCATGTGCATTCTGCACCAAGGCACAAGGTCCACTAAGCTTGCCATAAAGCCCAGGAGACGAAGCCAGATTCGAGCTGGAAGAGTCACTGATGATAGGAACAGATGGACACACTCCTCCAGAGCTACACAACGTTCGATGGAAGGTGTGGCCATGCCTGCCATCATGTCGAGAGAGGCACCGAGGAACATTGGATTCAGTGAAGGGACCAGGGAAGCTTTTTCGGTGTTGATCAAGAATCCCAGCTCCAGTGTGAGTTGGATAGTCTTTGATAAGGCTAGAAGGGCCGCTTCCCGAGACGGGCCCACGATGAGCCAGTCGTCTAGGTAGATGTAAAGGCGTATATGCTGACGACGCAGGGCTGCCGCTATTACCTTGGTGATTCGGGTAAATACACGGGGAGCCGTGGAGAGACCAAAGGGGAGACACTGGAACTGGTAGGTTATGTTCTGGTAGATGAATTGTAGAAACTTTTGATGGTTCACATGAATGGGTACATGGAGATACGCATCTTTCAAATCTAGGGATGTTGCCCACCAACCCCGAGGGAGGGACTGTAAAACAGTGGCCAAAGTTTCCATCCGAAAGTGCTTTGGTCGTATAAAGATGTTGAGGGGCCGAAGGTTGATGATTGGCCGCCAATCGCCAGCTTTCTTTGGAGCTAGGAAGAGTGTCGAGGTGAATCCCCTGGTTGAATTTCGAGGAAGAGGAACTATGGCTTTCTTTACTTGCAGCGATAAAATTTCCTTTTCCAGGGAAGTCCGGCGAGCGCTGTCGAGGGGGACCGGTGTGGGTCGGTGAGGAAATAAGTGAGACTGAGGGGGCGAAGTGGTGAATTCTAGGCAATAGCCCCGAGAGACTGTCTGAAGAACCCAACGGTCCGTGGTAATGCAAGTCCATTTGTGAGAGAATTCCAAAAGACGACCCCCCACCGGACCCGGAGCCGGTGGAATGAGAATGGGATGAACCCTGCAGTCACTGTCGTTTGAATCCTCTAGATCCTTGTGACTTGAAGGAGTATGTCGGTTTAGTGGGAGCTGTCTTGGTAGAGGCGAAGGCTTGACGACGAAAACTGGATTTAGTCGAACCTCGGCTGAAAGAGACCTTGGGGCGACGAAAACGTGTGGTGTAGGAGCGACGAAAGGAACCTTGATTGTTCCTATAGTCTTTTCCCGCTGTCTGTGTAGGCCAGGATGATGGCTTACGCGAAGACTGGCGACGAAGATCTATTCTGTCATCAGCTTTCAGGCGTTTGGCTTCTTTCATTAAGACCTCGTTAAATTTATTATCGAATAGGTCGTTGCCAATGAGGGGTAGACCTTCAACACGCTCTCTGGATCCATGGGAAGGCCAGAACAAGTTGTCAAGTAACAGTGATCGGCGCAGTGAAGAAGTCATGGCCGCCCCAGCAGCAAACTCCCGTAGGCAACTGCCTAGACAGTCATCCATGAATTTGAAGAAGACCGGAAGAAGATCCTGGTCAATTACAGATGGATCCTCAGAGGCACGTGCCAGAACGTCCGAAAGTAAGATGGAGAAACTCGACACCTTGGCTCCATGGCGCATGTGATGATCGATTCTTTCCAGAGATCTATTTAAATCTCTAGTGCGTTTATCAGGAAAGAAGTTTTTCTTAGTACCGTTTTCTGAACGCAGTTTGTCCTTCACTTCAGAGGAAATCATAGGGACTGTAAAGAAGCGGTTGGTGTCATCTGTATAGGGCTTGAACAGCAATGACTCCTGTCTGGGAACTCGGATAGAATTCTTTTCCTGTACTTTAGTGAAAACATCCTCCAAAATATCCGAGCAGAAGCTGTCTACAGGGACTGGATGTATTCCGGAGGCAGGTCTGACGGGTTCCCTACGGAAGGATGCACGAGAGGATTCCTTAGGTGAGGGAGGAGGAGGAAATTGTAAAATATTACTCACTATAGGCATTACAAGGTTCCCTCGGTGTGACATGGAAGTGTCCAGGTCTGTAAAATCTAGGTCCGAATCACTGGAGATCGGAGAGTAAGATCCAGAATGAACGTAGCCCACAGAAGGAGAAAAAAGGAGCGGCTATGGCTCCGTGAAGGAGATCTCGAACGATGTCGAATGCGGAGAGTGAGAAAACTGCTCAGCATTCGCGGCCCCGTAAGGGTCGTAGTGCGCCGAAGAACGGGAAATATGGCCGCCCATGGCCTCGCGGTAGACAGGGTAATTAGGTGGAAACGTTGTGGAATAAACTCCGGGGGATGGAAAATGAATCCCCTGGATGCGAGAATCCGCAGGCCGATCAAACGATTGGAATTGGCGGGGATCATTCTGGAAGTACGACCAGGCCGGTGGGTGAAAGTCCGGGCGTGAATGGCTCTGCGACTCCCTGGTGACATGGCGGGGAAATTCCGATGGTTGCTCAGCGCTAGCGGGGATCGGGCGGTTATACGTTGAAAATACACTCTCAGATAACCCGCAAGAACTGGAACTCACATTCACCGGTGGTGGAAAAACTGGTGGAATGGATGGACGATAGGTACACGGAATTACCGCCGAAGGGTGATAGCTCCCAACCGGAACGTTGTCCACGTAGTCCCTGTCATAACGAGAGCGATGATGTCGAGCAGAAGAGCTGTCAAATGCTCTGGAACGACGAGGCTCTGACATTGTGTTTGCGGAACTGTCGGAAATATATGTCCGATAGACTGTAAAGTGCAACGCTGGGGAGAGCCAACGAATACGCGTGTACACTCGGTCAGTCGCGCTAAGAAAAAGGGGTGATTTACTATTGGGATTCTGGGACATGCTGTGTGGGCGTGCGTGGTGACGCGATCTTCTTTTGTTATTGACAGCGGAATTGCTTGCGCATGCGCATTGAAAATGCATTTGTAGGTATCGGAGGTGATGTATTTTCTGTAATAGAATATGATGATTGCGATTACTCTCTGTTAATTACACTATCACCTGTAACAAAGACTCCTTGACAACTGGGTTGACGGTACAATGAACAATAAAGATGATTTATTCACAACAATCAAGAAATGCACAGTAATTGGAAATTAAGTGGGCTGTTTAAATACTAGGGTCCTCAGCAGCAATGCACAATAACTGCAGTGTTCAGAACGCAAGAGCCATGATCCTAAACATTACACAAGCCTAGTCAGCATTAAGCGCCTAGTCAGCATTACGTGCCTAGTCAGCATCAAGTGCCTAGTCAGCATCAAGTGCCTAGTCAGCATTACATGCCCAAGTAAGCTGTGTACAACCAGTACAGCTTTGCACCTGCTACGCATTAACCATGCCAGCTTGCGTCAGCTATGTACAGCTAGCTATCTCAGCTTTGTACCACCAACACATTAACCATGCAGGCTTGCGTAAACAATGTACAGCTATACCGCTTTGTACCGATTCGCATAAGCATCGCACAAAACGCAGCACCAGTTACCTACGTCTTATCTGCCGTGCAGCTCTCGAACAACTAACCATGGATATTACGTGTCTACCACCCAGGTAAACACGCACACCATGTGAAACACATACATGTACTTAAGCATATGGGCTTTGTTACCCAATCGCGTGCAATCACGCAGCGAGTCACTGAGCGGTAAGCTCCGCCCAGCCAGCGCGCGCAACAACAGGTCATGTCTGCCCGTGGTTACAGTTCATTCATAAACTTTAGAATTACAATAACATAAACTGGCACTAAGTCCTTGCACTTTCCGTCACAATAGTATTCCGTGAGATCTTGGCTGAGCTGTACCTGGTTCACAGTACGGGGAGTGGGACAGAAGTTCAGACCCTTGGAGAGAAGTTTGTGTTCAGCATCTAATACGGATGAGGAGGAAAGGTTAATAACAGTATTGGCAGGGGGTGTTGTCGATTGGGACTTGGGACGTCTAAAACGTCTCTGTCTGCGTTGATGCTGCTTGGCAAGCAAGCCACCAATCTTCTTGTTTCTCCTGTTGATAAGAACAGAGTCAAGGTTAGATAGGCCCCTATCAATCTGATCATGGAAGTCCCTGTACCTGGTGTCCGTACAGCTGAATCTGAGTTCTGAGTCAAGGTGGGCTATATTCTGGTGGAGGTCCTGAAGTATAAATTGACACTGTTGAGAACAGATGCACCATGCACAACTTGATTCCACCTCCTTTGTAGTGTGGCGAGAGGGTTCCTAAGCACGGAGAGGGAGATAGTGGCAAACCTTTAGGGATAAATCGAGAGAGGGAGAAGAAATTGTAGTTATCCTGATGGTAGTAGTAGCGAAGGGCCTTTTCCTTATTCTTTCGGAGCTGTTGGAAAATACAAATGGTGTTACTCATATCTGTAGCGAGGGAGAGAAATTAAAGTTTAATGTACAGACAAAACAAAACAACAAAACAAAACAATACTTACAAGCCAAAAAGGAGGATCACCACGAAGGGATACTGCAACAGAGAAGTGGAAACATGAATAAAATTAATACTGCTGCAAACTGCTTACTGGCTGGAATGACCTGAAATATACAAATCAAATCAAATAAGTTAAGAGGGCCTAATATTTCGATCTTAATATTAGTTTGCTAGTTTGATTATTTGTAACACTCTTTTTCCTTTGCTTTCCTTGCGATTTAAAGTTGAACCAGTCTCTCCAACAAATGTCTCTATCGACCAGGGTCGAATCACTACTAACTCTCTAACGGTAACCTGGATCTGCGGAAAGAAGACGGTAGGACCAAAACAATGGATTATCGTCAATCACCGCAAACTAGACACCACCACCACGGGCTTCGACCCTGGCACACGAAGTGAGAGGCTCTACGATGTCAGCGAGTACACTGTGGTCGATCTTCTGCCTGACACTGGGTACGAGGTTGAGGTCTACACCGAGAACGTCAACGGTGTAACTGACAGTTTGAAAATAATTGGCAGGACTCTGCGTAAGTAAATTTGAATTGTCATTAAACCCGTTTATAGACAATTATTTTGTATTTGCTTTCCCCTAACAAAGAAATAATAATAATAATAATAAATTAATAAAAACCTGACACTATTTTACAAACAAGAAACATTTTTAGGCTTACCTTGTACTCCATACAGTAACATTTCATTTAAGCACTGTAAGGAATGTCAGGACAATGTTTTTAAAAGAGATTTGTAGGCGAAAAAGTTCCAAAGTATTTGAAATATACGTGTCTATATCCTTCCGCCATCAGCCGACGTTATAAACGCAAGTGGAATCGGAAAGAATTTTTTCGCCTAACAATTTGTGCCTACAAATCTCTCTTAAAAACGTCGTCCTGACAATCCTTTAATAGTGCTCAAATGTAAAATTTGCTCTCTGAATTACAAGGTGATTAAGCCCCTTCCCGAAAAATGCAACATTCTACGGAGCCCCTAAAGGGACATATGGCGAATAAAAATCACCGTGACGAAATAATTTGAGTTTTTTATTTCGTGCGCTCGAAATCATTTCGTGCCCACGAAATCATTTCGTGCACTCGAAATAACTTATTTCATGAGCTCGAAATCATTTCGTGCCCACGAAACGATTTCGTGCGCTCGAAAAAAATCTTTTCGTGAGCTCGAAATCATTTCGTGCGCTCGAAATACTTTATTTCGTGCGCTCGAAATCATTTCGTGCGCTCGAAATCATTTCGTGAGCTCGAAATCATTTCGTGCGCTCGAAATCATTTCGTGAGCTCGAAATCATATCGTGCGCTCGAAATCATTTCGTGGTTTGCTAGAAATCGCTTAAGTAAATTATATGACGTTGTGTCAGCATTAAGCAGGCTAGTCTTGCTCCAAGACCGAGTTGTTCATTTGTTCGCGCGCCGTCCGTCTATGCAGTTCATCAATCATCAAGGCCGAGTTCGGTCGGTCTGTTCTTGACACGCGAACTTAATTCTCGCGTTCGAACAGCGGGAACGCGACCCGTGAACATTGCACTCGAAACAAGAACATACACCACCTATCCATCAGGGTTTTGCAAGTACAAGTTACGCGTGTCAAGAACAGACCGCCCGAGCTCGGCCCAATACTCCGAAAACGGGCTGATTGAGGGCGCCCTTGATTATCACGAGATTTGTTTTACAGCTAGTCTTGACGCAAGGGTCACGTGAACCCGTAGAATTCCGAGGACATTCCAAGCATAGCTCAAATAGCTACTCGCCCCCGCATGCGCGCTGAGTCGTTTAAATTTAATGTAGTTTACGATGTAGGCCTACACGCTGTGTGTTTCCTATAAATTGCACATGGCACCATTGCACAAATGTGGCAGACTTTTCGGCTGCCATGGCACCATGATACACTCGGAAATTCTTCGACTTTTGCGGACGTGTAAGAAACCACATTTGTGCAATGGTGTCGTGTGCAATTTATGGAAAACACACAGCGTGTATACTGCGACCGTGAACTACGTTAAATTTAAACGACTCAGCGCGCATGCGGGGGCGAGTAGCTATTTTAGCTATGCTTGGAATGTCCTCGGAATTTTACGGGTTCACGTGACCCTTGCGTCAAGACCGAGCTGTGAAACAAATCTCGGGATAATCAAGGGCGCCCTCAATCAGCCCGTTTTCGGAGTATTGATGATTGATGAACTGCATAGCAGACGGCGCGCGGACACATGAACAACTCGGTCTTGGAGCAAGACTAGCCTGCTTAATGCTGACACAACGTCATATAATTAACTTGAGCGATTTCTAGCAAACCACGAAATGATTTCGAGCGCACAAAATGATTTTGAGCGCACGAAATGATTTCGAGCTCACGAAAAGATTTCGAGTGCACGAAATGATTTCGTGCGCACGAAATGATTTTGAGTGCACAAAATGATTTCGAGCACACGAAATAAAGTATTTCGAGCGCACGAAATTATTTCGAGCTCACGAAAATATTTTTTTCGAGCTCACGAAATCATTTCATGGGCACGAAATGATTTCGAGCTCACGAAATAAGTTATTTCGAGTGCACGAAATGATTTCGTGGGCACAAAATGATTTCGAGCGCACGAAATAAAAAACTCAAATTATTTCGTCACGGTGATTTTTATTCGTCATATGTCCCTTTAGGGGCTCCGTAACATTCTTTCAAATATCGGTATTAACTCTAAACGATGAAAAAATTCAGCGCCAATTGTCCAAATGTTTTCTACATGGTTTTACCTTTATGCTAAGATTTACGCAACGTGTCTGTGAGAAAGCAGTGGTGATTTTGAGAATTGTTTTCCTTTGAGAAAAAACCCCAATTTTTTGCACCTACAAATACACAGGTAAATGAGAAATAAAAGTGTCTCGTTTTTTGTAAAGGGTTCTAGAAAAATAAGATAAAACCGGGCCGAGGTTGAAGCGAGTGTTCTCAGGTATTAGAAAAGAGGATACAGTTCTCCTTTAATACAAAGCTGTTACATTTCAATTGGACATTCCATTAACAAGTTATGGCTGTTTAAAGTTCGCATTTATTACAATGTTGCAAAAGTTAAATATTGAGAAAAAAGCCTTTGATGAAGTTTCAAGTTTTGTACATGTGATATGGAAAAATATCAATTTTTTTCTAAAAACGCTTTTATTTCACTACATCCATACTCTTTCTTAACAAAGTATAGTTAGTGGGTATACCAAAGATTACAAATCTGTCGGAGAAAAACAATTGCTCATTCATATTTTTCTTTATTTGTCCATATACCCTGTTCCCAGTTCCGTCGCATTTTGCCAGAACGCCTTTTCTTTGTTCTTATTTTGTATAGGAAGTCATTTCTGGTAGACGCTGGTTATTACTCAGTTATGGTTTTGTTTTTAGTATAAACTACATTTTGTTTCATTATTATGTGTTTTTCTTAAATAAGGTGAGCTCGGTGATGCAACGCCGGAGTGCTTGGCTGAGATCACTACTGACGCCATAAGGAAAATCAGTACTAGTACTACTACTCTTGTATTTGGCAGAATATTATAGGTTTTCTCTGCTATTTTGGAACATTTTGTTAATAAAATTTACCAAATTTCGTCTGTTGACCAATTTCGTCAAAACCAATTTAGTCATTTACTTTTCAATTTTATATGTTGGTCACTCTATTTAAACATTGTTCTAAAAATGTGCCTTCTTGCTTTTCATTGAACTCTTAGTCTTAGGGTCGTTAATGATTATAATTTCTCTTTTAGTTAAGGTTGACAGAACAACACCAGAGCTAAATAATGAATCACCAGCCGTCAATGAGGTCATGAGAACCAGCAAGTCTCCAAGTAAGTAGCTGGAATGTAAAGGTTATCTTTTGGTATCTTTATAATAATATATCCAAATCAGGCACACTGTTTTGCAATAGAGTCTTTGTGTGACTGTTGTCTTCTGCAAATTGTGGACACACATTTGATTTGTTGACAGGAGACATTTAAAGGTAGAATACAACATTTGCAGATATCAACAAATGTTACTACCGAATTATTAAAAAAATGTTTTATTAATTTTAAAGTAAATAATGATTCTAGGCATCCAGCAGAACTATTGCGCTAGATGTCCTGTAATTGATTTTTTTTTTTTTTGATTTTTTTTTTTATAAACATTTGTTTGATTACTGGATGGCGATCGCGAAAAAACTCAAAACAACTGCCTGACGCTGGTTAAACACAAACGCCTTTTTTTTTGTTATTTTCTCGGCATCCATGATTGTAACATTTTAGACAGTACAGTTAAACGATATTTACTAAATACAAATTCCAAATCCACCCATTCCTGATAATTTAAGCAATGACCAATGGTGTATCCAACCTTTAAGCCTGGTTTGTTTTTTTAAGAATCCTCTAAGTGACCATCTTTGTGTAGACATTACTTTTTAACATCTGTTAAACATGGACAAATTATTTTGGTTATCTGGTTTACAAATAAATGAATACAGGCAACCACTGCCATTTCTTTTTCTCCTTTGAACAGGTGAGTCTGGAGATCAATTACGAACAAATACGGGTACGTATGCATTTTAATAAACAAACAAATAATGATTGGGTTTAATTCATTAACATAAATGTTAGTAGTATGAACTTACACTTGTACCCCGTGCACGTACTGTTGGAAGCACGAACAACAACCCCTCGAGGGAAAGCTACAATATGCAAATTAATTTGTACTGGTCATGGTATGCCGTCAGGTTCAGGTATATTTAATTTGCACAGTATCATAATAATATTTACAAAATCAACAAAAAAAGGCAAAACACCATATTTACAAAATGAATTCAAAGTATTTGTGAGACTGCAGAGGGATCCATGGAAGCAAAGAGCGAGTTTGACCATCGACCAATGGTTCACTAGTGGTACACATGTAGGTTTGTGATGTCACTAGCGCATGCGCCATACAGTTACAGTGCCAACGACTGTGGTGCGAAATACGGTACCCTCTTGAGACATGAACACAATGTGTACAATGGAGACAAAACGTCTCCAGAGGGTAAATTTCTATAGATGAATAGGTCTCCACTGGGAATTTCACGAATTAGATTTTTGGATTTTACTTAAATTACTCAAAAACTAGGGTTAGGATGTGGGTTAGATTTAGTGTTTGGGTTAGGGTATAATATAAGGGTATATTGGGTCGAAATTTCAACCCAGAAAAATAATTATGGTTAAAATGGGAGCATTTTGAAAAACGTGCTTGACTTTCTAACCATTTTGTACACGAGAACAAAGCCATGTCTCCACAGTGATACAAAAATGCGAATGTATAGTCGGACCGTGGTCAAACTTCTGGGGACCCGTAAACATAGTACTCGCACCAGAAAAAACAATATTTCAACGTGATATTTCCGTTTATGTGACACAAACAACGTGTATCGTACATTGAAGTAAAATGACAGGAAAAACGTATGTGTACGCTGTCGTGTCTGTAAACAACCAGTTTTTTTTATTTTAGTTTTTTTTTTGGGGGGGGGGGGGAACGGCAAGACATTAGGTTGGTTATCTTGAAATAAGATAAGTAAACGATAAAAAAAATGAAATTATGTGTGATTTCAGGCCTATAGTACACCTTTAAATGTACATCAAATTAAAGTTGGTTAAATATTGATCAACTTTGTAATATCTGTTGTCTTTTAGTTGTTGCACATGACTATTCTGGGCTAGTGGCTGGCATAATAGTCGTGTCAATGGTTGCATTCATCTGTATAGCGATTATTGTTGCTGGGTTCGTGTACCACCGAAGATCAACTACCAACAACATGGGTAAGCTAACAGGACAACAAAATATGTTCCCGTCAGTATACTCGAAAACAAGACTAGCGAAACATTTTGTATTAAGCAAGTCGCACAGTAAAACAAAATTATTAAGGATGGCTGGAACTGGTTCATCTTGTCTACAAAATGTGTCAGTTTTATTGACTCTGGGTACACCCATACGATGTCACTGCCCGATGCTCCTAACCCTTGACGCTGGTATTTAATCCTCACTCGCCGGATTATACGCATGACTGCACAGAGGTCTTTGTCCAGCAGCTGCACTGCACAATGGACCTGAACGTACACGCGTCACACAGGCCACGTGCTACGGCATAGCACAGCTGACAACAGCATTCTGGACAGAATACGCGCCAAGAAGTTAATCTTGCATCTATATATCAACAGTCATCTATTGACATACCACTGTGTTACTGAAATGGTTAAACTACACATGTTCGATACCCCAGACCCAACCAATGTCATTACGCTGCGAAAACTACGATGTAAATTTCACATGAATACAATAATCTTGATAGCACCGATCGTTACCTAAAATCCCCTGCCAAGCTGTTGTCCTTCAAGACACCACTGGTGTTACATTTACACCACAGCATTATTCAGTGCAACATACGTTTGGCATAAACCAGGGGCCATATATTTATGAAACCTTAAGCCTAGTTGGTTTTAAAAAGGTTTACATGGTTTACGTTGGTTTACGAGGCTGGCCAGCTGTGGTTTGCTTGAGTGACTCTGATCGTGCTCTATGATGTGCCGATGAGATACTGCAGCAAGACCAGCCTTGTACCGGCTGAGGATCATACCGGCCGTAAAAGGGCCAGCCATTAATGGATGCCGGGCCTATAGTTTCATGATTACAATTTAGTTGTCAACGCCATAGTAGACTACTAGGCATTTTAGTGTCCTACTACAAGGCCTAGTTGGCTACAAAGTTAAGGTTTCGTGAACATGTCCCCAGACCCTTATTCTTCTTTTCATTTTGTTTTCAGAGATTCCCGATTGCCAGTCGATGCTGTAAGTATTACCTTCGAAAGTATCACGATTTGAAATAAATAATACAAATCACCGCGAACAAAAATCATTATTTGATTATCTCTGAGTTTGCTTATTATTTGCTTATTATTATTATTATTATCGCCCCCTCTCCTCCCCGCTCCTTTGTTGTGCTTGCGGAATGTTGTGGTTTCTCATGAAAAAAAAGATAAACGTAGCTCACCTCTCTACCAACGGCTAAAAATCGCTATACTAAACGATCGATATACCGAACAAAACATGAGCATCCCGTGCTGTTCGTTATAGCTTATAGCGGCGTTTCATAATGAATGTTTGTGAGTGCGATGGTAAGAATAATTTCACGAGGGGACACTTAGAGTGGAATGGAACATTCCATCTGTCACCGAATGGAAATATTTTTTCTATCGCACAAACGTGACACATTTATCATTTGGTTTTTATACAACGCCTGAATAAACTCTCGCCATCTGATTGGTCAGAGTGTTACCGTGCAATGGAAGTTCTATTTACTGTTGAATAGAACCATTGAATAAAATATTGTTTGCAATGCGGCAGCGTGCCGCGCCAGCATTGCCGCGCGATGCGGCATTGCGCGGCAGCGTTGCCGCGCGATGGAATGAATAATTCAATGAACAACGATCCACAGATCAGATGACGGGGATTTATTCGGGTGTCGTATAAAGTTATATATATCGATAATATGCGATATAATTCTTGTATTTTTAACAGAACGTGTCATTCCATAAAGTACGACGAGGAAAGTGATGTCATAATTGAAAAGGCAAAAACCGTAGGTACGGTATTTGTTAAATCATTGCTCTATCAGTATCGTGGAAAGGCATTGCAGTTATTTGATTGAGTAGATATGTACTATCTAAGTCAAATCTGCTGATTTCAAAGTAGAACAAACTATCAAGTGGTACAGCCCAAGGCAGGCAATGCGTTGACACGGGTTACGCCAAAAGGATATCCCCCACGCTCGCGAATCTCATGTGCTCTCCGTACGGCCACAGGCCCACCGTGGCCGCGCAGTCTGGCACGGAGAGCTGCTGACCTGCGACTTCTTCAGGGTTTTATCTGCATCTGCATATGTCTCGGTGTCGCACCGAGTCTCAGAGCCCCGGAAAAAGACAGATTAATCGGTTTGGTGTTGACTGTACAGTTTTTAGCTAACTTAGCTAGTGCGCTACAAATAACAAATTCATTTATATGCCATTATCCTGGGGGAGGGGGGGGGGGGGGGAGGTGATATCAAACGAGGGAAATAATGCTCATCGCGTGATTGTTAGCCTCGTGCAAGGCGTTCGTCGGACGAATGAGGCCACTTAGCATAAATGGGCGTATGTACACCACACTGAGTGGAAGACACTTGGGTTCTCAGATCCTTATTTCCCTTTAATTAAAATCACTCCAACAATAACTTAGAGACCAAAAAATGAGCAGAGACTAAATTCGAAACCCAGTTAAACGATCTATAGGCCTAACCTAAGCCGCTATCCACTATAGTACTGTGAGAGGTCGACAGAAGCCGTTTTTCAAAGTGCTTTTAATGTTTCTCTGGTCTACGTGTAACTAGTGGAATGAGCAATAACAATATGAGCAATATATTAGCTTTATTGTTAAAACTACTCAGTAGTTTTAACAATAAAGCTAATAATCATGACGCGAGGGGTCTAGAGCCGCCCATTTATGATAATTACCCCTAACCATCCTAGGAAATAAAATATACGCTGCCCGCGCGCTGAATGAATTTATAGTTGGCAGTGCAAAAATACAGCGCGAACAGCTACCTCATGTGGCCACTATTTATGCTATTCAACTGAAGACGACTGAACGCCTTGGTCCAATGATCTGTGTGAGGTTTTAGGGGGGCCTGTGCTCATTATGCTGATAGCTTGAGCTGAGCTTTAAAGTCGTTTTCTCATGGGTCGATCGTTGCGTAGAAACTGCATATTTAGTCAACGTGAAAGGTCATAACTGCACGCACATGGGTCATTGTTATACACGAGTACTTCGATGCATGTGTATCCATTATCTAGAACATACGTGTACAAAATATCAAAGATCGGACTGAATGTTGATTTGTCTAGAGTGATATTAACGAAGGCCTTTTGAGGAATTGCACATTTCCTTCCTCCATGGTTGGAGCTGTCCCTGGGAACTGTCTGGCTTGATCGGTGAGGGTCATATCAGTTAAGTTTTCGCTTATTTTGCTGGGTATTTGTTTGAATGTTGACAACATTATAGTCAAAACTACCTGTAGTTGTATACTCGCATCTAAAACGTTATGGGTGTTGTGCCTGCCGCCTGTGCCAGCTAACTCCAAGCAGAATGCGGCCGGCTGCCCGCGTGAAAAATGATGGATTTACCCACACTGACTATGTAGGCAAATACATGATAAACACAGTGATCACGAAGGAAGGCCTTCCGATGCTTGGTTTGAAAATCTTTGAGGAATAATTTGTCCGCTGCAGAATTCGAACAACATCTTTAGACGACAGACGCTATTATGTCATATATGCATGCAATGAAACGGCATATAATACGATGACGTCGAGATTAACCAATGTGTGATTGGACACTACACATCTTAGCCCCGCCTATACTTAATTATACGAGGTAGTGCGCTATAAATCTAGTGCAAAATGAAGAAAAACATAACATTTCATAGATGGTTAAAACATGGAGCTATTAGCTCCATGGTTGAAACAAGGCGTTCGGTCGTCTTCAGTTGATTCGCCTAAATAGTGGCCGCATGAGGTTGCTGTTCGCACTGTATTTTTTCACTGCTACTACATTCAGCGCGCGGCGGAGATTTCGGACGGATAACGACGAACACCTTGCACAAGGCTAGGTGATTTATGGCAAGGTATGCACCCTGTAGTTTTCACTCTGAGAAACCTCAATTAGAAGAGACTCACTCTTTTGGAGAGAGTTTTTTTCACTCTTTTACATTAGAGAGTTTGTTGAAAATTAACCTCAGTTTTTTTAGATGCCCAGTTTTAGATGCACGCATAATATCATTAGGTTTATCATTTTTTGTTTATCATTTTTTGGTTTATCATTTTTTGCAGACATGCCACTACAAGTTTTGACCTCCGACTCCGGGAAGACAACTCTTGTGCACGAACCTAACAGCAGCTAAATAATAATATTTCCAGGCTGTTTGGCGCACGTGGTCATAGTAGTCAACTATGTTGTAGGCCTCATTCTTGACTATGTGGGTTATAAGTAAAATCGAGTGTACATTTTCAGCCGCCTGATGATTAAAGGGTCTATGTAATTTGTTTTTTTACTGGCTTCAATGAAAGATTATATAAATTAGTGATTTCCAGTATGTAATAATTATTATTTTGATTAATAAATATGAGAACAAAAATCATAAAGTGTTTTGGGGAAAAGAGTCCGCTCCTTGAACAGTACCTCATTAGCATAACAAATTTGCATAATCGTGACGTACATTTGGGAACTCGTTGGCCAGCCAGTAGCTGAGCTACTCAGCAGCCTTGCTGCATGCATGCTACGTAAGTGCACAATCGATGCAGAATCAATAATTCCATTGCAGTAAGTTCGATCATCGATTAGTTCTGAATTTTCTTCATTAATCATAAAAATGCAAGACAGATGTGTAGTAGCTGCAGGTTGCGGCAACACCAATAAAGCTGGTGTGAGCATGCACGGATTCCTAATTGATCCGAGTTATCGGCAGATTTGTGGGGGTGGGGGGGGGGGGGGGGGGGCAGCAATGGCAAATATTAATGATTGGGTTGCCCAAAATAGGTTAACAATCAACGCTACCAAAACTAAGTCTAATCATCGGCTCTAAACACAAGGTAGGTTCAACCCACCTTAACATTGTTATTAATAACGATCAGGTCGAACAGGTTACCTCATACAAGTGTTTGGGTGTTATAATTGACGAATCACAAACATGGTCTCCTCATATTGATTGTATTAAAAATAAAGTTTCTTCTAAACTAGGCATGTTAAGTAGAATTCGCCACAACATCCAAAAAAGTTTACTTTGGTTAACAGTTTTGTAATAACCGAGTTTGGACTATTGCTGTACGGTTTGGAGAGGCAGATACAATGCACATAGTAACTTGCTCAACCGACTGTTGAAAAGAGCCGCCGGATTAATCCTTGGTTGTCCATATCGAACTGCTTCGACTGATATGTTTATTGGTTACCTTTTGCCGAGAGGATTTGTTTAAAAAAAAAAGTATCCTAGTGTACAAATAGCGGTACAACGCAAAATTACAATCTCAATCTGAGGGTTCCTATGGCCAGAAAGAAAGCCTGCGCCCAAGTTTTGCTATTTCTGGAGCCAAAATATAAAATGAGCTATATAATCATGTGTGGAAAAACTAAGTTATTTGGATTCTTAATCGCTTAATTTATATTTTTTTACTTTTGTGAGTTTCTTTTTATATTTTTATTGTATAATTCCCTGCAATTTTTGTGCATTTTATACATTTGTACTAATACTGATTTTAAATCAAATCTGTGTTATTCTTATCCTTATCCTTATTTTTACTGATACTTTTATCAGCAATATCTCCGTTGTACTGTTTAATTTTTTACATGTTTACATTGTTATAATCACTGTCGTTGTTTTATATTGTTATTACCTCTATACACTTTAAAGAAATGTAATGGTTGTTTTTAACATGCAGGGCCCAAATGGAAACCAGTCTTGTTACTGAATTGGCTTACCCTGGGTAAATAAAGGACATAAATAATTATATAAATAAATAACGTATTAACGGCATATCGTCGCATTTTTACTGTGCGTCAAGTATATAATATATAAAGATTCACTCGTTATCCTGCTCACGGTATTGGTTGATCTTACGAAAATATGGACAATCTGACGACTGGCTGGCTGGCGTTTGCATGTTCGTTTACTTGCTGGCTTGCTGACTGGCTGGTTGGCTGGCTATATCGCTGAATGACTGCTGTCTGGCTGGCGTGTTTGCCTGCTTGCCTTGCATGCTCGCTCGTTTGCATGCTCGTAAGTACTATCTGACGGTAACGGTGGTGTTGTTCCCGAATGTCCTTCCCATTGAAATTGACGCCGCACCCCTTTTTTTACAGGAGTACAGACGATTTAGAGTTGAATACCGCGCAGGCCGCGTGATTTTTTTCCCAGCGTATCGATCCCCAGTGAATGGAAGATACTTAGGCTCTCGGAACCTTGCTTTCCCTTAAATTAAACTCATCCCACAATAAACTTACAATCCAAAAATAGTCAATGAAAAATGAGCACCATCCGAACTCGAACCCCAATCTTACGATCTATAACCTATCTACTTGGCTTCTGTGAGAGGTCGACAGAAGCCGTTTTTCAAAGTGCTTTAATGTACCTCTGGGCCTACGTGTAACTAGTTGACTGAGCATTAACAATATATTTTATTATTATTGTTGAAACTACTGAATAATCAAGATATGTAGAAACGCCCATTTACCCTTTACCATGCTGGGAAAAAAACTACGCGCGCAGGCCGTCCGTAAAGGCCTCTGTAGATTAGTCTTTCTCGTCAAGGTCCTCCCAAAGTGGGTGTAAGTAACAGGAGCCATCCTGTGGGCCGAAAAATAAAGAGGAAAGTCACTTAATTGGAGGCAATAACGGATGGTCTGAACAATTCCCGCCCAGCCCGGGTGACCCTACCGGGTACCGACTCCGATGCCGGAGGAGTCGTCCGTTCGTCCTTTCCCTCTTCAGCCTCGCTGGCATCCGGCTTTGGTGTCGCATTTGGCAGGGTTGTCGCCAGCCCACACGGAGGCAGGTCTTCGGTAGCCCGGTCGACCGGTGGGTCGTCCACAGGCTCAGCAGCGGAGCCTCCCGTCGGTCCAGGGTTGGCGGCGGCAACGACTTCACCATATGTCCATTCTGCACCTGGGGCCTCTAAGCAATACGCCTTAACCAGTCCACCCTAGCGCCGCCCAGTTATGGCTTTAGCCGGTTGATAGTGGACTTCCTTGGCTTCAGACCGTGGAGACTTCTGTGTCCTCACCACCGCAAATGGGCCGTCCCACCAGTACTGCAGCATGGGCGCAAGACCCATCATATATGTATAGTTCGTCCTTCGAAACTCGAAGATGACCGCCAATATCTCCATACTAGTTGGTGTTGTGTGTAAGTTGATGGCTAATAAGTCAATTTCTTGCCAGGAAGTTGCGGTCGCACAATTGACACATTAGATCTTCGGTGGGGGGAGGGGGAAGGGGGTGGGGGTGTGGGCACGTAGCTGGGAAGCAATGGCTGACGAGATGTCCGTTGCTGTCGTTTCAGCTCAGCCTCCCTAATGCGACGGGCTTTATAAGCTTGATGAGGCTTCATGGGAAGATCTTTGCCATGCCGTCCGATCCTGGGCATGTTCTTCCCACACTGGCTGGCCAGGCTCACGGCCAGCCCCTCCTGCTCGGCGATCCGTGCTGCCGCTTACGGTACGTCTGGCTCCTCCGCTTGTGACGGAGGGCGAATTCGTAGACACGCTCCGTCCTGGTTCTTAACTCGATCACATACTCGAACACTGCCACGCCTGACGTCCGTTTATCCGGCATGCCCGCCATTAGATCCAGCGCAAGTATGCCGAACATGGGCATGCTCGACGTGAGTTTGGTGCTGTCGTTCTGAGAGGAGCGGGAGGCCATCATCACGTATGGAAGATGTTCGTCCCAATCGTTCTGGTTCTCGTACACAAACAGGCTCAGCATCGTCTTCTAAAACACTCCACCGTGCCATCTGACTGGGAATGAAACGGCGCGGTGCAAGTCTTTTGGATACCAAGCAACTTTTATACAGACGCCCTAGAAAAGTCCGGCCTAAAATTCTCTCTCCTGATCCGTGTGTATTTTAACGCGTGATGATCTGTTCAACGAGGACCCTGGCGACAGTCTCCGATGTCTGGTCTGGAATTAGAAATGCTTTGCACTTTGTGAAGTAGTCAACCACCACCATTAAGCTCGTATTCGGGTCCTTCTCCCTCGGAGGTCTACCCGTGTGGTCAATCGCAAGACGTTTCATCGGGGCCCCAACAAGGTCCTGGAGACTAGCTTTCAGGGGTTTGGGAAGTGGCTTTTAGATCCGCATTCACGACACGTTCTCTCCTGCTCGAATGCAGGTCTTGGCTGCCTGTCGCCGAGTTCCATCACATATCTAGGTCCATCGGTGAGAACCGCTCGAGCCGGGCGACTCTGCAACCTGTATGAGCACGCTCCGGTTGGGGGAATGGGCTTACAACGCCAACTGCCGACTTTTACGGGAGCATGGACAAAAACAGGTTGGAGGGCGCCCTGGACGGGAGGCTACGTTAGCACCAATAATGTTTTCCATGTTGTGGGCCCTGACACTTATGGTGTTGGTGTAGAAGACACAGGGTGTCTCCGGAGTCCGGACGAAGCCCAGCCTCCGCCGCATCAACAGGCGCGACTCTGTAGTTCCGAGTGAAACGGTGTTCAGGCCGCTCCGCCGTCCACAGCGTCGCGCGGCACTTCATGAGATCTGGCACTGGGTGTATTGCCACAAAAATCGTGGGAGGTCACAAGCCAAAGCACAGCCCCCACCGCATCAACAACTTGATTTATTTATTTCTTTTGATACAGTTATGAAGGCTAAAAGTCTTATAATTCACGAGTTTTATGCATCTACAAACACCTCAAACTGTAAATGCTTTCTTTATTAACTACGAAGATTACCTTTGAATGTACTATTCTCTTAAAGTTTGGTTGTCAGTGCTTTCGATTTTCTTTTTCAAACGAATTTTTTGAAGGAAGACTATGTACTGTATACAAATAAATTCGAGTGTTTTTTGTGTGCATTTGCACGCAGGCCTTTACGCCTAAACATAAATGGTTTTTTTGTTCATTGCGCCAATTGCGAGCTTCAGTTAAGTTTAGTTCAGTTCAGCACACTGGGACCTCCCACACATTAATTGTTTAATTAATTAATTACTGGCCGTTGGCCGATTTTTGTGTGTGAGATGTCTCATTCAAAAGCTCTTAACAAATACAATGCTAAAAAGTTATCAATTCAATTTGAAAATTGGATGCAACCCCCGAAAAGCACTGACAAACCAACTTTAATATAAAAACATGTAAAAGTAAAAAGTCACTCTTTTGTAATTGGAGCGATATTCATTCACACTGGGTAGAAAAAGTACTTTAACATTGAGAGCTTATGTCATAATATATCGATGGAAAGACTCGCCTCGCCATGGCTGTAAACATGTCTAGTCAACATACCTCTAATGTCAATTATGTATAGCATATAACTAAAATATAATTTCAACCAGCTAATCAAAGTGCAGCATTTTAAAAACGTTCCGCAAACCAATAATTTAGGCCGTACGGTGTACACGTTTTTCTTTTCATCCCGTTTCGACCCCGTGGGTCTAAGAGGACTCTTTGGTTTTGGACATAGTTTTGTCTGGAGATTACGATTAAAAACAGTTCTCCACAAAAACGCCTGTCGAATTTGAGTAATTATCGACCAAAATCGGCACTAAATGGTCAACAGCGACGGGGCATTTGTTCATGGTCGCATTACGCTAGCGTGTCACAATAGTTTGAAATACATGCGCTCTGGTACCACGTGATCCGAATTCGCCAATCACAACTCAGGTCATAGGCCATTCATTGCGAATCAAAACAATCATGGCGTCGCCCATGTCACGATTGTCGCGTGTCGAAGAGTCCGTGATAAAACCAGTTGTTTTGTTCACTTAACAGAATGTTACGGCCGAGAAAAGCTTTGTGAAAATGACAACGAATTGGCGGAGAAGTTGGTGAGCCTAGACCTGCTACTGTTAACTGTCGTACGAGAATTGGTTGTGAAAACCAGCCAAACAGTCGTGACATGACACTACACACATGCATCGTGTTTACCCTAAACGTTGCGTGTAGTACCGCTGGATTATTGATCACGAACGTCTGACAATCTGCAACATGCCTGGCATGCAGCGGAGAAGCGTAAACGTGCAGAGACACTGTCGGAGAAAGCACATTTGCCTCCCAAAACTCAGTCTCGGCCTTGTCGGGTTCGCTGTCATCATCGGGTCCCGTATATTGCCGCCTAGATCAGTAGATGTATTTTTGGCAAGGAACCAAGCAAGAGGTTGAGTTACCTAATAATTTCGGACAGGCCAAAACAGTAAAGATGCAGGTAGGTCATGTACACGTATAGGCTATATAGTAAGGTCAAAATTAACGATCTAATCTGCTTCCCCAGCTTCCCAGATTGTGTCTATATCGAATTTTGAGAGGCTGTTTTACCTTAAAAATGTATGTTGAATAGACATACATGATGTAGACAAAATAAAATTAAAATTATTTTCTCTTACCTTGGGCCCCGCAAAATCTGCTTCTGAAGTTCTGGTTTATATTACCAGATCTACCTCAATTTTGACAGCCCAGACAGGGCGTGAGGGTTGCACGGGGATAGGGTTGTTTGGGAGGTTTATAATTGGGGGGTTGGAAAATTACCCCTGCTTATGCTTCACTCCAGCTTCATCACCATTACCAAACTACATGAATGATGACCCAAGTGGGGCTATATTGATCTTTTTTACATTTTTTTCCCGTAACAGATTGGGGTTGGGGTTGGGGTTGGTTGGGGGATTGGTTGGGGTGTTGGACAATACCTCCTGCTTATATGCTTCACTCCAGCTTCATCACCATTACCAAACTACATGAATGATGACCCAAGTGGGGCTATATTGACCTTTTTTACATTTTTTTTCTCGTAACAGGTTGTTCAAAAATCTATTATTGATTGTATATTTTCCTTTTGTTTATCACCAGATTTAATCACCAGTTGCTAATCAAGAAACAAGCAGTGATGATGGCAGATCTCTAAAGAAGCATTCACTCAGATCCAGTGCCAGCCTACCATCTATAAGCCCCAAAGTTCGAAGCACGTCCTACCAGCCATGTACATCATCTGCCAAATATCGCATGAGTTGTTAAAATTGTTAAACTTCAGTGATTTTTTTATTTGTTCTAACGGAAAAGTTGAGAGAATTATGCTCAAACTGGTTATGATTGAACTGGTTGATGATATTTAGGACACGTCAGGAGCATTTCTTTTTGACACTTTTAATTATTTTCATTTAGTTAACTGAATTTTTTTTCAACGCTCTTTCTAATTGAAAAGTGTAACTCAGTTTAAACTTATTGGAACTACACACTGAAACATCCATTATGGAGTATGAATATCCCCCTTTTTGAGAAAATATTGACTAATTGTACTAAAAATGGGCATTCACACAAATGTATTCAAATTGTGCAATTCACTTTTTCAGTCATTTCAAATGTTACTGCAACATTGACTTTAATCACAATAATTATTTAGAGACAATTCAGTATGCCATTGATTACAGTATGCCCAGTAAGGTTAATACAGATCCAGTGTAAAATAAAACTGTAGGCATCTTTTCGGTCACACCATACGGCCTAATTTAGGTTTTCACCATCAGTCCCATATGAATCTACCTTGGGTTTAAATGATTGATAATTAACCAAATAAAAAACAGTATATTGCTGACGTGCACATGTAAAGTACCCCCTTATACGATTTAATAATCAATGTAATATGAATCCGCCATGGTATTACAATGAATATTTGCCTTGGCCAATCAGAAAACAATATTTTGATGACGTCATACAGATTTGAAAATGCTTTAATTGAACTCTACGTGTCTGCAAACCCAATAGATGTTTTAAAATCCATATAATATGTTTAAATAGAAACTTTGGCTCAACCAATCAAAAAACAGTATTTTGATGACGTTATAGACATTTTAAAATACTCCAATTGGATTTTATAGGTTCAGAAACCCCTTATATGTTTCAATAATCGATGTTATATGAATCTTAGTATTACAATGAATATTTGCCTTGTCCAATAAAAAAACAGTATTGATGACGTCATACAGTTTTGAAAATACTTCCAACAATAACTTTCTTAAGCTTTTTTAATAAGGGAATAAATGTGTGTTTGAGAGGTTTTAATCACTCTGTTTAATGCCGCTTGGAGTCTGGGTGCTGATAATTACCCGAGCCGAAGGCGAGGGTAATTATCAGCACCCAGACTCCAAGCGGTATTAAACAGAGTGATTAATACCGACCGAACACACATTTATTCCCATTCATAAATACTTTTTTGTAAAATTCAGCCAAAAAAACCCCGAAAATTCCTGAAAATTGTCGCAAGTAAATTTAGGTGTTTCGCCATTCTGTGCGTGTCAAATGACATGTTTCCGCCTCTGTCGCTAGCGCTCTACACAATACATGCAATAAAGCGTAGGGTAGGTGCAGGTAATATGGGCCCATTAAGCTCATTTGCATAATTTGCATAAAGATAGATAAAACCATTCTAAAGAAACATTGGTTATTGGAATCAGTAACAACTACCCTTCCTTTTGATGATATAATTTAAACCATGTTGTATCCATTTATGACAGTTACATTCAAATTATGACGTCATCACCAAAGGTCCCATATTACCTGCAGTGCAGGTAATATGGGATGTATGGTGATATGATAATATAATTTTTTTTAATGCAATTTCATTCCGCTGTATCACATCTATGGCGTCCCATATTACCTGCACCTTGTTGCGCTACCGGAGCTCCCATTAAATGCATAATAAATCCTAAAACAATTATACACAGGACCCCACACCCTCAATACAATCAAAACACTTCATAAGCATCCTAAATATGTCAAGAATTCAGCTCACCCTCTGGTCAGTTTTTAATATCAGTACATTCCATGAAATATCTATTTTTAGATCAGAGCAAAAAAATACTGTCAACTTAACATACCTTGTCAAATTTTGATTATTTCTTCACCGAGATCTCCGTTCCCAAACAAATCAGCCATGTTGGCAGCGATGGCAATGAGTTATCGCAACTATTGAGAGCGCTATTTCTTGTCTCTGAAGCTTTATAGTTAATTAGGCGCCGAATTTAATTCATGCGTCCCATATTACCTGCAGTCCCATATTACCTGCACGTACCCTATTTACTATGAACCAGACTATTACTGCCATTGGCAACCTCGTTCCCAGGGTGTCGAGCTGTACGCGCCCAACACTACCCGCTTTTAGTATGGAGACAAGGTACGGTTGGAAATAAAGTGAGCCCTGGGGACGGGTATGATGCGACATCGCGTGACGTATGACAGGATTTTGTTGCCAGCTGGTTTTTAAATACTTATTCATAAATACAGTTTAGGCATTCCCATTGGTCGAGAGCCCGTCACGTGGCCGGTATTAAACGGACGATAAGGCCGAGTTCGGGCGGTCTATTCTTGACACGCGTAACTTGTTCTTGCAAAACCCTGATGGATAGGTGGTGTGTGTTCTTGTTCCGAGTGCAATGTTCACGGGTCGCGTTCCCGCCGTTCGAGCGTAAGGAACAGAGTTCGCGTGTCAAGAACAGACCGCCCGAACTCGGCCTAAAGACATGACTGGAAGTGTTTAAAACCAGCTGGAAACAACATTCCGTCCCCAGGGCTCACTTTATTTCCAACCTTGAACCGTACCTCGTCTACGAAAATAAGAGCGGGTAGTGTTGGGCGCGTACAGCTCGACACCTTGAGAACGAGGTTGCCAATGGCAGTAATAGTCTGGTTCACAGTAAATACGCTTTATTGCATGTATTGTGTATAGAGCGACAGAGGCGGAAACATGTCATTTGACACGGACAGAATGGCGAAACACCGAAATTTACTTGCGACAATTTTCCGGGATTTTCGGGGTTTTTTGGGCTGAATTTTACAAAAAAGGTATTTATGAATGGGAATAAATGCGTGTTCGGTCGGTATTAATCACTCTGTTTAATACCGCTTGGAGTCTGGGTGCTGATAATTACCCTCGCCTTCGGCCTTCGGCTCGGGTAATTATCAGCACCCAGACTCCAAGCGGTATTAAACAGAGTGATTAAAACCTCTCTAACACACATTTATTCCCTTATTCATAAATACAGTTTAGGCATTCCCATTGGTCGAGAGCCCGTCACATGGCCGGTATTAAACGGACGATAAAGACATGGCTGGAAGTGTTTAAAAACACCTAAACTGTATTTATGAATAAGGGAATAAATGTGTGTTAGAGAGGTTTTAATCACTCTGTTTAATACCGCTTGGAGTCTGGGTGCTGATAATTACCCGAGCCGAAGGCCGAAGGCGAGGGTAATTATCAGCACCCAGACTCCAAGCGGTATTAAACAGAGTGATTAATACCGACCGAACACACATTTATTCCCATTCATAAATACCTTTTTTGTAAAATTCAGCCCCAAAAGCCCCGAAAATCCCGGAAAATTGTCGCAAGTAAATTTCGGTGTTTCGCCATTCTGTCCGTGTCAAATGACATGTTTCCGCCTCTGTCGCTCTATACACAATACATGCAATAAAGCGTATTTACTGTGAACCAGACTATTACTGCCATTGGCAACCTCGTTCTCAAGGTGTCGAGCTGTACGCGCCCAACACTACCCGCTCTTATTTTCGTAGACGAGGTACGGTTCAAGGTTGGAAATAAAGTGAGCCCTGGGGACGGAATGTTGTTTCCAGCTGGTTTTAAACACTTCCAGTCATGTCTTTATCGTCCGTTTAATACCGGCCACGTGACGGGCTCTCGACCAATGGGAATGCCTAAACTGTATTTATGAATAAGTATTTAATGTTGGTACACTTTGACTGCATTCTGGCCCACTGTGGGAACTGTTCTCCAGGAAACATGACATGTGTTGTTTTGGTGTGGGCCGACATGCACGGTGTAAAACCTAACTGCCCACCTTGGCCTACTAATCACACCTTATTTCCTCACACATCTCGCCTATTTTAACAAAGTTATCATTTTCACATGATTTTCCATAAGGTTTTAATGTGGTAATTTTGTGCCAGAAAGCAACTTTGTGAATTTGAAGCTCATCAATACTGAGATTTGGCAAGACTAAATACGCGCAACTTTAGGGTTTAATAGTGGCCATTTTGGATTGTTACTATGTTCTCATAATTATAAGGTAACTTATAAGCTTTAGAAAAAAAATTGAGCAAGGGTGTGTAGATAGAATCACCCCCAACAAAATTTTTTAACTACAAATATTCCTAAATATGAGAATAAATATATTAGGCGCCCGAAAAGCATGGTATAGTAAAGTATTTGCATCGCTGCTTTGTTCGGACTCCAGAGTCCACATTTGATCTTAGAAATGGGGGGAAGGATTCGAGCGTAGAGACTAGAATCCGAACAGCAGTACCTTCTACAGTATAGGGCGGGTGGGTGGGAAAGATGTTTGAGACCTTACCTGTCCTTGGAGCAAACAAACCAAAGGCTTCTTCGCCTTATACCGTCCTCTCTCGTAGTGACCAGATTTACCAAGTGAGTGTGGATCCTCCGCCCGCAACGTCGCCGCGATGCAAATAGTAAAGTATTTGCATCGCTGCTTTGTTCGGACTCCAGAGTCCACATTTGATCTTAGAAATGGGGGGAAGGATTCTTCGCTCCGAACTTAGACTCCCAATCCATTCCCCTATGCTCTTTTCATCTACACCCAACCCTTATCTCATCCCATATCTCATCCCATATCTCATCCCATATCTCATCCCATATCTCATCCCATAGCTCATCCCATATCTCATCCCACATCTCATCCCACATCTCATCCCACATCTCATCCCACATCTCATCCCACATCTCATCCCACGCCTCACCCCTAATCTTACCCGTGATTCTCCTCGGGATACACAGCATATGCCACCAATAATTTCTGCATCTATTAATTGTCTACCAGTTAAGGATCTTGAGGTGTTGTTCCCTGCCGACAGGCTCCTCTAGCCGCTTGCCGCAGACCCTCAAATGAGGCCAAGCCCATGCTTTGTAGGTACCATCCTTGTTTGCACACTACCGCAAGAAGCTCAGCACCTTACATTATTCCTCAGAGAGCCGTTTCCAGCTGCCTTACCTTTTTTGCATTGTACCTTTTGCTATTGTACTCATATCTGCTGTAGCCAACCAATTCTTAATTTCGCTTTGCCACCCGAAGTCGCTTCTGCACTTGGCCTGTTAGTGAAGGCACTATCCCAACAAGTTGCTTAGATGGATTATAGCATCTTGACTATTCTTACAATGCATGCTGAATCCTGAGCTGCCTATAACGACCTCTCGCCCTGCCCGTCAGCAATTTATTCGAGGAAAACTGTTCTCTCACCGAGCCCATCCATCGGCGAAATTTGGCAGCTGTCCACTATACCTCCTGGTTGCTTTAAATCAAAGGACATCCTCATCCGAGTCGACCCGCGCCATCCGAATTCCCTCAAATGTGAAATGATACCTTGTACATATAAACTGGACTTGTGTGGATTTGCCTAAAGCATCCTATAATCCAACCTCAACCGAATACGAGTGTATCAATTTCACTTCCGGCTGCGCCGACTACCTCCCCTATCTCCGATCGTCTGTTTAACCAAGAAACGTCTTACTGTATACCCCGTTTATTTGCCTGCCGCTGAACATAACTCCTCATGCTGGCGTGGCCTCGTGTATGTGAACCTGTCAAAAAACAAACAAACAACAACAAAACAAACAACACAACACAACCCCCTAAAATGAGAACGTATATCCTCCGTCGCATAAACCTAAGGAAACCATTTGCCTTTCCTGCCCAGTCGTCCGTCGAGGCTCTTCTGCTATCTTTTATAAATATTTTATCATTTCGAAATTCATACTCCTGGACTCTCCGTCTGAAGCGGTTGAACCATTGTGTAGACCAAGCCAGGGAGCTGGAATAAACGTGTAGACATTTTATTTCCCTGATGTTGACGTGACATGATCTCCACGAAACTTGGACTTCCACACCTGGCTTCCATTGAACTTACTGCAGCAGAAGAGATATGACTTAAAAGAATGTGCATTGTCGCTCAAACTTCGAAATACACCGGCCACATGGGACTACGTGTATCACAATCCTTCCTGGCTATATTTTGTGGTAGACGCTCCGCTGCCAAGACCTCAAACGGTTGTTTGTATTCAACTAATCTGTAAATCACCAGTTGTGGCGTGGTATTCCTTTTATTTCCGCCTGCGATTTATTTAATTATTTCGTTATATTTTATTTGTATTTAATTTTATTTGTTTTATATTTTTTTTTTTTATTTTTTTTTTTATTTTTTTTTTTGTTTGGGGGGGCACGAACTGCCCTAAGCCGATTAAACCTCTTTATATTCTTCACCGATACGGATGTCCGAAAGAAGCGGCAAAAATAGTGCCATACGCCGACCAAATCACGCCAGAAGATCCCCGTATGCATCCTTCTCCGAAATGTAGTTCTCCAATTATTCGCGTTCTCAATCGTGAATAAAGTATGTTATTTTCGCATTCCCTATCCTGTTGCACAGCCTGTAAGAGAAACATAAAATGCAGCATACATGAACTTGGGGAACACCAAGTCTCGACGGCAAAAAAGAGCAATCGAAAAAGAGTCTGAGCTATTACTTACCAGCCCTCACGGGACACAGGCAGCATCTCCGTGTTGCTTCATTTCAAACAATACTCACAATCTCCAGTATCTTTCTGGATGTCCCTTCTCCATCGCTACCTCTTCAATTAGTGCGCCAGACGAGGCCATTGTCTTGAAGAATACCCAATTGAGCTGCCGAAGTTCTAATCCTGACTTGCATCCTTCCCTCGTCCCTCGTAAGCGCGTTATCATCAAACTACACGCCCGTCGTCTTGCGTGCCGAACAAGGTCAGTGCTTGCTACTGCATTCCCTCACTTCGATGTACCAGAGTCCTTCCTGCAAAACATTCTTATGCGAAACGGTCAGCTCAGCTAACAATTGAAAATATTTTATCTACTAATGCATGTCAGCACCAAAGTATGTAATTCACGATTTAAATCATTCTTGATGATTGGCCGACAGTGGCCCTTTTCTACAAAAGCAGGGCAAAACTGGACACAACATCATGGTCAAATCGTAAAAACAACGGAGAAAACAAAATTGTCGATACATAGGGACTCCATTCTCTAATTTTGTATAAATACATTTTCACGCATGCGTTTCTTCCCGATGCTATTTGCTGCCATATTTGTATAGAGATATTTATCTCCTGATAATCCGCTCTGCCTAATTTTGCGGCTTGCTCCCTTTATTTACGGTACTCATTCCAGATTATTATTATTTGTCTCATTTTCCCGAGATGTTTTATTATCTCATTCTTATAACCGGGGTTCATCTCCCCATTTGTTTGTTTTATTTCTCAAAATGTACAAAACACCGTGGACATCAAAATGTATAGAGTGGACCGCGCCCGTCAAGTACTTGTAGCGTGACGTGTACATGTACATGTTCAATTACTAGCACAGTGCAATTTAACCTTAGCGTGATTGTATAGAAGCAGGTAACTAAAACCTTAAAGTGCTCAAATGTTTCATTTAACACTCGACCATTACTAAAACCAAATGGGCATATCGTATTTTTCCCACAAGCGGAAGGCGAAAATCTAACCGGACAGCATAGCAACCAATTGATCAGACGTCAAAATAATACCCTGCGAGTTGTCGACCTTCCGGGGAGCGTGGTCTACAGAATCGGCCTATTTAGCTCAAATTTAAGGGGAATATAGAACACACAAACAAATCCCGTGCCATTATAACTGGGGCTGTTTCCCCCCATTGTCATGCATCTGTTTTATTGAGCAATCTCTACAAGCATCAAATCTTAAAAGTTTTAGATTCAATTTACCATAAATACCGTAAATCCCCGTTTCATTATTCCTTTCACCTTTCCTGACTATTATGTCGGTATTGTCTCGTTTCCGTTTTGTCTTCTATTGCAACACCTTGACTTCCCATTGCCGTCTAATATTCATAACCCTTTGCTTTGCCCCTGTTTGTGCTGCTACATCACTTTATTACATTATCCTACTCTCTGTACCGGCATATTCATTCGAATGTTGCCATTCGTGGCCGAATAACTAATACAAATATAAAGACAAAAATATATCCCTTTACCTCCCTCCTTAATTCACTGGGGCTATTTTCCTCTTTACAAATGCATATCCCAATCTGGGCCTTTCCCCACATCAATACCTGGGGCTCTCCCCACATCATCTCGGGGGTTTTCCCCCATTATGTCTACCAATCGGGTTTTCCACCTTCCTTTTCCTTTTCCTTTTCCCGTTTCCTTTCTCAGTTTCCTTTCTCAGTTTCCTTTCTCAGTTTCCTTTCTCAGTTTCCTTTCTCAGTTTCCTTTCTCAGTTTCCTTTCTCAGTTTCCTTTCTCAGTTTCCTTTCCTTTCCCCTTTTCCTTTTGCCTTTTCCCCTTCCTTTCCACTTTTCCCTTCCTTGCCTTTTTCCTTGCCTTTTTCCTTGCCTTTTTCCTTGCCTTTTTCCTTGCCTTTTTCCTTGCCTTTTTCCTTGCCTTTTTCCTTGCCTTTTTCCTTGCCTTTTTCCTTGCCTTTTTCCTTGCCTTTTTCCTTGCCTTTTTCCTTGCCTTTTTCCTTGCCTTTTTCCTTGCCTTTTTCCTTGCCTTTTTCCTTGCCTTTTTCCTTGCCTTTTTCCTTGCCTTTTTCCTTGCCTTTTTCCTTGCCTTTTTCCTTGCCTTTTTCCTTGTCTTTCCATCCATCTATACCCATACATATTCCTATATATCCCTATATCCATATAATATATCCATACACATCCATATACATCTATCCATATTTCTATGCATCTATATATCCATATCCATATCCATACCCATACCCATACATATACACACACATATGCAAATATATACATACACTATACATGTACACATACCAACACGTCTGTCTATTAAATCCGTCGAGGAGTTTAGTTTGTTCCTCTCGATGATTTCCTTTGTTTGCACTATAACTTTTTCGAACGGCTCTCGTTGGTTTTGTACACGAAACTCAATCGAGGACGTCCTCGATTCTAACCATAACCCCAAATCACCTTCGTGTCGTCCACTTACACCCTAAACAAACGCGTGTATACATGGACCATTTAGGTCGACAGACCTTTCTAAGTTTTAGTTCAGAGAGATTTTCCTCAGCCCACGAACCTCCCATGGAGTGTCTTCATAACGTAATATACGAAACAAATTGATGGACCTCCTATTATCCCTCTTTTGTTCGTGCTTTAAATGATTCGGAAGGCCCCTTTTCGAAATAGGGGACCCTATAGCCCTCTAATGTTATACGTCCCCTATTTCAATCAAAAACGAACTCACGCATGACTACACACCCCATAATGCATAAACGCCTCCCGCCGTGTAAACGGGGTTTTCCCCTAGCACATGTAGCGCCCTGTAGCCAGGGATTTCCCTACCACTCCATAGCGGCTCAGACTCGTCACTATAAAGTACCTTGTATTGCCGCCTTCATAGTAAAGTTAGAGCTCAGTCTAAACCTAGCCCACCAATTGACATTCCAGCTGACCAGATCGACTGAAAGTACATAAATCCTGAGTTATAGAGAGAATAGATCAAATTCAGAGGGCGCGCCCCTCTGCAACGGCCCTGCGCCATCGCGCGCATGTTACATTCTGAGCGCTTTCTATCGACAGTTTACATGTATACATTATATTCTTGGCACTCGTGGGTTCCTGATGTAAAGTGGTTTTATGATCAACACTTGACCTTAAACCTTTAATAATAAAAAATGAACTACTTCGTTCACACTGGACCCCATTATTTATGTAAATGCTTATCACCGGTAACCTTCGTTTTCAATTTTGTTTAGCTAAAACCAACTCAATTTAGTACTTTACAAAATTTAATTTATAAAAGTGTTATGCCGCAATATAATCCTTTTATTAAGATGATTTGAAAATCCATTTTCTGTTTTGGACCCAAACATACCGCGGTGGCAACTTTCGTAAAGGTAACTCACGCTACATTTTGCCTAGCAAAGGTTCAACAGCCAGAAAATAGGTAATCGAAATAAATATTTGTTATAGAAGATGAATAGTTTTCCCGAAGACTTCCTTTTAGCAAAAAAACATCTGTATGCGGGGCCTGCCTTTGTTTTCTCCAAGCATTACAAAACTATTGTCCATAGGCGCAGCACGTACTCGAACGAATGATCTAAAATCCTTTTCGATTGTGACGCTCAGTTGTCAATTGCTGCGATGCTCGCGTTTATTAGACAGCATAAATTGTCTACTTTCAGTCATACTCTTCTAAGGATTTTACCACAATGTGATATAAATCGCCCGACACCGAAAATTGGCTGACATGCACATACAATTTGTGAATAGGAAATCGTTCCCACAACATAGGTTCACCCGCCGGGCTACACCCCCATAGATTTCGCGGATACTTGGTTAATCATTTTGCCGATCAGACATTCTCCCAGCCGAGCATAATTTTCACAGGCATCACGTTTACAGATTTATTTGTGAACCAAGCGTTACATTCCTTATTATAATTTTAAGGCATTTGCCAACTATAGGCCTTTCCCAGACACCGTTTTACAGGTAGTATTTGCAAACCTCGGGGCCCGACCCCGCCAAGAAACTATGCTTGAGCCTGACCTGTACCTTCTGTTGCTCATTGTTACACTCTGCCAAGACTATAGTCATCTAGAGCAACCAAATCCTGCAAGTGGAACCACAACTGAAAATAAATTGATATAATCTGTTTAGGCCTATACAGTTGCGTTTACTGTACATTTTCCCATCGTATAAATGTACATGCCCACTGCCCTTTCCACCAACACTACCTAGGACACTCCACCCTTGCGTCCAATCCCCGACCAACATCCACCTCTTGGCCAAACCCAACGCACAGACCACCGTCCAAATGTTCCAAATACACTTTCCCATACCAATCAAGGTCTGATCGCCTGGGCTGTGCCAAACATAAAACAATTTCAGGGGCTAACTATAAATGCTCCTTTTTAGGCCTATATTCACTCTGAAACCTTGGGGGATCCAGGGCAAAGCTTGACCCCTCTATCGCTCCAAGGACCTCCTCCATCTTGTTAGTGCCTCTGATGATGAAGCTTCTGTTTCACTATGACCCCTGCCACACCATAGCCGTCACATGTCCTGTGCATATGGGATTAAATCAAAAGGAAACGTGAGATACATAAACGGTGCTGCATCCGTCAAATCACAGAGGGATAAATCCATCTATATAACCTTGTTAGGCCTACCGCTTACTACCAGCACTTACAGTTACACGTATGTTTATGGCGTATTGCCACTGCAGTCACCAGTGATAATATTTTAACTCCGAAAAGGTCTGACATGTCCTTTTATAGGACTACAAGTTTCTCTCACAACTCGATCTGAATTTAGACAAAGTCTGGAAAAACAACCCCACATCTGGTACTCACTTGGCTATACCTACGGACTCACCTGTCGCATCTGATATGAAACATCCCCTAGTGCCCATGGTGATTCACTAACCTAATTGCATAAGCTGGCGCTACAGTGGTCTAAGAGCTATACATTTTATTTGATATAGGCCTTTCCACAGCTATTCTCTGAAAATCTACCTAAAAGTTTACCAAATTAATTATTTCGATCAGCCCGATTGGGGATTAAATTTTCTTTTTGTTTATGCACAATTGTCACGAAGATGAACGTAAATCATATTTTGTAAAGAACAAATTAATAACTGTGAAACAAACTAAGGATAACAACCATTTGACCCTATACTCATAACCCGGAAGGGTTTACTGAGACTGCTGGCTTAAACTGCCATAGGCCTTACTTCCTTAAATCTCAGATTTTTTAGGAACTCCGAACATGCGCAGCCTAGCCGTACCATACTGCGCGAAAGCTACAACAAATTCAATCACGGCGACGCTAAGGGAATACAAATAAAATGTACATGTGCTTTGCATTTTGAAAGCCACCTTACATCCTCTTCGTTTTAGACCATCCTTACATTAGGCATATTATCATACTCTGATAACTGGACCGGTATTTTGCATTACTAATGAGTGCTACTATTATGAACCATGATAAAACCCGGTCCGATACAGGCCTACTGATAATAAATAAATAAATTATCCATATCCACATACCTTTTGACAATACCCACGCCTTCATGAAAATCCCGCAGGAATGCGATGCCACCTTCGTGCCGCGCCGTGCATGCTTGAGCGCGTGCTAAAGCACAATAGCTTTGTACAATAGCTTTGTACAATACAAAGACTGCGTACCCTACTCAATGTGCCACGCCCGTTGCACTGATGACCCTGTCACTGCACCAACGTACGTACACGCATAGAGGAATTCCTACATAACATGGTATATGTGAAAACACACAAAATGGTATTAAAAGAACGAATTTCGAACTTGCTAAAATTCTTATTACGACACTTTCGCAGCCTAATACCATTATAAAATTTCACATTGACAAAATGACCTGGCTGCCCTATAAAATTGTACCTCCTTACCAGTGCCATATTGGACCACCGGCAAGAATTTAGATATCTCCTACCTCGTTTCCTAAAACGAACACCAATCCAGGCTCTATACCTCCATCAGAATCGCAAACCTGGCCCAATTTCCAACCATTTAGAATCGAGCTCTTCCTTTCCGGCACCCGTTATGGCAATCCGACTTAATAATTGACTGGTCAACCAGCCGATTTATGGGTGGGCACCCAAAACTCCAGCGCAAGCAATAATACGTCATGCTCGTAGTGCAAAGATTTACCAAGTGAGTGTGGATCCTCCGCCCGCAACGTCGCCGCGATGCAAATAGTTACCATATTGTCCTAATTTAGTGCTTTGTGAAGAATCTGAACCAAACGGCCCCTATAAAGCCATAAATTCGCTGACTATAAATAGGGAAATACCACATGTTTCCGTAAAGTACTCGTCTTATCGCAGTAACATAAGCAAGACGTGGGACAGAGAGACCCCCCCCCCCCCCTCATTTGTGATGGTCATTGCGGAATGTTGTGGTTTCTCAGGAATCCTGTTTAGGTTTTTAAGGGTGGGGTGTGCGTTAGGTAACAATAGTCTAAAAAGTGTATAGATATGGTAAACTTATATTAATGTGGGTTTTCACGGGGCACGCGAACGATTTGCGAAGGATGCGAATGCCGAATAAATGGCAAAGTCCAACATTCGGAAAATTTGTTGTCACAAAATAAAACCTACAGAGGGACAGAAGGTAAAGATTGCCATAAACACACATGTTCCTGATTTTTTTATTTATTTACAAATTGCAACACAATAATATTGATATACACAATGTTGCACACTTAAAAATGCAAGACTAAGGTTATTCCATTCTGTAAAGGCCTACAACGTGAACTTAACCAGGAAAGAAACTCCAATACTTTTGTACAATTCTGTATAGATACATTTTATATCAAGATAATTTACAATGTGGCATTAATATAATTGGCCAACAAAATATCGATGTATGCCGGCTGGTATAAATGTATCTTATTATTATTATTATTAGAGGAAGCATTTGTTTTTTAAGTTTTCATGCGGTGAAGTTTCCCTAGTTAAAGCTCGCCACACAGCGCCCTCTCGTGGCAGGCTGTCATCATTATCGAGTGATTGTCACGCAGGCCGCGTCCGTATTATTACCATGGAGAATGTCTTCCATGTTACATACGAGCTATGACACGGCTGCAGCCGCTAACATAAACACGTGTGTAACATCAATCCGCAGCCACGTAATTCGTACACAGTTTAATACAACAATTATTCTCTAATATTAAACAGTTTGTGCATGCATTATCTTGATAAGCTATTCATTTTTCCCTATACACATATTAAGATGAAGTGCAACAGATTATGACTGTAATAACGTAGGCCTATCATGAACAATGATTCAATGAAATGAAATAGGACTGATGTAGTTTTCTAAGTAATCTATTTAAAATTACAGCTTTTGCAATGACAATTCTCCTGTACCTGTAATAATAACAGGAACGTTTTCTCAATACGCAAGTTTTCACTGGCGTGCCCACTTTCGTTAACAGCGCCCTCTGTCTGCGCGAATCAGTAAGTCGTTCCTTCACTAACATTTCCTTAACTTTAGAAAAAGACGATCTAATGTTTGGTTTAATATAAAATGTGGGAGTCAAGAATAGAGCATAGTTTTTCTAAAAGACTTTTAATAGCGTAATCTTTGTCGCATTCATTTTCCAAAAGAGGGCGCTGCAAATTAAAATGCAGCTATCGGGCCGAGAAAAAAAATACATATATTTTCTGAATGTTTAGGTTATGCGGGCAATTTTTAATTTTTTGTACAAAACCACAGGCGCTGTTTTCGGAAACTCTGCGAAAGATGTATATCTTAGTTGCTAATATAACTTTTGCATCATAATAATTATGGGTATGGACCTTATATATATATATATATTAAAACCCAGGTGTTTTATAGTTATACCCAAGGCTTTTCATGTCGATTTTTATTTTTTTATTTAAATAATTAATTGTATTGTGTATAGCATTGTCATTGAATTTATTTCTTACGGAGAAAACGACCTATTTTGAAGGTTTCCATTGTACAACTGTGTCGTTGGTGGCGTTTTAGTACATGTACTTATTTATTGTAGAACATTTTACTTATACAGAAAAACAAGTTATCTAAAGGGAACGTTTACTCTTCGTATGACATAAAATGTGCCTTGGCATTGAAGCCCATTTTTATTGACGGAAACCATATCAGTTGCAAACATCTATTCGTTTATTTACATAACATTTTGTACCGAGCAATGAATTTGTGACCAAGACTGTTTTGTAGTTAAAGGTAGGATACACCATTGCTTGAATTGTCACGAATAGGTGGATTTGGGGGGTTGTATTTTATAGTAAATATCGTTTAACTGACCTATCTAAAGTTTTACAATCATGGATGGCGAGAAAAGGACGATAAACAGCGTTTGTTTTTAACCGGCGTCGAGCAGTTATTCTTATGTTATTTGTGTTTTTTTGCGATCGCCGTCTGCAAATGGTGTATACTACCTTTAAATAAAGCATACGAACAAACCACACAGTGGTACCACAGTGATTCCCCCCCCCAAAAAAAAAAAAAAATAATAATAATAAATAAATAAATAAAAATAAATAAAAAATAGTTGAGGTGTGTGTAACGCATGTTTTTATTCGTTATTAAAGAGACTATCTTTGTGCTAATGTGATGTTTTAGGTAGAAAGGGTCAACATACCTGAGCCATAATGACGTCACGCTCTGTTTACATGTGCTCTTCCCTATGGGAGCCAGCAGGTGGGGGGCCAGATTATAAGAAAGTGCACGTGTAAACAAAGCATGACGTCATTATGTCTGAGGTCTTTTGTGTTGCAGCCACACACGACTCACATTATAAGGGCATCCAACCCAATTCACATCCAGTGAATGTGAGTTTGAATTTTAACAAAGTTGACCCCAGGATGTCAATTTGGAAGAAGGTGTGACTTTGGAGCATTTGGATGTGATTTTGGAAATCTTTTGTTGAATTCGCATTCTGCTAAGGGCCGTGTCCGCTTTGAATGCAACATTTACATCGGGCGAAGTGTCAAAATCGGATATCTTGCAATATTATTTTCTTGGAATATACAGATTTGGGGAACTTTTGCTGCTTCAAACGATACAAAATGCACAACTGACAAAATGGTATACTCTAACTTTAAACAAACGAAAAGTTGACCAACATGTTTCCACGATTGATTAGTGGCTGCATGCAACGAAAGAAAAGGTCAGCCTGGACCAATGTCAGTGACCCCAAATGCTAATGAGCTATAGAAACAATGGTGAATTAGACAAGACATCGTCCAATCAACATTCAAGATGCTCCCCAAAGCATCAGTTTATATTACAATCCGATTTCGTTTAATAATTATTTTTACGAATACAAGTTATACACAAGTTAACACAAAATCGGACAGTGCAAAATGACTTTGTCTTTGCACATATTCCTCAATAAACACTAATTGTGATAAATCTAAACATTAATTTTAAAAACCCGCTTACAAATAAAAGTGAGTTAAGGTTAAGTTGAGATTTAAGACTAAAGCCAGTTGCCATGCATAATGGGCACAGGAAGAATTCATATAACTTTACTGAATACAAGAAATGGCTATGAATACAAGACATGGCTATGGTTGCCCTGAACCATGCATGTGGCCGAATCCTTCGAATTAAGTTTTAAAGGTGGATACACCATTTATAGTTGCCTAAATTATCAGAAATGGGTGTAATTGGGGGTTGTATTTTCTAATAAATATCGTTTAACTGACCTTATGAAGTTTTACAATCATGGAGGCCGAGAAAAAAAAGCAAGAAAAACGGCGTTCGTTTTTAACCAGCATTTTTATAAAATTGAATTTTTCGGAACAATTACAGGATATCTATAGCGCAATCATTTTATTTACTTTCAAATAAGTAAGATATTTCTTAATAGTTCGTAGTAAAAATGTTCGATATCTGCAAATTGTGTATGCCACCTTTAAGGACAAGTTTTAAGGTATTGGTTGTTCACATGCTGTAGAAAGCACACCATTTTCTCTTCAATTTGGTGTAACACTCAATTGTTATTTGGATGAAGAGTTGACTGTTTCCATCGACTTCTATAGTTCTATTATGCAGAACACTGTTAAAATAAGGTGTATTACTTAAAAAGTCACTATGGTGACTTGGGTCACATTATTTTAGAATTCGTGGGGGCAACCGAGACATTATTATATACATACAGTCTTTAAATGTGTAGCCTTGTCGAGATGACTTTGTTCTTCCATTTCACTATAAGTTATTGAATGATGAAAATGCAGTTTCACCCTTAAATCACCGTGAATTTTCACGCAGATGTTACGGTGATTTAAGGGTGGAACTGCATTTCTATTATTCAATAACTCATAGTGTTTGTTGCTGTACCTAAGCATTTCCCCACGGATTTTGTACATACAATTTCCTGTGGAGACATCCCTAACCCTAGTTCCTTGTAGAGAACTTTGCATTATTTTGTCCTGTATTGTATCTGAAACATCTTGTAACGGTTGTCAAAAATACTCCAAGTGCAGTCCGGTGTAATTCTAAATATGGTATCCTATTACATTATTCATGAATCCTGTCACGTGGTATCACACCACCAATCAGTGACAGAAAAATTGACCGGACGTCGCTTGTGGTTGTTTGTGCGTGATGTTTTTTTATGCGCGCTGATTGGATGAATGACGTCTCATGAATAAGTCATGAGATGCCATAATATTTGGAATTACTCCGGAATAAAGTGGTTAGGAAACAATTCCCTCCCTGCTTCGAATATGCAGTTTCTAATAAACCAGTGCATAACCCCAAATGTTCTCTTAAAGCATGTTACTATCATAAAACAAAAAATGGTGCTTAATCCGCTAACATAAGCATGCAAGGTGCAATCCATGGATTAAACGCGATTGTAGGCAACTCCAACAGTCGTCCACACACTGCCAGTGAATCCGTCGTAGTTTTTGTGACGCTTCGATGAGGCTCCGGAAATGAAGTACCCGTTTCGCGGTTGTCCTCGGAAGTTTGCGAACACAAAATAATTCGCCTGAATGAATATTCTAACATGCAGTCTATCAACGCCTGTACATAATATAAGGTTCACTATTAACTGTCCATTCAACGTCGACGAGGAACAAAATACAGCCCCTTTAAAATATTATACAACTGTCTGTGAAAGTTTCTCGGTCCTCGCTCCTCAGATTTGTAAGCAAATACTGCGTAGTTTTGTGTGCGTAACACTTGGTCAAGACTCAATAAGTCACTAGCATCTCATTGTAAGCAACCGGCTTGTGTTATAAGGCGACAGGTTACGAGTATCCTAGACTATAGCGAGTTTACACGAATCGTCGAGACTCCTGAGTTTATTCCAGGCTGTCTGATTGACAATGAGTGTGGGGGTCTGCCTCTGGATCTCGATGATCGAATAACTTCCGGTGCTGCATGCATGCTACGTTGAGACGCTGACGGCTGAGGGTAAATGCCGCCCTCCAGAGTTCACGTTTGCACTATCCTCATTGCACCAACCGGCGAGCTGGGATGTTTAACCGTATCCGACACTGCACATTGGAAGATACAAAAGAAGAAAGAAAGTAAACCAACGTGAAATTATTGTATTCGTAACATTAGTCAAAATCTCCTCTTGTACTTGTACACCCCACCCCACCACCCCCGACCCCGGCGATAGATTTAAACTGGAGGAGACGACCGAACGGTTAATGACACGGCGGGCTGCAAGCCAAGCAGTGGAACCGCCTGCATCTGCCTATACACCTACAAAATTCTGTCTTTGTAAACATTTGTTTTGGCCGTACAATCGCAAAATGGATGGGGGTCACCAAAGTGGGCGATATTTCTTGTAAAGAGACAATACGAGATCGGTATTAATTATACTGGTCATCATTCATCTCTGGGCTCCAGACTTGTTCTCCGGTTTGTAGTAACCGAGCAGATTGCGCAGATGGGACAGGGCACTAAAGCTAAAAGAGAGACCCACTCGAAGCTGACAGAGATGACCCGCGTCACGTGTCATCAGCAAAGATGACATCAACCTCGTGTAACCCCCGACCCCTGACCCCCCACGCCCGAAAGGCAGGTCGATAACCACCTTCTAACTCTGCCGATACTTCCCCCATGTTTTATCGGAACAGCACACACAGACACACAAATTCCAACGAGGTCGACCTTTGATATCATTCCGGTCCATGAAACACATCACACAGGTGATTGCGAAAAGATGTGTTACTTGCCGCGCTGCCGGTCATTGCCTTACCGCTGGGACGCCCTCTCGTCGTCACAATTAGGTGTTGGGGTTATTTTAAAGGCCCTTCAACGAGGTTCAGATCGAGACAGCGGCGTCTGCGACGAGTGATCGGCCCGTCAGATTCATCAAGCGGCCGGTCTCCAGTTACCCAAGTGAACGGGTGTCTTTATAATTTACGCGGGATCAAGTTTTACGCGCGGAAGGCAGGCTGTGTTGGGGGGGGGGGGGGGGGGGGGGGGGGGGGGGGGGGGGGGGGGGGGGGGGGGTTGGATTAAAAGTATTGGGAGCGTCAGCAAGGGTTTATATTGAGAATGTTTGGTTCAACTCATTTTTATTGACAGCCAACAAAACAACTTCGATACACACTGTATCATACAAGGCGTTGCTTTCGTCAGCGTTGACGGATTATTAAAACAAATGTGTTTTCTGTTACGGGTCTTTATTTACGCTATGTCTGTACCTGGTAACTTTTTGTCTGAGCTGTCGGCTAGTATTGAAAGAGGAGTATAGTATGAAGAGTAATATTGAAAGGTGGAATATCTTAACTCCCGTGTTCTTTTATCAGACAGTAATCGAATAATCGTTGGAACTGAAAAACTCGCATGATGTTACTTTTAACTACATTCCTGAACAATGTCGAGGTATATAAAGGATTTAATGAGCAGAAAAGTTGCTAAGAAGCTTTGTTGGGGCACTTTCAAATCTGCTGGGTCAGAATGGACTTGAATCTGAATCTACATTTGCTCTACTTAACCCTGGGTAAATAATGACACATTTTCGAGTCCACAATTACCACCTTTGACCCCGGAAATGGGTACAGCAAATATACATTTAGAATTAGTGTCAATTTGACCCATGCAGCATAGTGTTTAGAGTCAATGCGGTAATGCTATAGTTCGTGAATTGCCATTACGACCGAGGTTCCCCTATTGTGTTTTCCTTTATTCCTGTACTGTAACCTAACCCCGTTGCCTAGCGCTTACCGGAGCGATCGAGGACAAAGAAACCGTCCTTCGAGGACCTTTTGTTCCCTTTGTTTTCTTTTGTGTTTCGATCCTCGATCGCAAAAGAAAACAAGAGCATGGAATTGTGAGTGGGTATTTGTCGGTCTTTCTTTTTTCAAATCCAGACATGTCAGTACATTTCCGTGTTTATAGGGACTGCGTGACCCAAACTTCTCTGGTCAGCCTCGGGTGGGGTTAGAACCATGGGGCCAATTTAATGGAGCTGCTAAGCACACACAAATATGCTTAGCATGAAATTATCGTCCTTGGCAAGAACAAGGTTACAAACTAAATTTTCAATTGATGTATATTGTTTGTGACTAGAGTATTCAGTTTAGTTTTTTGCTTAGCTTGACAATAAGTACATGGAGAACTTGTTTTTATTGAGCAAGACTTGTTTGTGCTAAGCAAAATGTGCTTAGCAGCTCCATGACATTGGTTGCAGGTCGTATATGCAAAACAGAAAGCGAGAAGAGTACTACTACTATACCATAAATATATCAACATGAATCCCCTTGTATAACCCTTCCATCACGCCCCTTACTTATCTTTTAGTACCTCAAGATTAGGACTTCAATTCGTTCTTTACCTACCAGTACTGGAATTGCAAGATGTACCCGATAAGACCGACTTGTAGGCTAGCGGTGAGGGTCTTAACACGTTGCTACTCTCTAGCGCCGTGGCGGCATCACCAGGACAGTTCATCATAGCACCGTTGGGCGGCCACATCGGATGGGCGGACAGGCTGCTGGGCATAGCCGTGGTGCCGTAGGCCGGGACGTAGGCCGAGGCCGCGTGGTGCGGGTAGGCCGTCAAAGATGGCGGCGAGGCCACCATAAAATTGCTGACGGAGGGCGCTGTGTTGTCGGGCAACGACTGCATGGCGGGAAAAAATTGGAGAACAAAAAAGAAGCAAAGATAATATGAGGAAAAATCTGATACGAAAACGGTCGTGTGAATAACTGCAATTTTGGACTTCTATAGTCTAAGTATCATACTTGTAAACGGAGCCATCAAGCTCCGAACGAGTGTTTGATTATATGAACGTTTGCAACGAAACTAGTACTGCACTGAAACTTGGTAATGACATTCTGCTCACAAGATTCGTCTATGAGCCAATTTAACATGTATTACTTAGTCGACAACATTTTAGATTTATTAAGATATATCTCTAAATAATTGAACTAAATATCTATAAAAAAAATTGAGATATCTTGGCTGTAAAATATCGTCGCGTAAGTTTTGTTACAATTAATGAGCTCTCCATGAACGAATCTTGTGAGCTGACGTCATTACCAAATTTCGGTGCATTAGCATTACTATAGTTTCGGGGCAACATCCGTATTAGCATTTGTGTGACGTCATTTCCATCAGAAATGAGGACAAAGCCGCTGATTGGTTGATAGGTGTCAGCTGGGCTGGCCAGGTACTTAGTAAAATCACTTTAGTATTACATAATATAAGCTAAGCGGTTTGCCGAAGGCCCCCAAAACAAGCCTGTTCATTGGTCAAAATGTTGATGTTGAGGTCAAAATGTTGATGTTGAGATCAAAAGGCGGTTGTGCATTATTAGGCCTAATTATGGGATCTGTACAGATATTATGGACGCTTGTGCAACAAGCGGATAATAAATATATAAAAACCACACAAGGAGGAATTATCGCGTGAATAAAGTTTAAGAAGGGTCTTCTCGACTATGATTATGGGATATTGCAAAAAGAAACTAAATATTATATCCTGCCTTCCATTATAGTGGGTTTATTTTGTCTGTACTTGTGGTCGAGTATATCTGACAAATTACCTTAAACTTAATCTGTGTTAAAACGACAAAAAAATACGCGGAAAATGCCACAATGCGTTTACATTTTAACAACATTGCTGTCTGGCATTCTGTAAGAACATTAGAGATTGCCATATGGCTATCTTTTAAGTCCCACTTTTATGAAATATGTTTGGTGTTTGTTACTTTTTTCTTCCAAACATTTCCGAAATATAAACACCATTCCCGATTAAACCAAGCGATGAGAGACTGGACGTGACCCCGTAACGTACGAATGCATATTGCTATTCCACCTACAATAGGTAAAAATAACACTGCATTATGGCTGCCACGTGTACAGTTGTCAAATCAGTGCATTCATTTTGTATAGTACAAACAAAATCATAATGCATACGTAGCAGAAAGTGCAAAAATACCGTTTCAGTATTTTGTTTCTTATTTTTTGACTGTGTATAATATGTCGGAATCAGGTGTTAGTCTACCGCCGACAAGTACGGGTCTTAGCCCCGCTGGGAATAGCAGTATGCCCGTCTCGTAGCAAAGAGTGCAACCGGCCGAATGTGAAGTTTGCTTACACAAGATGTACAATTCTCTAAATTACATTTTGACGAAAACAATGCTACATAAAATTTCTGACACTTTGTTCCCTTTGAGATGCACAGATTTCAAATATTCAGACATTGCGGATGTAAATCCCTTTATCGTGGTATGTTTTATTTCCTGAGGCAAGTACTCTGACGAGAAAAACCTAAATTTCCTAAAGTTAATTAGGATTCATTGTATTAGTTCTTTAAAAAAAGACGTTAGGCCTACATAAAATATGATCTCCTAAAATCTGGTCAAATTAGGGATAGTTAAAAATTAATTTAGCTACATTTTATTTCTTGGGTACGCTCAGTAAAATCCAATTTAGATTTTTTTTGCTAATCTTTTGCAAACAAATACTTGGTAGTTCGAAAGAAAACATATGCGGGAATTGTATCATGCCAATATAGCATAACGCGACTTTACGCCGTTTTCGTGGGAGCAGGTCACATTGATACGCGTATGCACGGGATACATATAGCGGCTCGACAAAAATCGTCCATTAAATCACCATTTGGCGTTTTAAACTATCAGCAAATTACCTCTCATCTTAAAATGTTGAAATGTTGAAAACTAATGTTGAATTTATATAATAATGAATAAGTACTTACAATATTAGGGGTCGCGAACGTTATGCCTCCAAACTTTATAGTCCTAAACAGGCTTTTGACCTATTGTGCTTGTAATTACTTGTTATAGTATACCATTTGTCAGTTGTGCATTTTTATCGTTTAAAGCAGCAATCTAAAGAATGCCGGTGCATGCCAACTATACCTGACAAAGTGTTATACTATGTGAATGCTGTATATTCCGAGAAAATGATATTCTAAGATTTTGATTTTGAACCAACTAGTAACCATATAACTCTCTAGGGACGGGTGTGTGTGAAATCATATTGATTTGGGAGAATTCAGAACTGTTGTAAGGTTCCCAAATTTGCCTCTCTGAGGCGATTTTTTTTCACTTCTTTTATTATAATTTTTTTCAAAATTGCAGCATAAGAGATGCAATAATTTTACAGGGAGCTTTACTTCAAAATAGCTTTTGAGCAACAATTAGGTTGGTTAGTTTTTAGATGGTTGCAATTATGTGTATATTGGTAAGACTAAGAGAGAGACAAGACTGATGGGAAGTAGTCTTTGCCAAAGACGACAGTAATCGATATTGTGCATGTCGCGTAAAATCTATTCACGCTGTGCGCCCGCAAACGACACGATTATAGACCAGCTCCCCAACATGATCGTCTTTGCAAATCTGCGCCAGCGGTTTAACCCTTTCTTTATTTCCAAGCAGGCTTTCCTAAGGAGCCAATCAGCGATAGCAGAACGGTTGTTGTAAACATACGCGCAACACTTACTAATGGCCCTGTCACACCAGAACGTTTTAGGCCAACGCGTGAGTAGCGCGTTAACAATAGTTGATACGCTGGCAAACGCTGAACTTCCACAGAAAAAGTCAAGTGGAACCGTGATTTCAGCGTGTCCATAACGCGTTGTTAACGGGTTCATAGCGTTCACCAGTGCGTGAGTAACGCGTTAGTAACGCGCTCGACGACTGATGAACGACTACCCAGCGCGTGAGTAGCGCGTTCCAACGCGCGCCAGCGTACTGCAACGACCACATGATTAGTTGTATAAAAAGCCGACGCGCTACTACACTAAAGGCCCTGTCACACCAGAACGTTTTAGGCCAACGTGTTGGAATTTCGGTAACACGCGGGTAAACGTTGACCAACGCTAGGCCAGCGTTCGCAACACGCTAAGCGCGTTACCCACACGCTGGAACACGCTGTCACACGCTGAGGCAAAAATACATTTTTCAACATACCTAAAATGTTCAGCGTTTGCCAGCGTGTGACTGCACACGCTGGCGGCGCGCAGTATGGTCGTTACTTACGCGTCGAACGCGCTAGACGATCGTTACCAACCCACTACTCACACGCTGGCGACCCGCTGTCGTATTTTTACTATAAATCAGTGATACGTTCCTCACACGCTGAGCGCGGTCCTCATACGATATCACACGATATGAACCCGTTATCAACCTGTATGGACACGCTGAAATCACGGTTCCACTTGACTTTTTCTGTGAAAGTTCAGCGATTGCCAGCGTATCAACTATTTTTAACGCGCTACTCATGCATTGGCCTAAAACGTTCTGGGGTGACAGGGCCATAACCAGCGTGTCGCCAGAGTACGCCAGCGTACGCCAGCGTGCGCCAGCGTGTGAGTAGCGGGTTGATAACGATCGTCTAGCGTGTTCGACGCGTGAGTAACAAACCTCCAACGCTCCGCCAGCGTGTGCAGTCACACGCTGGCAAACGCTGGAAATTGTATGTATGTTGACAAAATTATGTTTTCCTCAGCGTGTGACAGCATGTCCCAGCGCGTGAGTAACGCGCTCAGCGTGTTGCTAACGCTGGCCTAGCGTTGGTCAGCGTTTACCAGCGTGTTGCCAAAATTACAACACGTTACTCACGCGTTGGACTAAAATGTTCTGGTGTGACAGGGCCATCAGCGCACGCACACAATTCCTTTGTAAAGTATTGCTATAATAGTTAGCTATGCAACGCAGGCTCGCGCAACTAATGAATAGGTAGTTGACTGCGTATATGTATATTCACGGTGGAATTTGCATGAAAAGTTCACGTCCCATTTTCGCAGATTTGTAAAGACGATAGTATGAGTAGGGGAGCTGGTCTATAATCGTGTCGTTTGTGAGCGTACTTCGTGAAGAGATGTTATACGCGGCGTGCATAATATCGATTAGGCATACTGTCGTCTTTCGCAAAGACTAAATGTGAAAGACGTGCAATGAACCTACCATTCTCTTGCCATCAGCTCTCTGGTGATGTTGGTGCAGGTTGCTAGGCGTGGTCGACATGACATCCTTCAGACCGCAACTTCCCGGCATACTCTGCCGGGTGAAGTCCGCCAGGGAGACGGAGTGAGCGTGCGCTAGGGCCGTGTTCTCGCCGGCCGAGGTGGCGTAGAGTCCAGTCGGGAACGGCCCTGATGAATGGAAGGGGAGTAGGGACGGAATACAAAAATAGTCGGTGTAAATTTAGCCTGAATTTAGGTCACGCATGTTTAGAATGGTTACAGGGGGGGGGGGGGGGGGGGGTTAGGGATTGCAACCCAGGCCACCCATCCCTTTTAGCCATTGATTACTAAATTTAGAGTGAATTTCTTATAAAACCACTCCAAAAATACTGTAAACCATTTCAAAAGAGTTAATGTTCACTCTTTCAGGAAGCCCTAATGAAGGACAACTCTAAAAATGAGCTGTCCTTCATTATTATGGCTCCTCGAAAAAGAAAAAATTGAGATCGAAAGTAGTTTTCACCCATTTTTAAGTTGTTTTCACTGAAAAACTCCATTTCACTATTTTTCGAGTGGTTTTAAAAGAGACTCGCTCTATTTATAGTGAGTTTTAAACTTTGTTTACATTTAGAAAGTAATGTCATGATACTTAAAATGTTAAGTGTGGCCAAAGTAATAGATGCAATGCTGGACAGCAGCCTAGCTAACAGAACCCCCCCCCCCCCCCCACACATTGCCTTATAATGCATGCCCCCGGACACCCTATCAAACCATCACTTAAATATAGGCCCCTCGTTTTTCTCAAAGCTGGATCCGCCCCTGATTGTACTCGGAAAATGGTTTATACTACGAAGCGGCAACTGTCCCCATTTTTGTGGGGGTCGTCTCAAGAGGCGATTAGCTCCCACGACGGATCGGGCTGGCCGCGTGGCCTCCCACGACGGACCGCCGAATAGAATTCTCTGTTCAGAGCCAACCTTTTTATTGTTGGCAGAGGTATGGTTATACACATCTTTTGATGACAGTTTTTAACTTTTGTATTTCCATCTTAGCCTCTGTTCAACTCTTTTACAATGTTTAAAGATGTCAAATACAAAAACATAAAAAATGGTCCAATCTGCGCGGCATAAGAGCAAAACAAACTCCGTTCCGTGGACGTGGTTAGATCTGCCGTCCTCACGAGAATATTGAGGGGCGTGTTCATACACGGCTCAAGTAGTCCACGGTAGGTCCACCGAAGTTTCCCAGGAGCGGGGTATACGATAGTCGTACCGGGAACGCAGCAGACACTCAAGTTTCGCTGAGTTAACTTATCATTTCATTCACTGACAAAATAGTTGTCTTATTCTCTACTTATTGTTGCCTTCTTGTTCTTTTATCATTCTAATGAGACAATAGTATTTACGGAATGTTACAAATTGAATGTTCTACCTTAATTGTGCACCCATTTTATTGCTATAAGATTGCAGACATGTCTTCAAGATCCTTTAGGCGATATAAGCGATACATTTTTAGTGGTACTGTCCATCCTACAGGCTCCTGCTTATTTATTTTTAACCTGCCTTTGAAGAAAACATGACATTAAAGCAGAACTAAATTCGAAAGAATAATGGTTCGAGACTATTAAGTCAACCGTGTAAAGTCCGAATATAGCCTAATAAAAACGCTACCCACGGGAGGGGCACACCATTGTCTTTCTTGGAGGAATGCTTGGAGGTAGATGACTAGACTTCACATCAGCCGTGTCGTGAATAAAACTACAAGCTCCGTATAACCTCGACACTCGTTGACACCACTCCCAACAAAAACAACACACGTAGTCGAGTCCAATAGAAGGGGGCGGTGTGCAAAACATTTACTTGTACGTTTTGCCGACGTGTTTGTTGGCAAACCGTTGTCAAAATCCACACCGCTGTGACGAACAGGTCAGGCCGAGGTGATGAACACTGATAATAAGATCCCTATAAATACCAGTACGACATCCTGCTCATAACAAGGACACATTAGGTCCCGAGTTTTTGGTTTTCTTTGTTTTTTATATTAGTGACAATTACAAGGTACCTTTTATAACAAGGTAATTTGTAAGGTCTCAAGGACGTTCTTATAAAGATGTTTGACTGTATTTGGATAACGTTTGGCTCAGTATGTCGGCTAAATTGTAAAGGTGTGCGGTTTGGGATAAACAATGATATGCACAATGTTAACTCACAAAGCATTCCATGTATCAGTGAATGGATGTACACAATATAAGGACATCGACTGTATTGAAACCAAACCAAACCAAACCAACAAACAAATAAACAATAATAATTTAATTTGTCGAAACAATTACCGGATATCTAGCGCGCGCAATATCCTTTTGCAGGATGCCTACAATCATAAAGGTATATTCTAATAATTCGGTAGTAAAACAAATCGATATCTGCAAATAATATATCCTACCTTTAAATTCAATCAACATTGGATAAAATACAGTTTTTACTAAATGTTGGTTACCAGGTGAACCACACAGCACTTGGTTTAAACAAATTTGTAAAACAATGTATCTATTTTACCCAACGTTGGGTACTATGTACGCAACATTAGTCAAATTTGAGAAATTTACACATTGTTGGTTAAATAACAACATTTTAATACATTGTTTTGAGATTGTATGTGATGTTCAATAAATCTATTTAGTGATGACGTCACATTTTGTTTAGTGCTTTATTATATGAAGTCAAGAACGTATACAAAAGCGTATACAGTCACGTCAAACAATTTGTGACGTCATCAGAACACCTGTAACGGTTGGTGAAAAATATTAGGCAATCGATATCGTAAACTAAAATTCCTGTAAAATGACCTCAATTGTGGGTTGATTTGGGTTAAATTTCAACCATAATTGCCCAAAAGTTTTGGAATCGGACAGTTTGGTTGGTTGGTTTGGCAAAAACAATATATATATTATAGTCAGTTAAAGTTATGAAAGTCATTGCGAAAAATGAAAAATGCACACCATTTCAAATACAAACTTGAAAATGAACCAAATCACTAAACCAATTTCACTTTCAACTACCTAAATCTATCATAAGATCTAATAAAAAGTAAAAACATTTTAGGAATTTTCAACCCAAATCATAAAACTGTGTTCTTGTTACTGTTTTGAAAAAGTATTTCAAAATGTTATCAATGCACAAAGGGCATTTTCCTTTTTTTCCGGAAAGGTAAGGTGGGGGGGGGGGGGGGGGGGGGGGGGATGGAATTCCGATTTGTCTATTTGTTTGGGACATACTATACCAACGTGGTACAACGCCGCCCGTTTTGTCGAGGTCATGCACCAAGCGTCGCGGTTTTGCTGCCGTCGCTTCTGGGCGAACGCGATGACAGAAGGCTGGTACTGCGGACTTGTAACGTCTGTTCACCCGCGGCGAGGCATCAAAACCGGGTATCAAATAATTATGTTCTTTTTTTAACAGCCACAACTCGTTTCTCGTATACTTTATACTCCATTTTTAAACCAGTTAATAAAATGTGTACAAATTGAATGGCGGGACTAACTGTCAGTGAATGCTCTTTCAGGTAGCGTACATGTACAAGTAAAATGGCATGATGTTAAAAACTATTATGGCCGCAATCATCAACGATCTGTTCTTTTTTATTGTTTTAATCAGGAGCCAATGTTAGGTGACGCTGCGTATAGGAAAACATAAGTTGTATTATGTAATAGTGCAATTGATCTTGAGATTGAATAGGTGCAGGTAATTATGAAGAGGTTTCGAAAATGTTCATTAGGACTACATCATGTTGGTATCGTTTGGCGCTTAGAAGCATTATTTCTTTTAAAGTGACACACGCTCGATTTAGATGACATTTGTTTGGTTATTTCTCGGTGACTTCGCCCAAATCGATATTTCTTGGTATCATTTTTCTTCTAGACAGATTTCCCATCCATTGAAATATGTAGTTTTGGCCTCAGGGTGGTGGAAGTATACTCGTCAATTGAGGTTTGCTTGTCCGTTTTGGCGCCACCCTGTGTTAGTCCTCATTTGGACTATTCGGCGGATAAAACAACCAGTCTTGTGTTTTGTAGATTAGTTTGTCAACGCGCAACGTCATGGATGGCAAAATAAGCGACGCAGTTGTATTGTATATTAACAAACATTGTAAATGTACGTGTATAAAATATAGACCCCACAATTAGTGTTCACAGTGTAATATCATTGCCAGTATTTATATCATTATGACGGGCAGGTTTCTCGTCAAAATGCCTGATTGAAGTTGATGTATAGTAGTCGCGGTTTAGTCGTTAAGAAATCACGGAAAGAATTGGGGTGAAATATTGAAATCATATTTAGTAGGTTTACCAGGTTTCCATCTGGCGTGTATGCGGGTTATCAACGTCACAGACGGGGTTTTTGGTGTGTGGAATGGAATTTCTTCAGCGATTTTTCGCCGACTAAACATTGATTCAGCCTACCAACATGTGTTCGTGTATATACAGAGGCGGCTTACTATATAATGGAGACTACTACCCCACAAAGGTTACGTGTTTAGTTGTATACATGTACACAGTTACAGATAGCCAAGTGCATAAACAGATCGAATGTTCTGAATGTTTGGTCCATGGCCCCATTTCATTCAACCAGAATATTGACTGCCTTAGAAAGCTATACGATGACAGAGATGTACAGAGAGACTCTTCATGCTTGTTGCGACACAAGTTGCCTAGAGTTTGACGTATATGGTACACGAGTCATATCTATCTTCTCACTGAGACAAAATACTCACTTCAATAGCCACACTTAACATTCTGGAAGTGGACATTTGTCTGACAGAGATGTATAAACACGACTGACATGCTCTTGAAAAAAAGTCACATTTTAGAAGATCAGGATATAGTGCGAATGGCAAAGTTGTAAGAATGATTCATTGTAATATAGGTCAGAAGCAGTCAGGAATTAGTCTTAGGTATTACCTGGCTTCGTCGTCATCTTAGGCTTAAAGGGATCGTATACGTTTAGTAATTGGAACCCAATGTTTGTTTCAATCCTATATATAGTTATAGATATATACCATAAAAATAACCTGTAAAAATTCCATTTCAAAAGGTGGTAGCGATTTTGAGATATTGCCGAAAATCTGGAGCGGTTTTGTCCACGCAGAAAAAATAATCTGCATTGGAACACACAGTCTGAGAAACGTCACTGCAGTAACGCTTCTCAGATTCAAATTTTTGGGGATAAAAAGTGATATATGTTTCCATAACTGCAGTACTTCGAAGTGACAAGATTCTAAAAATGCATTATACTATCCAAAGCTGCTGTACTTCTTACCAAGTAGGTTTTTATTGCCATTTATTTTTGGAGTAATTACCAAACGTAAACGATCCCTTTAAATGGAGTATATTCATCATTTGCTTTTGCTGTAATTTTCGGAAATGGATGGATTTGAGGGGGTTAGTATGTTATCGCAAATATTGTTACACTGACTTGTTTCATGTTTTAGGTTCGTTAGATGCTGGAAAAGTCAAGAAAACCAATCATGTTCTTGTTGGCTGGTTCCCAGACCCCACTTAAAATGAAACAGAGCAATTTATAGGCGTTGGAGAACCTTCTATACTTTCTGGTATAATGTTTAAAAGAAAGTCTGGTCCCTGTAGAGTTTTATCAACATAACTAGAATGCCCTAACCTATTCCTTAAAATCAATCAAAGTAACTAAATGTTTCCGAAGTGTCACCCTTTCGCCACACGGAAGAGTGATTAATTTTGTCCGGTCAGTTTTGTCAAAGTGAAGAGTGGAGTGGGGGGGGGGGGGGGGGGGGGGGGGGGGGGGAGAAATGAGAGACAACGACTCGACATGGTGTCCGACCTGGCATGATCATGACAGGTTTGATTCAAAGTCAGTATATACTGACAATACTCACTCCTAGCCGACCCTTGTATTTACACGGAGGGGATGCCGGGCCAAAGCAAACTGTATCACCCGCGGGCAACAGAAATAAACACGGGTGTGTTTGAGGAATAATTTATCATTCCTGGCTTATTTGTTCTTGTCGGAGTTGGACATTTTGTACATGCTATAATTGGTATTCCAAAATATGACGTCTCCATCAGGCAGGGGGGGCTCAGTCACTAGCGACATTTTTGTTGCCACTGCCTATAGCACAGGAAATATTTGCTTTGCCGTCCCTTACCGTCAACAATCTGCCAAAATCCCCCCACCCCACCCCAAAAAACAAATCGTTGGATTTTGGCGGGCTTGGTTCTAAAGGCCTGACGTGAAAACAAATGGATGGATTAGGCCTATGATAGATTTGGTACAGGAGCAGCAGTGAAATACAAAAATGTATATACAGGATCCAGGATGATATTGTTGCCATATAAGGCATGTGTACTAAGTCCATCAACATCAAGCAACACTTTAGTGATGGTTTTGTTAGTCCATGTATAAAAACAAGAAATCAACTGATGGATTTTGACGGATTTAGCGGATTATACCTTGAATGCTGTAGGGAGTTAATAATGAAGGCTGTAGGGAGTTAATCAATAATTGATTATCGTCTGAATTATGCTTGGCTTTATAAATCAGCATTTTGTTTTATAAAGTTGACCCACTGGTGCGTGCCGCTACACCCCCCCCCCCCCCCCCCCGCCTCTCCCACCCCATGGCCCATAGCTTCAACGACGAAGTCACCCGACTCCCAATGACACGTCCGGTTTGGTTGAAGGAATTCGACACATTTGGTCATTTTTTTATTTTTTATTTTTTTTTTTTTGGGGGGGGGGGGGGTCGCCTGATTTTTATCTCCCTGAAAAGCAGTTCGTCTTTCGTTTTGCATTTTGCATGAGTCGAATACCGAGCGTCGATGTAGGATGACGAATGCATGACGAAGCGAGGTGCGGTTGGCCTCGTGGTGAATCAAAACACGGTCGAGTGTGTCGGTCGATTCCGTGATACTGCATTATAATGACCGGCAAGAATAGAGAGATCGAGGCTACAGACTTGCGCGGCCCGCTTCATGCACCAACCAGCACGCAGACGCGCGCGTGTAAATCGAAAATGTATTACCCGTTATTATCGGCTAGTGTCAATATTGACCAATATAGTAATGACCAATTTATGAGCCCAGGGTGAATCTGCCCCCCTCCCCCCCCCCCCCCCCCCCCCCCCCCCCTTCTCCTCCCGATCACAGGTTGCTGGCTTCGTTATAACGTCATTAGAGCACGTGCCGTGCGCGCGATGCCAGACGTCTGCAGGCCGGCTGGGGCCGAGCGGGCGCAATCGGGATATTCTACTCGCCGCGCCAAAAGCTTGTTTACCTGGCTCATTTTCTAAACACACATCAGAGAGAGATGTTTTCCCCGTAGAAAGAGATGCCAAAACGACATTGCGGGATTTAACGAAAGGTGCTAAAAAGTAAAGTGATCTATCTTGAAAGGAAATTATATGAAGATCCGTGGATGAATCAGTGAAGAGAGTGAAACTTATGGGGGAAATAAGTATAAAGGGAGCAGCACAATTTGGTGTTTAGCGTTAACAAATATACATCTTATGCTGTTTTATTACACATTTTATATACTAACGACTGGTTGATTTTTAACTTTTAACAATATTTTGTATAAACTGTTTATTGTGTAATTAAAGTGCTTAAATTGATTATTGTTTCTAGAAACTAATGAGCCCTTTAATTTGCAAACGCCATCACTCATTTCTATGGATATATACTGAAACCGCGTACGCGCGTGCGAACGTCGGGTACATTAACTACAACCGACAGTACAACTACTCCAGAGTGGGAATTACACATGCAAAGCCGGTGTAGAAAAAGATTTAAAAACACACAATGTGCTTAGCATAGACAAGTCTTGCTCAGCCAACACTACATGCTTAAAGCAAACATCACAAACATCACCTGAAATGTTGGTTTGTAATCCTGCTTTTGCCAAGAAAGAATTTTCATGCTGAACATATTTTTTTAAACTTAGCCGCTCCATGAAATAGGCCCCTGGTATATCATATAATTCAGGACGTTTATTCGTGTATTAAGTTCAGACAGTAATTGGGCAACCGCATACAGTTTGTCATCGGGGGAAAATCCGGGTAAAAATGGGGCGGTGCTGGTAAACCCGCACTAGGACTTTCGCTACGGGAATCGCCAAGACAAGGTACAACAACGTGGAAACAATGACAAATCTATACTTATTAATTCGCAATAAAGTTATCCCTTTTGAAATATAGATTTTTCCGGCTATTTATAAACATTTGTCATTCAAATTCACCAACACTCACATTCAATTTCGTCCGAAGAAAAAATTCACACGCTTCAAACCAATTATCATTCAATTTTAACGTTTTGAACGGTCACTCTTTTAAGCACCAGGGCGAAAACATTGGTCATCATACACAGATCAAATTCGTCTAAGCAACAACTGAGACGAATTTGATCTGTAATGACGAATATTTAAATAATAAATTTAAATAAATTAAATATAAATAAATTGAATATAGAATCGATACAAAAATATCGATTCAAATATAGTGACTAAATTTTGAAATTGAATGATAAATATATAAATTGGTTTGGTAAAAGCGTGTGGTTTTTTTTCCGGACAAAATTAAATGTGAGAGTTCGTGAATTTGAATAATCTTTTTTGTAAATAGCCAGGTAAACCTATAGTACAAAATAAGGTATGTTTTTATTGTATTACCAGGAAGTGCATCTATGTGTCTTTTGTTCCCTCTTTTTATGTCAATCTCCGTACGGTCAGTTTACGGTGACCGTATATATTTTACGGGAATATGTTGGCACCCATGGCTGCCAAGTAATTTCCCGTAAATTTACGGATTTTTTTACAGTGCTTACTGATAAAAAACAAAGTTCATGGTACTTTTCCATGGAATGGTAACCTCATAGTCATCACGAAACTGGGGATAATTTTGTTCTGGTTAAAGTATAGGAAGAGTTTTGACTGTTTGGCAAGAATGCCTTCAGCCCAAGAAACGCTGATAGGTTCTGGGTCCCTGCCACTGTAATTGACAGCCGACCTCATAATAAGACGCCTCTTGTAGCATCATCAATCCTCGGTGATTGAGACCGAGATCTCATAGGAAATGAAGAAAATAAGGAGTATTAAGTACACGGTGGGTCGCTGCTCACACGCCCACCCTTTTAGAGGTTATCAAGATCCTATTGTGGAATAAAAACGGTCGGTTTTGAGCCCACCCCGGGCCGTAATTGGGAGAGGAAGTGATCAGCGAAGGGTGCACGCCATATTGTCAGTGGATGGCACTCCACTGCGCTGGCTAGAACCGGGAGGGCCGCTCGCGAAGCCCGAGGCGACCCGGCTCATGGTGTTGGCGATCACGGCTCGTATAGGGTAGCCAGGTTATTAAGGATCCCGATACAGCTCTCTGGGTGATATACTGATAGGCCAGAGCCGAGGTACAGGCAAACAAAAAAGGCATATACATCTAAACGTTGAAAACACAGATATATAGCCGATCATTTTAAATTAGTTATTACTATTTTAGTGTAAAACAGACCAGGAATGAAGCCTTTATTGCATTCAAAACGAACACGGCCAGTATAGCAGGGTGTGATTTTAACAAAAGATTTCCAAATTCACATCCAAATGCTCCAAAATCACATCCTCAGTCCAATTTCACATCCTGGGTTTAAGTCGTTAAAATGCAAATTCATACCCACTGGATGTAAATTTGGACTTAACCTTAAGATGGTGTGATTTTAGAGCATTTGGATGGGATTTTGGAAATCTTTTGTTGTAATCTAATCCTGCTACTGGCCATGTCTGCTTGTGTGACAGTACGTAAGCAGCATAATTAAATTCGTGTATTTGACAGCAGCGCATGAAAAAACAAAACACCTTTTTAACAATTACACTGAAACTGTAGTAACTGTATTATTAAGTATAGTGTATTTTCCTTTCCTTTGAAACATTTTCTGTTTTACTGTCTTCGTACACAAAATGGCGAAAGGTAAGGGTCCTAAAGCAGACAAAGCCCTGGGGCCAATTTCATTTTAAGCACAAAACAAAACTTGCTTAGTAAAACCTAAGCTATAACCAGCCACAGCTCCATGTGATTGTTATAAAAACAGCTAAATACCAATCCCAAACAATACACACCACATGGAGTTGTGGCTGTTAAACGGGCTTCACTAAGTTATGATTTTGTTGTACTCAAATAATTGTTGTGCTTAAGCGGCTCTATGAAATTGCCCCTAATTATACAGTTTCGCTCAACTCAACTTATAACGGCGTTTACACCTGAGAGAGAAACATATAGAAAGATAATATAGGGGCCTAGATATAGATAATATCTTGTGTTTTGATTTATTAAAGGTTCAGTTTCATTAATAGTTTGCTAAAATAAATGAATACAAGCAAACCAAATTGTTATAAACCACAACTTGTGATTTATGAGCAACAGTTTTGTCTCATTAAACTGTTGAAAATTAAAAGAAAATGCTATAAACTCAATAGGTATCACAACTTGTAATTTCTCTAATATTTGAATGTAATCTTTTCTCATATTTAAACTGCTGAATGTAAACTGAAAATACTAGCAAACTAAATAGTTATGAACCACAACTTGTAATTTCTAATCAACAGTTTAGTTAGTGATTGTGAAGTACAAATTTATCAAAGTATTCTGGTTTCATATAACATAATGCTAGTTTTGCAACGTGACATTATTAAATAATTATAAGGATATCTCTCTATATATGTTTATTTAACCTTAAAAAATGTATATTTAGCTTGCCTAAATAAATAATAGGCATATCAATTTGATGGGGCAAGTTCTCCCATCACCGTGGGCGAGTCCGCCACAGGGCGAACCTGCCCCACTTTATACCGGGCGAATGTGCCCCAAGAGCTCATCTTGTGTTTTACCACGTCGTATAAGTCATTAACACAGTAAACAGAGTTCATAACTGCATAATTATTTTGGCAAATCTATTATCTTCTAAATGACAATAACCACTTAAACTATCTTTGTTTATGTCTTGGGGTTTATATAATATTATTGATGCAAGAAACGTTTACATATACATGATATGTAAACGGTGTTTTGATGATAACTTTATGAGCTTGTTGGGCCTGCTCGTGCAGCTATTATAGGAGTTTTATTATGTCCTGCGTAATATAATTACATCGTCGAAACTTCCTCCAATGGCTGTAGTGGTGGGAAATCACATGGTGGGCGGACTCGCCCTTAGGGCAGACTAGCCCCCGCTCTCCCCTACCTTTTGCAACCATCCAAAAAGTGACCAACAAAATTATTGCTCAAAAGATATTAATCACTTCAAACACCCTGTGAAATTATTCCTTCTGGCATGCTGTCAATAGAATCACAAAATTTCACATTTGGAAATGTCTAGTATTATAGTAGTTGGTTCAAAATCGAAATCTTTGAATATTATTTTCTCAGAATTTACAGGCAGAGCTAAAACTTCATCAGGCTAGTTGTCAAGTACCGTTCTTTAGATTTTGGGAACATTTGCTGTTTTGAACGATACAAATGCACAACTGACAAATGGTAAACATGCACTATAACTTTAAGATTAATTCTTTGTGCAATACAGGCGTACAACCCATGTCACACTGCGCCGTTCATTCCCGACACTAGCTGATTTCTGGTGACTCATGGATTTCTACGGGTCATCTAGCCAGGCTCCCCACATACAACACGGGTTTGGAGAGCACAAATTATGATTCATTTTTCATCGTTGGAACATGATTATGCTCCACTGTGACAGATTTATTTCTCTTAATTCACGATACCAGCATGCAACGGTCGTCGAGGCTTCGTAAATCAAGCAGTGTTTCGTCGCAGACAATATTGAAAAAAGAAAGAGATACAGCTGAGTGCTCTTGCCCTGTACTAGCTTTGTCTTCACAACAAAGTTGCATATTTGTATTGTAATATTTGTTTTTAATGAAGACTTTTCATACTAAGAAAGTTCCGACGCTATTTGGCTAAAAAAAGATGTACACATTCCTGATGAAGACCATAGTGTGCATTGCCATTTTACAAACTGTCACTATGATATTTCAGAGGAGCCAGACCTTTCAAACGCACTATATCGTTATTGTCGATTACTACATGTCGCTGTAAGTGGTAAACATGGCTCATTTCTGGTGTCTTATAGTTATACATAAACTAGACTATTCTAGCCTTAATATCATCCACACAGCGCCCTACTAGATACTGAGCTGAGATTCAAGTCCCGTCCGGGTAGGAACATTGATATATTTAATGCGAACAGAACTACTTCATTCAAATTAAAAATTAATGCTGTATTTGGGTTATCTCTATACAGTCTTCAGCGGGAACTTTCTTTTATGGCGGAGTTTAAATGAAAATGGAACGTTGAATCTTGACAGGTCTAAGTGGGCTTGGAGTGCCAGTGCATGGATCTATTGTTGGAGAGGGTAGGCTTGTACTTTTGTCCCCCTTTTATGAGGCAAAGAGGTTTGAGAGAGAGAGATCTAACGAGAGACGAAGGAGTAAGCTATAGGGGAAGCAGTGTGACCAGACATGATTGGTTGTTAATAACCCATTAGTGGGGCTCAAACCAGGGCTAAGATCAAGTGGCTCACGAGACACGGAATAGAGCTACTCTCTGCACTGAAATGTTGACTGACGACTCATATTTCGGAGGTGCATCGTCCGCCCGCCTGCCTGTTATTCGCGCGCCGCGCGCCAAGCAGCGCGCACCGCGCCCGCCTCGGCCCACGGCGGGGCACAAGTCGATCGGCCGGACTGAGTAGGTACACCTCCCCGTGAAATTTGAACGCCTTTGTACAACTCTCGCAGCAATCTGTCACACAGGCTGGGAGCGTCTCGGCACAATCTGTTTGTCTCGGCCCACCATATGCACACCACCATCTCGTAAACTGTTCGCCATATTGTCTCCCCCTCCCCCTCCCCCTCCCCCCGGTCACTCCCCGATTGTGTGTACAGACAGCCGCCATGAATATCTGATGTCACTTGCAACAATGGCCGGTGGAATCGCTTAGCCATCTTCGGCATATCTGGTTGTGCTCGTCTACAAACAGAATATGCCTTATGAATAAAGTCACTGGAATTATAGGCAACCAAACACCGATACCGTATAGTAAAAAAAAACACAGTGGGAGCAGTTTACAGTCACGTATGACAGGCAAACCCGTTAGTGCATTACAACAGTTTTGACAACACACTCACTTAGACCAAAAAATAGCAGGGTTAAATTACACTATGAAAACGAGCGTATATAAGTAAGCTAGAATCGCGTTAAAACTAAACTCAACCTAAATTAAATCTGATTTAAAGGTAAATATACAACATTTGTCCCTTGCTGTGAATAAAAAAATAGATTAAGGATTGGTTTTGAAACAAATATTGTTACACTGATCGACATGTTTGTAGTTTTGTGTTTTGAGATCCCAGAACAAAAATGATGTTCTTTTAGTCTGGTTCCAGCTGACCCTGTATCAGGCGAAGGAGAAATTTATAGACGCCGGGGAATTATCAGTGTATGGAACCAGACGCGTAAACAGGACAGTGCATATACAAATTGTGTCCTTACTTTTGTTAGGGGGGGGGGGGGGGGGGGGTTGCAGCAATGACAACACACGAGCTGCCGTAATTTCGCAAGATGCTTGCAACTATATCCAGTAGGTTTATTTTGGAATGTTTGCAAATGTTACATACTGTCATTTATGGTGGCCCTGGGGGAGTATATACACACCGTGAATATTAATAACCTTTCCCCCAAAGTCGTGAATATTGACGTGAATTTGACGTCAATATTCGCGACAAATTTCACGACTTGCCCCTAAAATCGTGAATATTGACGTCAATGTTAACGTCAAATTTCACGACCGGTCACATATTTTTGACGCAAATTTTGTGTGCAAATAATATGTTCTGGTGCACATTTCTAGAATGCTAAAGATATGCATTTAAGACATGATGCCTATACGTGTGCACGGGAAAACATCATTATCACGTCCATGTAGCTGTATGTTCCTAGCAACCGTTATAAAAGACCTGGGGCCAATTTCATAAAACAAAAATTTGCTTAGCACAAAAAAGTCTTGCTCAGTAAAAACAACTTATCAGCCAAAACTCCATGTGCTTTTCATTCAAAGCAAAAACCAGCTGAATACCCATCAACAAACATTTTGGTTTGTAACCCTATTTTTTTCCAAGATGAATTTTCATGCTAAGCAAATTTTGGTGCTTACACGTTTTATGAAATTGGCCCCTGGAATTCCGAATGAATGTAACCATATTATATTATGATCAGGAAGGACAATGAGCATCAGCGATTCACACCATGCGATTCACACCAAAACCGTAATTTCTGCAAGTCTATCAACATGGTGCCCCGTAATTAATATCTGCGAGCAAGCCGGTTCCCTAGAGGGGTGCCCTATATACCGGGTTGGTAGACCATTTACCAGGATGCGATCTATATAATTATGTATAGTGAAGGATCCCTATATAGAAACGGGCATGGTGTGATTTTGCATCAAAAGCGAACACGATCCTCAACAGGATGTGATTTCAACAAAATATTTCCCAAATCACATCCAAAATGCTCCAAATCCACATTGGGTTAAGTCGTTAAATTGTGAATCCAATGGATGTGAATTTGGACTTTAACGACTTAATCCGGGAAGTGAATTTGGAAGAAGAATTTAGAGCATTTGGGTGTGATTTTGGAAATCTTTTGTTGAAATCACATCCTGCTTTGAATGCAAAACCACATCACGGCCTTTCCTATATAGTGTAAGAAACAAGGTGAGTAAAAAGCAAAGACAGCGAGTACTGATTATAACTCTGTAATGGCGGCCGATGAATCATGACTGGTTCTGTCTAATGAAACCAGAGTCAGAGCTGTTGTGGTCCCTAGTGATCCTCGAGACAAGAAGTGATGGCGAGGTATCGATAACTGCGGATCGATACCACAGTGTCGTATTTTAGGTATTTATATTTTCGTTTACATTAATCGCCGTATAACCAGGTTGAATGTAATGAAACCAGAGTTGGAGGTGTCATGGTCCCTATAGTGACCCCAAAGACAAGAAGTCATCGCGGGGTATCGATAACTGTCGATCGATACCACAGCGCCGTGTTTAGGTTTTTATATTTTCGTTCTCATTTCGCCGTAACCAGGCTGAATATTTTAGGGGTGGGCGAATGGGGGTGGAGGTGGGGGGTTACGAAGGAGAGAAGTGGGAGGGGGGGGGGGGGGGGGGGGGGTGGCCGTCCGTAATTTATCTCCGGACTCCATCCATCAAGGTCAGTCGAGCGGAAAATGGCAGGGCTGTGCTAAGTGTGCACCGATCCCTCTCCCCCATCGAACCCAACGCTGCGCGCGTGATGTTGCCATGATTTCATCGGTGTCATCAACGCGAGAGAGCGGGGATCTCTTATATCACCGCACCGGGGCTTTCCGATAGTACTGCACCGTGATTTCCAGGAGGCTTGGTCACGAATCATAAAGACAACAATAGGATACTTTTTTTTTTTAGATACCGAGTTATTTTTTTTTCTCCAACTGTATGTCTTTTCATTCAATGCAATCCACCCGGTGGTGACAGCATGATATAACAAATAAGTAGCTTTGTATAGCGTGAGGTTTGTTGCGGCCGGGCACGGACGGCCACGATCACTCGAAAGTGTATAGCTCCGGTGTTCGGTGTTCGGTAGGCGTAACGAAACGCTAACGAGCGTCAACGAACGGGCAAATGGGGGAACGGGGCTGGGAAACTAACATGAAAGGGGAGGGAAGAAAGTATTATAAATCATGCAATGTTTAAACTCTTCCTACCAAACGATTTAAAGTGCACATTACCTATACCGTGCAGGTATCGTACATGCGATAAATAATGAACTAGTCGGCAATTTGTTTTTTCTTTACTGAATTTGTTATTAGTTAAGAAACTTATAATCATAAAAATAACCTGCCTAATTTTGCCTGACATTTTGATTGGTTGATTGATTGATTGATTTATAATACTAGATTGATAACCTTTAGGCTATATTATTTATGCCTTAAAGGTAGGATCCGTTTGCAGATATATATATCGATATTTTTTTACTACAGAATCATTAAGAAATATCTTACTTATTTGAAAGTAAATAATGATTCACGGCATCAACATTGATTGCGTTGGATGTCATGTAATGTCATGTCATGTAAAAGGAAAAATCCACGATCGCCAGACGGAGATCGCGAAAAGAACAAGAACAACAAGAACAACTGCTTGACGCCGCTTGAAAACAAACGCTGTTCTTCTTGCTTTCTCTGCATCCTCGATTGTAAAACTTCGGGCATGTCAGTTAAACGATATTTACTGTACAATACAACCCCATTCCTGATAATTCAAGCAATTACCAATGATGTATCCTACCTTTCACAACTTAAATGTTGGCTTCAATAAACAGCACGCATAATGGTTTTGAGGTGTACTGAATTACCATGCTTCAATCAAAATGATTGCCATTGATACATTGCTTATTTCTGCTCTAATAAAAAAGACTAAACGTATTGGTCCATGTCGCTCATTTATATTTTACAAATGACAATAGGCTACAGGTCAGTGGAAGTGTCAGAAAGATCAATGTGTGCCGATTTCTTTTAAAGCAACAAAACTAAAAGTTATCAGGCATTCGATCCATGCTCTGTGTCTCTTTTTTATATATTTTTACCCAACGCAAGTTTGACAAACACTTCTACACAGGCCTACAGTACACGAGTATACGAATCGTGAATGAAGGTTCTTCTCTCACACACCATAATGGCATAAAGGAAATCGGAAATATTTTGATATTGTATACGCAAGACCCCCCCCCCCCCCCCTTTCCCCCGATGTAGGTTGTCATCGCCCGTTTTATCTAACACGGTACATTTTTTCCTCTCGGGTTGATTTTCAACTCGGCCCGTAACTGAAACCCTTTGCAGCAACGGTCTTTCTGTATTGGGGTCCATCATTTCGACGGTTGAGCAGCGGCTTTGTCCGGGGCGTCTGAGCGTATCGTACGTTGACAGCCGGTGTGGTATATACACACTAAGTTTAACCACCGTACCATCAGTCCACACCAAGGAAGTCCTATGGGCCCTCAGTAAGAGGCTAGGTTTACCTGGGCGCTGACTTGGGATCTTGACACCCACAATCAAAGGGGCTTTGTCTTGATCATCGGTCTGCCGAGCCACCAAAAACAAATTTACGAGTTTGTTTCGCTCATACAAACAAAGGGGGTTGTGTTTTGTAGCGCGTGAAAGCATTTTAGATGGAACAATAAGACAGATGAACATTTGAGAAAGTAATGAAATCTGATATTTTGTTGGTATTAATTTGATATTTAGTGAGCATATATAAAAACCAGAGTGGTTAATACGTTTGAAGTCTTGCAGCCACTTTTCCGTTCACGCGTTTTCAGTCCTGTTTTTGTTGGTCAAGATGTTGTGTAATTACAAGAATAAGCATGATGTGATTTTGAATTCAAAACAGACACGGTCATTAGCAGGATGTAATTTAACAAAAAAAAATTTCTCCAAAATCACATCCGAATGCTCCAAATTCACATCCTATAAATGCAAAAAGTCCAAATTCACATCTACTGGATGTGCAGTGAATTTGCATTTGAACGACCTTATCTAGGATGTGAATTTGGGAACGAATGTGCATGTGGAGCATTTGGATGTGATTTGTAAATCTTTTGTTGAATTTACATTCTGGCTACTGGCCGTGTAGGCTTTGAATGCAAACATTGTTTAGTGGTTTTGAGTGTTTTTAATTATCGTGTTTTTATGGGCCCAAGTGTTGCAAGTGTTTTGAGCTCGTTAAAGGGATCGTATACGTTTGGTAATTGGAACCCACTGTTTGTTTCAATCCTATAGATATATACATGTACCATCAAACTAACCTGTAAAAATTTCATTTCAAAAGGTGGTAGCGACTTTGAGATATTGCCGAAAATCTGGAGCAGTTATGTCCACGCAGGAAGAATATTCTGCATTGGAATACACAGTCTGAGAAACGTCACTGCAGTAACGCTTCTCAGATTCAAATTGTTGGGGATAAAAATTGATATCTTTTCCCATAACCGCAGTACTTCGAAGTGAAAAGTTTCTAAAAATGCACTATACTGTCCAAAGCTGCGGTACTTCTTACCAAGTAAGTTTTTATTGCCATTAATTTTCGGAGTAATTACCAAACGTAGGCCTATACGTTCCCTTTAAATATTGTAAGTAGATAAATTGTAACGAATATCCATGCAGAAGTGAGGTTCACGCACAAATGCCTACGCGTGTCATACATAATTATACATGTAACTAGACGCACAACCAATGACACCCGATAAAGATATAAACGACCCCGGGTCACTAGGCACAAAAAGTGCGATCTAACTAGGCCGTTAACTAACAACTCTTCACGCGCAATCGAGTGTAAGTTAGGCATGCGTACACTTTTCAGTAGTTACCAGAAATAAAGTTACCACCCCATCCGACAACTATCTATTCTTCCATTGATTTGATGAGCTTGCACTTTTTTTTTACTTTTACTATGAACTTTTTTTTGTTAATATATATATATTTAACCATCTTGTTTGATGGATGCTCTCGTCGAGCGAGCACTTGCAGGAACACGGACCCAAGGCCCCCCGCGCCATATCCGGAATCGTTGAGTTGTCATCGAGGACAGAGCACACGGGGCCGGGGAAGAGCGCAGCGCACACGCTCTGTCTTTCCTTGCCATCCATATAACCCGTCCATTTTCTTTTCTTTTTACCCCCTTGTCACGGTGTCTGACAAGAAAGCGCCGGACACGCCTAACTGCAATCTAGGCAAACACGGGCCAGCGTGCGCGTACCAGTTGTGGACCACGTGTAGACGCTTAAGTAGGGGGTTAAATAGCGGTAAAACCAACAACAACTGCCCCAATCGGGCCGTCATTAATCACATCTGGTCCCTTGGCTTCGGACATCCTTTCAGATGGCTCTCGGCGAGAGTTATTAATATCAAAGCAAACTGCAGTGTTTTTGTTACCAATGAAAGAGAAGGAAAACAAGTTACTGGAAATCACGTTTGTGATTACATAGCGAGTTTTTTTCTATACTTAGGCAAGGTGATCAACCAGTGATGTATTCATGCCAAAATAAATACGAGATTTTTTTTCAATGAGATTAAAGGTAGGATACACCATTTGCAGATATCAAAAATATTTATTACCGAATTATTGAGAAATATCTTACTCATTTGAAAGTAAATAATAATTCTAGGCATCCAGCAAAATGATTGCGCTAGAAATCCTGTAATTATTCCGAAAAATAGAATTTTTATAACCAAAAAATTCGCGATCGCCGTCCGGCGATCGCGAACAAACAAAAATAACATTAGAATAAATACTCGACGTCGGTTGAAAACAAACCGCCGTTTTGTGCTTTTCTCGGCATCAATGTCACTGTACATTTTCGGACATGTCAGTTAAACGGTATTTACTATAAATTACAACCCCCAAAAGCCACCCATTCATGATAATTCAAGCAATTACCAATGGTGTATCTAGGACCACAATGGAAATAGGCAATTTTTTTTGTAATCCTCGATCATACCTCGGATACATTTTATATTTGTTTAATAGTTGTGATTAAAGCCGAGCATAGCAGTATTAAAAAAAGATTCACATGAGCAAACAGGGATTACAGCATCATTCGATGACTAAACGTGCACAAAAAGGGGGGCCTTCGGTGCATCGGTGGCACGCCCATCCTCTGACCCCTGTGCGAGGCCTGTAAAACCCTTCCTGGTCCCCTTAGGGGAGTCACACATATCTTTTTTTGGTTGATTATTATAACGCATTGATTACCGTAACACGGGGTAACTTTGACACCCGAAGGTAACTTTGAAAAAAAATCAAACAATTTAAATTTTATGATTTTACTTGTATTTTTATTTATTTTTTATTTATATAATTAATGATAAAAAAAAGTTAAAAAAATAAATATCAAACTGAATTTTGTTGTGATATTTTAAAAATCTCACAAACATGTACTCCTAAACGACCTGCCAATCGACGTTGCCCTAGAATTGCCAAAGTAAACCCGTTTGACGTTACTCCCTCTACAGAAAAACCACTGTGATCACCTCCTGCAAATTATGATATTGGAAAGATACCCCGTCGAAGTAAAGAGTGAAATAAACCGTTGAGTCTAATTCAGACCAATGTTCCAAAAAAGTCGATCAACTTGATGCCGTCTTCAGGCCTAACGCGGGGTAGGATTTCCTCAATTACACTAATGTCTTAGTCGGTATGATCAGGCTACGCTCACCGACACCACCCATGCACATTCCTTGGTCCATATTTTGTTCTTTTACGTATATAGGTTAATCACCAAAAGTGAAAAACCGAGGAATGACGTGAGACGGATTGGTTAGTTTTCCAAGACGGAGATGCCTCTCCAATTTGGTCCAAGTGTATACTGTCTTTATCGGTCGCTATATCTGGTTTCGTTCGAAAGAGAGGTGTTTATTGCAATCAAACATGCGGTACTCTCAACTATCACCAGCTTCGACACTCGTTCAGAATTTTGGCTTACTAAAATTATTTCAGCTTTATACTGGCAATTTTTTTTTTCCATTTCGAAATATTTTACAGTTCCGGAATTATTACTTCATATTTCTGTAAATTGTTTTCTGATAATTGTCCAAATCCGTCATGGTCGGAAGATTGTCGGCGGCGATTTGGCCAGAAACAGCGCCGAGCACATCGCTGTCATATGTCGGTAAATGGGGAGATTTTGAAAGTGATGGCGGCATGATTCATGGGGAAAGGAATTTGATTTGAGTTGCGAGCGAGGCAGTGAAAATGGAATGTCATACAATATAGCATGCGTTTAGGTTCTCCACGATCTCGGGTCGGTTTGTTTTTTTGGCAATCACTAGCAAAACTTGGCTGGCATTCAACCAATTTGCTTCGGCAAGCATTCCGCCGCATTACGCTTCAGGACTACTTGGCGACACGTTGCGATCTCAGTTTGTTTTCCACCCAATAATTATTGAAATTTAAAATGAGTATTCTTCATTTTTTTTAAATGTCTTTAACTGTAAGGTAGAACCGTCGCAGCTAAATTACTGAATTTGTGGACTAGCAAGTTGCGAGCGGTTGTAAAGCCATTTTTTCTCCATCCAGCGAATACACGCAGCTAGCTCGGGCCTCGGGGACGCATCAAACGCTAGGGTTACGACGCCGACACGACCGGTGGACTCCGCAGCGGGTCACTGCGCTGTTATTGCCCGGTCTGGCCCGGTATGTCACGGCAGTAAATCCCACTGTCATCGCTACATAGCGCGGAAGTAAAAGAATAGCTCCTTTCCATGAGAAAAGTCTACGCTCTTTTTTTCTGATTCCTGCTTCATTTCTGGCCTTGTTCTTATCAGGACAACACAGCCGTGAGCTGCTCGAATTATCAGGATCCTATACGCTGTCAGTATA